>CM056377.1:115869075-116451575 GCA_029718625.1 Synaphobranchus kaupii
TCCGTGGATCTCAGGTCATTAGAAATTGGGAATTGAAATGAATCTGCGTCATCTTGATTTCCTTGACAAATACAGAATGGAACCTCTTACTGGACTGAGCCTAGGTGTGGCATGAGTTATGAAGACATATCTCCTTATGGACATATCTGGAATTGGTTTTTGTAGTGCCAAGCATAGTAAAATGGTGAATTATATAGGACAGCCTATGGAAACCATAAATTATTAAAAATCAATAGATTTTTTTTATTAATAGTGTTCTCATTCTGTGCATGGTAATATGATATGGTTTTTTGAGGATGACATCCTCTGTAATTAGAAAAGGAATTACTTTTCAACAAATGGATCTTTTCATCCAAAGTGCAGCATCTGACCTTTGGTGCGTGTTGACTTCCATAGATTTCTACAAGAGCCTGATCATAAACTATGATTTATAGGACTACATGGCTAAGTAGATCAGGTTCTTAGTTACTGGTGTACCTGAACAGTATGCATATTGAAATAAGATTTAGATAATGATATTATCGGACAAAATGTGAGTTTACTATTATGTCTAAATCGTAAATATTCTGCTTAACCACTGCATTCAATTACATTTTTTTTTAATCAATTTCTATTTAGCAATCTATGTCGATTTAAAAATAATAGTTATGTCAAACTTTAGGATTTAAATTTTTTTAATATGATGCTTCCATCGCCTAAATATTATCCAAGCTCGAAATAATGCTACAAAAACAGGAGCGAAGCCACCGCCGTGCCGTCAGAAAGATTGCGGTTGGTGGCTCGGCGCTTTCACTCCTTCCTCTAGTGACAAACTAATGGTGGCTGCGAGTAAAGGCCTCTGCCTGCAGGGTTGCGCGTGCATTCGCGGCGCCTCCTCGTTATCCGCGGGCAGGAGGAATCCGTGTGGAAAAAGAGCGGCGGAGTGCGTCCGAGGCACTGTCTCACTGACACACATATCCTGCTCCGCGCTGACTCGCACGCACCAGCCGCCATGACTCGGGGGCTGTAATCTGCTTTTGAGGAAGGCTCCCTGCACTCAGACGAGCTCTCCAACCCCCGGGGCTCCTGGAGAGAATTAAAACCTTCCAGACGGCAGAGCGTGTCCGCGCTGTGAGATGCGCGACGTTAGAGCGTCCTATGGGCGGCTGTGCGCGTGTATTATTTTTAGACGGGTTCGCATACTGCGGTTATTGAAAAGGGTGTTAATTGCGTTAATTAGCGCACGCGTTGGTACAGTGTAGACTGTGAATCAGTGTCCATGAGAGATGATCCCACTGCTCCTGACCTTTTGAGCGTGTGTTTAATCAGTGTCCAGGCTGCGTGTCGGAGGCTAGGGCGTGCTCAGGGTGTGTAAGGCCTCTCGGGGAGAGGGGGATGGTCAGCGTGGTGCCTCTGCCACCGTGTCCGCTCAGCTTTCCCCAGATGTGCCGGGGGAGGAGGGGGCACGTGTGGCAGGCCTAGCTACTGAGCGCTGCTGTCCACCCATTTGAAACCACCAGCTACAGATCTGCTACCTGTAGTTTTATAGCTGCCCTGTACTTAAAATGTGTGTGCGTAATATATTGCGCGCGCACACACACACACACACACACACACACACACACACACACACACACGCATATATCGTGTTGCATAAAAAAAATTATCAGGCGATTGGATTGTGATTAATAAGTAAACTTTAATTCCCTGCTTGTCCACTCGGTGGCAGCACATTCTTTGACAGCAGCCAATATCAAACCCTCTTATCAGTTTGCACACTGTCTCATTATTAATAGGATAAGCCTTGGTTGTCCGCAGCATGTGATTCGGAAAACTGCCGCAATTTTACAAGTTGTTGCCCTCTGGCATGGCCCAGCTCAGCCATCCGAAATACTTTAAATTTAAATGCTACATGATGTCGGTTGAACCTGAAGACGCTTGAACAATCATGTTGTTGCTGTTTACGGTACAAATGGCGTGTTCCAAGGAAACATTGTTGCTGTTTGCTTATGTGCAGTGCTGTGATTTATAGGTGTCAGTAAACTATCAGGTTTTTCTCAGATAGGTGTGTGTGTGTGTGTGTGTGTGTGTGTGTGTGTGCGTGCGTGCGTGCGTGCGTGCGTGCGTGCGTGCGTGCGTGCGTGCGTGCGTGCGTGCGTGCGTGCGTGCGTGTGGTGTAGTTTTCTACAACTTTTGTAGTATAATATCTTAACATGTATGGGATCATGAGCATTTTTTCTCGCATGACCATTCTCAGAAATGAATTGCACTCTTTAACGGCGGAGGCTTCTAATGAAACCGGCTTTGCTAGTGACAGTGTGGTGACCTACACTGGTCTGAGCCCAAGAATCAATTTCCAGCTCGATGGAACACTGGCATTTCCTCTTGAATGACTGTCTAGTTTTCCTAATGTGCCAGATAGGCATTGAACTCATATATGACCGGTATAGCTTTTTAAAAAAAAATCTATTTCTTTTTTTTTTTCCCCCTTTGGATGTGATTTTCCCCCTTTCGGATATGAATTTCTCTTCAATTGCCACAGAATATATGCTTTTGGATGAAATGCACCTCCAAAGAACTGCTTTAATTATGCTGCCATTGATACAACATAATTAAAATGTACCATTAATAAGCTTTATGTTTACTATTCTGACAGGTCATTTAAATGATGAAAAAGATCAAATAAATTGAGATACTTCTCCCATACACAATATGGACATACAGACAATTGATAATGACACCAGGTCCGGCCAGTGCATTGAAGTAAACTTTGTTTGTGAAATGAATTACAAACGTGTTTCTCAGCAATATTTCACCACGCGGCCCAACTGCTTTTGTCTTTGCATTTATTCAAAATAATCTGTTACGGAAAAACTTGTGAAGCAGCTCTTCCCATTCAGAAGGCAGTGGAAAGAATCATGTGTGTGTAGCGAGCGGCTAAATTGTCATCTTTGAAGACTTATAAAGTCTTTTACAACTAGAGCATCCCCCACCCCCTCTGTCCTCCACCCACCATGTGAAGCTACCACACATTCTCCAGTGTTTGCCTGCTTATTTCAAGTAGTGGGAGGGGGGGGGGGGGGCAGTTCTTTTGTCTTGCGCTCTGGCCGTCCAACTGAAGAGCTAATCGGCAGACCTGTGGTGGGCACATCTCCCCCGGCAGAGGCCACTTGACCCCTCCCCTCGCAGCTGGGAGCGCGAGGGGGCGGGGGGTTGGGGGATGGGTGGTGGGGGAGGAGTAACGGGAGGGGGAGGGTGAGGGGGAGTGGGGGAAGGGGAGGTCACAAGCTCTCAGTGAGTAAAGAACAGAAGCAGGCCTGCTCTGCCCTATGCCACTGACTCATTGTTTCCTGTCTGTTGTGGTGTTGCACTCCGTAATCCACAGCGCTGCCCTAAATAGCAAGCATTTCTTCCTTTTCAGGGCACTGAATCACTTTTAGCGCAAGTGCTCCTATATTTAGTGAATCCCACTGCCAGCAGCGATAGGCGGTGTTTTTGAAGGGCCGCACGAACAGTCAAGTGTGTGTGGTGTGTGTGGGCGGGCGTACATGTGTACGTGTGCATGTGTGAATTCATATTGAAGGTCAGGCTCAGCTTTGAGCTTGTCAGAAAAACAGAGATGATGATAATGGCGCATTGATAGGATTGCTTCTAAGCTACTGATCTATATGATGATGTATTTCTGAACATGTTTTGGTAAGTTTGTGTTTATACGACTAATCAACTCTATGCTGATATTTGAATAGACTATCTGAAAATAATTCACATCTCATCGGGTCTGTTAACTACCTATTCTGTGCCAGCGCTCCACAGTGGTAAACATCACTGTAACTGACACTCGTCATGTTTACATCATTCCTTCTTTAAAAAAAAAATATTTCAATCATGCCATTTAGCACGTGTGTTTTTCTGATATACGTATATAACTGTTTTGACCTATTCCATCGTGCAGTGTGTTCTTATAGGAAATAAATCTATAACATAATTTAAAAAGCAATAATATTTAATTACAGAATGTGTTATCCACCCGAGGGATGGGAGACTCAGTTTTTTAAAGCTATACTTTTCCTACCAATTTTGAGGATGCAGCTGTATTGGTTGGACCATCCCATTGCTACAATATCTTGTGTTAGTTGTGGAGAGTGCAGGATAGCATTGCTTTTTCATGCTACTGTTGAGCAGCTGACGCTTCACGAGAAGCTCGTGCAGGAAGTCTGCTGGCACCTCATCGACCAGAGGACTGGATTTTGTGTGATCATGTGGTAAAGCCTGAAAACCTGGGGCCGTGCTTCTGTGGGCCATGCTAGTGCGCCAATGCATCGCCGCACATAACCATAGGGCATGTCACTAAGGATGTCACTATCTCTTTAGATGGAAGAGCCACCCAGGAGACCCTTAAAACATTGTGTAAACATGTCTATACGCAGATAGACATCCTACCAGGTCACCAATAGAAGCGTCGCCCAAAACTCCCTCCTCTGAAAAGAGTCCCCCATGGCTCAGTGGTTAGTCACCTTTCAATTTGTGCATGTACAAAATCTTGTAGCTGGATATATTTTTTCAACCCTTGGTGATTCCAACAAATGTTACCCTGTTATTTTCCTTAACCCTTTCACTCAGATCTCCTTGTATGTAACAATTTAACAGAGATGTGTACCTGGATGGCAAAAAGACCAGTTCTATCTACCAAGCAAGCCCTTACCTCTCAAATAACTCATAGCCATAAGCTCTCCTCCTCAAAGATCACAAATAATATTGGTGTCATTCTCAATGGCATGCTCTCCTTCACATAGAATGTGAAATCAGTGACTCGGTGTGGATAATTCATCCAAATTAATTTAAAAAAAATCTATTTCTCAAAATCTTCCCAGCCCTGCTGCTGATCCAAGCCCATGTGCTATCCTGTATGACTACTGAAACCTTCCAGCTCATTCAGATAACAGCTGCTCAGTGTGTGTGCTCAGCCTTCTAATTCTGCCAATGTCTTACCCCTCCTTAGCTCCCTCCGCTGACTACCAATCACATCACACAGCTCAAGTCTCAGGTGCTTTCCTACTGTGCAGTCAAGGGCGGACCTTAAACCCATCTGTACACTATGTGCCAGCTCTGGTCACAGGAAAAGGCTCATCTCCATGAACACCAAAACTTGTCTTTCTTTAGTCTCCTGCTTCCCTGCAGTTGGAGTTATCTACCTGCAAAATCTGGGTTGCAAAATCACTCACCGTGTTCCGATACCAATGCTGAGCCCACCACCTCAGACTCCATATTGTTTCCCAGAATCTGGGTATATCCTATGTGTGTGCTCCTGGTACCTGTCTGATCACCCCAAACTCTGAGTTTCACACTGTGTAATATTGCTGGAATAGATTGTTCTTTGGAACTATGTGAATATTACTATAATACTGAGTAAATGTGCTCTTCTGGATCATGTGATTTCATTATATATACATGCACCCTGTCATTTGCTACTCTGGTCTAATGCCATAGTAATCCAAAATACTGCTGATGTGTCTTGCCATAAAGGACATTGTGCTTGTACAAAATGAGTTAAACAAAATGCTTTAAAAACAATTAATTAATTGAGGAAAAAACATTGCCAAAATCAGTTTCCAAATAATCTTTTTCCATGATAGATAGTTTCAGAACTCACATTTGAATGTAGTAAGTGTTGGGAGAGTGTGGAAGTAGATCTCTTGTCTGTTTTTGCTAAAATCACGAACACAGGGAAAATGTTTATTTCTCTTTGCCCGGGTAAACCAGGAATGCCAACAACTTTTCAACTCTCTACTCGTGGACTTGGCTGAGTAGACGCATTGAGCAGTCAGACTTGTTTTGGCATGAAACGAGTTGTTGATAAAAAAAAAAAACATTCCCGCTTTGCAAACGGCATCTCTTAAAAAAGAAACGACGGCCATTGTCGGGGGCGACATGTGGGAGGTGGAGGTAATGAGGTAAATCGGCGCATTCACAAGAGGGAGGCGCTGGAAGGCGTTCCTTGGCAGCGGCGGCGCCGACGGGCGGGGCATGGCGTTTTTGTGACACGGTGAAGGGGACGGGACCGTTCCTTTGTCTCTCTGATGTGCCGTCGTCTAAAGGCGAAGCTTGGAGCCGGGGCATGGTGGGCCTCTGTTTTTGTGTGTCACTGATAAGATGGTATTCTGGAGTGGGACCAGCTTCATTCCAGTGTGGGCCCTGGCACAGCACGAGGCCCGGCGCTCCCCAAGGAGTGATTTATGTAAGCCACCAACTATTTAGCAGTCCAACTGTAGGAGGATTTATATGTTGTTTTAGCTAAGCCAACAGAAGAGCCATTGTCGTGTCTTTATCAAACAGAAAGCCTCCTGTTCTGCCTTTTGAGCTGTCCGCAGCACGGAGAACACAGGCTCCTGACAGACGGACACTCCGGTGCCAGCGATGAGACGAAAGCCCTTCGCTTCAAAGGCGGGGGGGGAAGACGGACGGCGCATTATCGGGAGGGCTAGCCCATCGACGGCGGCGGGGGGGCGGCGTGGCGCGCCGCGAGGGCCATCTGCACGCGCTCGCCCCGGAGCCGAGGAGGCGGCGAACAGCAGCGAGGCGGGTTCGCGAAGGGGCCCGACCAAATGCCGCGCCGCCATTAACGTCAGAGGCGGGGAGCTTGCCAGCCATGGTGCCCACGCTGGCTCGGATGACTCCTTCGCGCAAACCGGCTCGCCTCCCCCGGGGGCCAAGATGTACGTCGCCCGGGGCATCTGCCGTGTGGCGCAACCACCCTTCGAGAACCCTGCTAAAACACGTCCTACAGACGGAACAGTTCTAACAGCTATACGTACTCCCAAAGCATTGTTCTCTTGTGCGTACTTCTGCTGTAAGCCCTTATGCAATACTGGAGGTGAGAAAGTTTCAAAGTACAGCAGTTGGCAGGGAGAATGGTGCGACCACACTAAATGACATTATTTATTTGCTCGGCGGATAAAGCTTCAACAAGGGCGTCTTACTGCAGACAGCATTCGAGGCACAGACTTTTATATTTACGCGTTTCTACATATCCGTTTGTGGATATTTTACTGCACAAATTAGGGGTACCACAGAAGGGCCCAACAGGGATTTCAACTGGAAGCATTTTGGTTAGAACCCAACTTCCCTAACCACTATGACAAAACGTGGTGGTGTTAACCGGTGGTGTGGGGCCTGTGGGCTCACCCTGTGAATCTGTTTTCCAGTCAAAGTCACTGCTAGATCTCAATGGGCTCATGTACAGTATCAGCTGGGAATCATCGGCTGGGGAGATACAGGGAGAGGTGTGTGTGTGTGTGTGTGGGGGGGGGTTGGGCATTCTGAAAAATACTCCAGCAGTCGCTGGGGAATAGTGCCGTTCTCTTCATCATATATGTCATCTATTATGTCATATAAACCCCACCCCCAAAGACCCTGGGAATCTCTCCTGTTAGCGTGCTATAAATGATACAATGATTTAATGTGCGGATGTATTGAATCTTCTCCCTTGAGCTCAGCAGTAGGTCCAGAATGCATCAAGTATGTCTCACGCATGTCCACCTCACAAATGCCGTCTGCCGGAAAATACAGTGGCCCATAAGTCATTGCTCCTTCTGAACGTCGCCCTCCACCAAATCAAACATTTAAATCAACAGAACCGTAAAAAGAAATCATAAAAACACATAAACGTGTAGGAAGAAAGCCAGCTCCTTTTAGGCTGAAGATGAATGCATTGTAACAGTATCTTTAAGATGTCATAACTGGATGTGGTTGGGGAAAGAGAAATTCACGTTGGCCAACATTGTGATTTGAGGAAAGATTAATGCTGGAGGTGGCCCGTGTAATATTTCACCCCCAAGCTTCCAAAGCAACTCGACGTAAATTTCCAATAACTCTCTCTTGCTAAACTGTGTAATGAGGGAATGTGTGCATTGCGGTGTCTTAATTTCTGCCTGATATACAGGCCTCTCTCAGGGGCCCAATGGTTCTGAAATGCTGCCTTCAGAAAGGAAGGCAGGAGATAATTCACCTCGTAGTGAAATATCTTCATCGAGCGCGGTGTCACTGTGCAGAGGATTAATAGAGCGGTCTGATAGCAGCCCTGTGGAGCAGTATAGGAACAAAGAGACCAGATTTCTCTGCCCTTACTTATCAGCGCTTCTCTTCACTGACTTTCTTTCTCAATCTTTCTTTCTCTTCTTTATTTTGGAATATTTGAATGGTGTATTGTGATATTCTGGTTTTATACAATGCGTATACACATTTGAGTTTGACAATGCAAGGAGTTTGTCATCAGTGCTCAGTCAAACACGGTAAAGAGAAGTTAGGGCCCCATAGGTTGCCATGTAAAAGAATAGAAACAGAAAGTGGGGAATAGGAAGTAGGAAATGACAGGAATGAACATGATACACAGAGCGCTCTGCTTTTCTGGAAGCCTGGTCTCACAGTTTGTCTGAAGATTTGTCTGGAGCATTACAGCATGGTGGCTGTAGTCGAGGGCTGTGTGTCTTCATGTCTGCTAGTGTAAGCACACAGATTTAGGTATTAGTGCTCAGCAAAATTTATTAAAAAAGATGCAGTGCTTCAAATCTCTACTGTGTAAACATGGGCTCCTCATTTGCTAGTGCCAGAACTATGCATATTTATCACTAAATCCACTCTACACTATCACTAAAATTCACAAAATCTACTCATATTATTAGAGGGGGGATTCTTATGAATCCATCATCTAACCAAAGACCGAAATGTCAATACGATCAATCGATTAACATTTTCTAAAATATGCTACAGGGAAAAATTGATGATGTGTCTTTCTTTTAACTTTTTTTTTTTTTGCACTTTCCTGTTCCTCCCTCTGCCTGGTGTCCCTGTGGCGGTGCCGGGGCCTGAGCCGGGGGGCCCGAACCGGGGGCCGCTGCGCACACAGCCGCCCGCACGCGGGGCCCGCTCGGCGTGACAATCATCCCGCCGGGTCGGGATTGATGTGCTGCCTCTTGCCCTCAATGTCACGCGCGTCCCATCCGTCTCCGGGGGAATATGAGGCGCGGGGAGCGTGTGACAGTTTTACATTCCCGCAGGTAGGGAAGGACATCGAGGCTGCATCTGCCCGAGCCGGGCCCAGAAGCCTCTCTTTGTCAGCGCCGCAGGCTGGCGCGATCAATCACGGCCGCGAGGATGGCGGGCGCGTCGGCGTTATGACGACTGTAAATCGCTCTTTATCTGGGAGCTGCAGCGGGGGCCGGCGTGGCGGCCGGTGCCTGCGAGGATTTTCCCGTCTCCCGGGCCGGAATGACAATGGCCTGGCCTGGCGCCTCCTCCCAGTGCATGCTGGTCACTGGCCTTCTTTAAAAGCAGGGCTTCACAGGGTTTTTCTCAGCGTGACAGGACATTATTCCTCTCAAGCTGGGTTTTCTGCAGTTCACTAAGGGCCTTAAAGCCCCCAACACTCTCTATAATAGACACATTTCTGAACTTGCACTTTATGAAAAATAGATAATAAAAAGTTGACAGTTGACAGACAATGCTTAAAATGTATACATTTATATAGGCTACATATGGTGTTCATAATATCTGTGAGATACAAGAGGAGGCTTTGTAAAGTTGCCTTATTATACCAAGACAACTGAGGACAGCACACAAACAACAGACATCCTTAAGGGTGGTGGCTTTATCTCCCGAGTGAATGGGTCTAATTTACATGGTTGGAGAGCTGAGAACTACCTGGAGGCCAAGTGCCCTGATCAGCACCTCTGTTCCAGTAGACACCAAGGCTGGCCACAGGCCCACAGCCATCTCCCAGGAACAATCCCAGCAACACACTGCCGTTTACATGCACTGGTGTCAAAGAGAGAGAGAGCTTTGCTCAGATGTACACTTTAACATAGCCTGGAGTAGTAGTCTGGCTGGTTTACTGGGTACTTACACTCCTCTCTGGTTGAAAATGTTCACATGCCACTGTGTTTTATGTAATAAACTGACCCCTTGGGGAAGTTTTATCAGTATATTCTTTGCACAATGCAGAATGCACAAGATCTAAAATAATTTAAAAAAGTATTCCTGTGCAACAGTCATATTCTGCGAAATCAACAAAATAATGAAAATTAGGACACAGGTAAAATGTCTATTTGATCTCAGAATTGATTGCATTAATATATATATAGGCTGTTGAGTCATCCGTGTCACTCAGGATTTTTACTATTTTCTGCAAATTATTATTTTTTATTAAGTTTAAGTACAAAGTCTCATTCATAACATAAGGAGCTAGAGGAGGAGGGGGTGTCACTCAAGCAGCCCCAATTACTGTATGTACGACAGTTCTGGTTTATACAGTGTTGGATTCACCGCATGAAAGAACCTGGGCCAACTCTTCTTGAGGTAAGAATCAACACATCCATTATGGGACTCTGGGTCTAATTTGAGGAAGGGAGAAAACGTAATGCATTACTCACATTTATTTAGAAAACAAAATGTAAAGGGCAAACTATCTCTCATTTTTGTGTCTTTTAAGAGAATTTGTTACTTCGGCCCAGGAATGCATCCATGGCATGCATGCATTCAGTGGAATGTAAGATGGACAAACCGTGACGTGTCGGGGGAGGAGAACAGACTCATTGGCCGTTTATTTCACAGACTTACATCATGTTAGCGCTTCCATTTCTCCCCTATGAAAATGCCTTAAGGGGTTAATAACTTCCCTCCGGAATGCCGTGTCTGCTTAACATCCCAATAGAAGTGCAAAAGCTGTTTCAGCGCCTCCAGTTTTTGACCTCATTAGCATGTCGCCTGTGTGACAACGTAATGAAAGCCTGAGAGATGCCATACTTCTTCCCTCCCCGTGTTTCATTTGCTTTGTTTTTTTATTTTTTTTATTTTAGATCAAATAGCAAAGAGAGTTTTCCACTGTCCCCTTAGTTTAGGAAACTTTAATGTAACGGGTTCTGAATGACTCTTTCCAGATGACCACCTGCTGCATTTTGTCATGGAAATAATGCAGTCGGCAGTACGGTGAAAATGGCAGGGGCAACTTTGGAAAGGCAAATGATTAAAACTGGCAGAGATCAATACTTTTCTTTTCCCCGTTGTCTCATTTTGCCTGGCTGCAATGCATGGCTTTGGCTCGTTTGCAGGAATAAGAGAAAGAAATGCACTGTGGGTGACAGGAACCTTGAAGAAAAATGGCATTTGTACTAAGGACAAAAGATAACATACAGTATATAAAACTGATTGTAGGTAGAATTCTCCTTTAACAATTACAGAGAGTTTATAATTTTCAGCTTTAATATGCTAAGTCACTGTTGAATTTGCCATTGGATATTCTGAACTGACTGGACAGAAGCACTCTCTGTCTTTTCCGTATCATCTCTCCAAAAGTTATCACTAAATAAAGCTTCAAGAAATAATGACTGATCAAATGTACATTTCCCATCAAGCAGCTGGAATAGAGTCAGAAGTGTGATGAGTAAAAATGTTCTGCATGTATTATGATTTGCACACATATGGTTAACTACATGTTCTTGTAAAAATGAAGGGAAGGTCCAATACTGCATATGAACCGTGCGAACGACAGTTGCTAAATATGACCTTCGATCTTCAAATTATGAACGCTGAAGAGCCTTCCCTTTGCGTCTCACAACACTGATATTTTCTTTATGAATTTTTGATTAACTGTGTAGGATTTATGGCCATTTGAATAATCCTGCCTGTTCAAAAGCAGGGGAAACATACGCTATTTTACAACATGACCAAATGGACATTGATTCTCGTGTTGCTTGACGTAGCAACAATTCCTTCTAAATTTAGGTCAGAATCCAAGTGAACAGAAAATATTTGTCTGGGAATTAGGGCGAGGGATAACGAGGAAATGTTTTTGATAATTTTTCAGAATGACAGAAAATCAGCTCCAGAGAGATGCATCCAGCCATTTTAGTCTTGTGTGGTGCAGCGATGCATCCTAATTGTATCTGGACCGTTCCCGCGCTGACTGGTGCCAGTGCGTCTGGAAGCCTGGCATGGAGATACACAATAGGCCATATTGTTGCCTCAGGAGGGAGTGTTTTGGTTGGCAGGGTAACCCCTGAGCCATAGAACCAGCCCAGTGTAAATTATGGAAAGATGTGCATGCAAAGGGTTATGCCTCTACACCATGGTTGATTTATTTATAAGAATAAGGTGCCTTACACTTTTGGCCCCATCATGAAGACTGTCACGCCAGAGCTTCTCCCACTGCCCAGCCATTTAAAAACCTGCAAGCAAGGTACGGTATCCTCAATACAAATCACCATTACATGTACCCCTGACACACAGCTCTACATGCACCACTTCCAAATGCATCTCCCAACCACACTTCCTCTACATGTATCTCTCTCACATGGTGCTTTTCTCTCAGGGGAGGCTCTCATAGACCCTCATCTTCCCCAACACACACACACACACACACACACATGCTCCAATTACAGTGCAGCACTGACTTACATTCCCTGTGGGAACTGACCCATTCTGGACCATGAAAGAGGGGCGGCTGTACCACTGCATGTTCAAAACACAACACACACACATACACACACACACACCTGCAAGCATGTCAAACATCCAACCAAGTACACGTCACATCCACTCACACACATGGCATCCATTCATCCGTATACGAACAAAAATAAAGCTGAGAGTATTCGCAACTCCACGACACTGTTATTCTGCTACATTTTTTAGTCCTTTTCTCCTCCTAGCTAAATAAATCTGCACCGCTGGTCCAGAACAAGCAAATAAGGAAGTCACCGCATCAGAGATTTTGTCTCATGGCAGCGACATGGCTTTGTATTTCCATCTTTCCTACGATAGTTCAGGTATAAAGGGGGGAGAAAAATGAATCCACACCAGGATAATAATGACCGTGAAGACATCAGACCTGACGGAGCTGGAACAAAGGTAATTGTGCGTGCCTGGAGAAGCTGGCGCCGTAGTTATCCTTTCCAGAAGAGCGAAAATGAGCACACCGGTGGCAGCGGTGGCTCGCGGGGTACTGCGAGTCAGGATGCAGATCTATTTTTTTTTTTTCACGCGCGCGGGCGCTTTTATTGCGGAGAAAGTGGGCCCCTGCCGAGGCCTCTCCACTTCAGTAAGCACAGGCGCGCCCGAGCGGGGGAGGGGAGGGGTGTGAGAAGAAAATGAGCTGCCTGGAGAGTCAACAGGGACACAACACAATTTCAGAAAGGTACAAACATCCATCATCCGCAGGGAGCGCTCCCACCGGTGCTGAGACAGGAGAGTGGGGGCCCCCTAATGGGCAGGATTTATTCCCTCCCCCTTTTGCACCGCGTGGTCCTGGAGACCCGGCCTGACAGCCATTCCCCCAGAAACCCCCCCACACCACCGCCCTTCATTCCCCAGAGGGCTGTTCCCCTGGCAGCCTCATCCTCACTTCCTGCTAAACTCTACCACGAAGCCCCGCCTAATCCACCCCGCCCACCGCCAACGCCCGTTACAAGACGTCCACATACTGAACCCAAGAAATGGACCCAACCTCAGTCTGCAGGGGCCACAATTTTTTTTAAAACGTGAAGGGCTGTCGCATTGGCGCCGCGCCCCCCGCTCCTCCAATTGGTCACCCAGCGCCGGGCAGTATCGGCGGTAATGCTCAATAGGCAGGCCTATGTGCAGCTGTCAGTCAACGCCCGTGGCCGCCTGTTCCTTTGCTTTGCATACGTATATGTCGGAGGTACAGGTGGGCCCCGTATGTGTCGGAGGTACAGGTCGGCCCCGTGTGTGTCAGAGGTACAGGTCGGCCCAAAGAGGCTATTTTAATAAGCGTGGCCGGGGGCACGGCTGCCATATAAAGAGCTCGCCGTGAGACAGCGTGACACTGGAAGGAGTCTCTCACAGGGAGGCTTTTCACAGCTATTTGCAGATGTCTGCTGCGGCGCTGTTCATCCAAAAGGGGATCAGACATCCAGAGAGCCTCAACACCTCTTCACATATAGACTGGAGTGGTTCTTTTGAAGCTTAAGGACACTACTTTGTTCCATTTTCAAAAAAATATACTTGCTTATACACATGCTGAGCAAGCACATTGGGTGTTGCAAAAATGAAACGCGAGAAAGCCAACTTACTCCAATTTTGTATATATAAATATGTATTTTTATCATTTCCAAATCAAGAGACTTAGAATTGTCATTTTGACTGGATCAGTGGTCCTTTCTCTGCCTTCTGAAATATCACTTTAATCTTCCCATATGATACTATGAAGACAGCATACATGCAGTAGGACTGCAGGTGAACCACATATCAGTAATCTTCAGTATCACGTGGAATAAATGCAGAAGGATCATCAAAAATTGAAAGGTTAAAATTCATGGAACTGCAATTTTTTTGGTTTATTATGCGTGGCAATAAATCAAAAAGCCTATAGGTTAAAACTCACAGTGACCCTAGATGTAATGACAGCACATGATCTGCATAGCAAAGCGGTTTGAAGGGCTTTTTGGGGGGTGGGGGGGGGAGGGGAGGGGTAAATAAATAAATAAAATTGATGTATTGAAGATGGGCAGATTAAAGTCTTAGCTGCAGGTTTTCAAATGCAGCCTATCACCCACACTGCTCATTTGCATTCGTCAATCGAGGGCCTGTATAAATAGGCCCAATTACCTATGCTTCAGTGAGAGGCAGTGCTCTTCATCTCTCCTTCAGGCTCACGCTCGCCCTGCTCCATCCCTCCCGCGTCACCGACGGGCTCTCTGGCTCGCCGCGTTCGGGACTGCCACGGCTCGGCGCCGCGTTCTGAAAGCGAAGTTAAAAAGGGGGCATTTCTGCGCCGGAACGTGACAGCGTCGCATGTTACAAATTTTAATTATGCACGGGCACATATATGAACCGAGCGCACGGGACACTTTGAAGGTTGAGCGCGCTCGCGGAGCGGAAACTGACCTTTAATGTGCTGATACGGCATAGCAGCCTCGCACCTGTATTTACCATGGACCCCTAAGCCTGGAGCCAAGGACCTGTCAAAATGTCTAATGGCGATGCTCAGACCTCATTAAAGGAGTGTCTCCTAATTAACCAGTCGCTGACATCTGATTATCTAATAATTGTTTAGATTAGTCTCACTTGGGCGCCTTGATCATCGACTAGAGGATTCGGGCTGTACTGCAGATCAGTCTCATTATTGGAATTCACACATTGCTTTCATCAAGCCTCAAACACGCGCCGCCGCTAAAAATAAACACGATCCCGGAGTCCTGCTCCGAGCACGACACAGAAAACAACACCGCCACCTGATAATGAGCCTGTCGAGATGAAGAGGTTAACGTCTTTAACACGGTGTGCGTCCCCTTGTTCTTCAACGCTCTTTTCTCAGGCGTATACAAGATCACAGCTTTACTCAAATGCTGCCATATAAAGAGGTGGTGGCTTGTTGTGTGTATGGACCATGGGTGTGTGTGTGTGTGTGTGTGTGTATGTGGGGGGGGTGGGGGTGGGGGTAGGTGGACTCCTGCAGCCTTGAGTTTTTATCTCTCATGCCTCCTCAAGGAACCGCCCTCTTGAGTGTGGCCTTCCCTGTGCAATGGGTCTGCTCCTGCTCCTGCTCCTGCTCCTGCTCCTGCTCCTGCTCCTGCTCCTGCTCCTGCTTCTGCTCGCAGACCAGCCCTTTTTTTTAACGCTATGAATCACAGGCGGTGTGACGTTGAAGGATGGCCCACCGTCGTCCGCCCTATCAACGCCCCACCCCCACTCCCTCTCTCTCTACCCATCCCCCCCCCCCACCCCCTCCCCCTCCCCATCCCCCGTTCAGCAGCGCGGCTAACCACAGCGCATAATTGCCACGGCGACAGATTCAACACTCTGCTCAGCAGTTCCTCTCCGAGCGACTCTGCTGTAAAAACAATGGAGTGCTCTCTCTCTCCCTCTCTCTCTCTCTCTCTCTCTCTCTCTCTCTCTCTCTCTCTCTCTCTCTCTCTCTCGGCAGACGGCGAGGCAGACCGCAGAGCCTGAGCCTCACGGGGGGAACAGTTTTCGGTTCAGTAAACAGGAGGCCGGAGCGGTCTCGCAGTTTCCCTCTCGCGCGCTCCTCCGCTAGAACTGCACGCCACTTGTTTGAACGGGCGACATTCTTCGGCGCGAAACTAAAGCAGGAGCGTTTGCGATCCGTAGACGTGACAGACAAGAGTAATGAAAAATTGCGGGAAGCCAGCATCATTTCTTTGGTGTTTTCCACTTTCGACGTCACCAAGGCTGAAAAAAAAAAACATTTTACGATTATCCACCATCATTGAATGTTATTCTGTCACCATTACATTTTCTTTTTAAATGTATCCTTTCAACCAATTTAGTTTGTGTAGAAAAGGTTTTGTCAAAGCTAAGTTGTGCAATTTGATGAAAAAGGAACACATTTATAGTTATTAAAACATTTTAATGAGGATCAGAGAATATTGGATGAGGCTACAACAGTACAAAGGAGCCGCAGACCCAGTTTGCATAGCACTGTTGTTAATTGCACAAAACTGAATCATTGTTTTCTTAATTTAACGCTGCTGATCAAACACAATGTAATTGTCTGGGAAATGAAAAGAAGCTTGGGACTTTAATAGTGTGCATTAATTAAAGTATTTCAGTTCAGTTCTAAATGTTGAAGAACCACCCCCACTCTGTACTTCAATTACTACTATTTCAATTCTGAAACATAACAAGTCCTCAAATATTTGATTCAGTCATTCACAAAATAAATATTAAAAATCCAGGAAAAAGTGTGCAGATGTAGGCCAGTGTCAAGATGATCCCAAGATTGCTCTAATCCAGTTCTGATAAAATATTCTGCTATCTGAACAAAATTTATAATATTTGCACCATTGTATTGGTTGAACTGAACACTTTTTAGAAAGCTGCACTATGTCACTATGGAGCATTTCCCGCTTAGGGATAAAGTCATCCAGGCAAGGCATCCTATTCAATTTCATTCTGCTTAAGAGACTGCAGCAGCCCCCCATACAAATGCTCAGTCTTATAGACACACACATACACAGGCACACACACACATACACAAAAATATACACAGACACAGGCGCAAACACACACACACACACACACTCACGCATACACACACACAGGCACAGATACACACACACACACACACACACACCCCTCCTCCCAGTCCTGATCTCAAGCAGCCGACGTGATCAGCAGATGTTGCCTAGGTGTTTTCCCTGGAGGTCTGAGCTCATCCTGACTCATTCCCATCAGCCCCTGCACAGCTCCGAGAGGCTGACCGCAGAGTGGCCCCCACGCCCAGTCCACTCTCACCGAGAGGGGCGCGTACTGTGCCCCATCGGGGGGGCCAGACACTCCATGCAAAATTAATTTGCGCTAATACGCCGCCGTAATCCAATCATGGAATTCTTGGAAGCCTTGAAATAAAATCAAATTAGAGAACAATTAAGTGGAATTAGGTGAAACGGAAAAAAGGAGCAAATGCTAAGATGTGTATATTCTACTGTAGTGTATGTATTCTAATGAAGTAGAATGGCTTTCCACAACATGATAAATTAGTTTCATTATAAACTGCATGTTCGTAATTGTGTATCCCATGCCTCTCTCTCTCTCTCTCTCTCTCTGACGCACGCGCAGACACACACACACACACACACACACACACACACACACACACACACACACACACACACACACTCTATCACTCTCGGGGAGGGGTTAAAAGATGGTCGGGAAGGGGGAAGGACGGAATGTAAGGTAAAGCCGTGTGACGCTGCAGAGAGTGATAAGTGATTTCCACATGTCTCCTTTCTGACCATAGGGGTCAGCTCTACAGCACATCCGGGGGAAGAGGTGTCTTCCCACAGCTGTGAGAGACCTCTCTTGCCGCCTGAAACTCGATCGCTCTCCTCACTCTCAGACTAAAGAGCCGCCAGGGCCTGGTCCTCAGCAGGCCTCAGCAGGCCCAGGCCTCTCTGACTCAGCCCAGGACCTGCAGGCCGGGCAGAGACTCCGCCCCCTGAGTGACAGGCCTGGGCCTGCTGCTCCCTCGCTGTGACTCACAGGCAGGTGCCCTCTGCACTGATCACTTCCTGTCCTTAAGTCACTGAGGGGAACCAGGGCTGTGTCTGAAGCAAAGCCCTATCTACTGCATCCTATGTACTGTGTACTAGCATACTGTATACTGTTTAGTGACATGCAGTATGCACAAAATATCCTCCATACTATTATCAGTGAAAACCTGGAAATAAGTATATCATCCCGCGATATTAAGAACGCTGAATTTTCAGAACTGTTACATACTGTTATACTCAACTGGCATACTCAATAGTAGGCAAGTGCACTGATTAGGACACAGGGGAGGAGCATGGATTGGACTGCGCACAGGTCAAACCTGACCTTCGATATGTAGCAACAAAGGAAACTGCTGAAATGTTTTCAAACTTCCTTAAGTGCCATACATTTATTTCCTTCCTGTATCTTTATAAACCCTTTCCACATTGCCCTGGATGAGAACCTCTGCTAAATAACACAAATATAGTTCATAAATCAGTACAGGATTTGTGTTTTTCTTAAATGAAAAAAGATTTATGGACCAGACTGCTGTTTTATAATCTTCAGTTAAGGTTGCACAATATCTATAATGATGTCAGCATTCATTGGTCTAACTTTTCACATTCCACAGGGAACCACTGTAATTTTGACTACTGAGTGAGGCTCGCAGATCTACAGCATCAAAGCGGCGATATCGGTCCAATGCAGTACAAAAATCTGAAGGGTAATGTCACCAGTCTACACCTCAGGCTTTACTAGGGGGAGAAGGGACGGATAGGATGTTTAATTTTAAGAGGAAATTGAAAGTATCACACTGCCAGGAAGACCTGACACCACTCTGATGGGAAAGGTAATGTATCCAGTGCAGTTCTAGCCGGGAATTACTGTCACCTTATACACAACCTAAAATTGATTTGGTCCGTTTAGGTGGCTCCTGAAATGTGTATCTTCACACGTGTTGTTGTTGAATCACATTTTGTGCCTGTTGTGTATTTATTTATTTATTCATCAATGTATATGTCCTCATCTCTGTCTGCCTTCTTTGTTTTATTGCTTTTCAGATTATAAAGGTACAGTTTAGAGTAGTGAACATTGAAAAGTTATAATAAAATAAAATAAAATAAATGCCTCTGTTATGCTGTGGGGGCATTTTCCTGGCATGGTTTGGGTCCACTTGGCCCCTTAGAGGGAAGGGTCACTGCAAATCAATAAAAAGTTATTCTGAGTGATCACCTTTATCCCACGATGAAACATTTGTATCCTGACATCTCTATGCCGGATGACAATGCCCCCATCCACAGGGCACGAGGGGTCACTGAATGGTTTGAGGATAATCATATGCTATGTCCTTCGCAGTCACCAGATCTCAACCTAATTGGACACCTATGGGAGATTTTTGACCGACGTGTTAGACAGCGCTCTCCACCACCGTCATCAAAACACCAAATGAGTGGAAATATCTTTTGGAAGAATGGGGTCCCGTCCCTCCAGTAGAGTTCCAGAGACTAGAATCTATGCCAAGGCACATTGAAGCTGTTCTGGCAGCTCCTCGCTAAGACACTTTATGTCGGTTTTTCCTTTAATTTGTCTATTAATCTGCAGCTACATTTTTTTCCCCTTTTCCACCTCATGGAAAATGGATGATGTTTGTGAGACGCAAGCCACACCTCACCTTGCTTTCTCAACGAGAGAGTGAGAGTGAAGGGGAGGGAAAGAAAACAACAGAAAGGCTAAACCGTCACATAAATCTCCTCAAGCACAAGGCCCCTGCGATGCGCTCCAGCCAATCATCGTTTCCACTGTGTTTCAAGTTCAAGGCTCACACCGTCGCCTCATACTTTATCCTACAGAGTATGCGGGGGCGGGGCTACAGAGTATGCGGGGGCAGGGCTACAGAGTATGTAGGGGCGGGGCTAAATAATTTCCATTTGCTGTCTGATATGCAGATCGAAAGGGGGGGGGGGGGGGCAGTTATTGCTTTGAAACTTTTGTTTCCTGCCGTAGAATGGAGCAGAATAGAAGACAATCAGGCCTAACTGATTTTGTCCCCCGTCGCGGGGGGGGGGGGGGGGGGGGGGGGGTGGGGGCTGAGGCGTCCCGCTCCGTGCCTGAGCCCGCTGTGCGCTATGCAGATACGAGCGCGCCCGGGGGAGCGGCGCGTGAATAGGAGAAGGGGCCCGCGGCTCGGCCCGCCACCTCCGCCAGCGCAGCGCCAGCGTGTGTCCCCTTCAGTCTAGCGCGTGATTAATTGATGGGCGAGTCACGCTATCTCTTGATTCACACTTGAGCGTTGGTGATTAAAAGGGCGGTGCCAAAGGTGACTGAGTTACACAACCTTTAATCATCCCTGTCTCCGGGCCGCCACAAGGCAGATAGCGCCCATGACAACGTCGTCAACGGCGAGCCGCAGCCAGGACATGCGCGCGCGGGGAAGTGTGAGTCCTAACATGTAGAAGAAAGGAAAAATTGATTTTATTTTATATTCTTTCTTTTATATTTTTCTTTTTAGAGCTACTCATACTGGGGCTGATCATATTTGTATTCATTTTGATTTGTTGCATCCAAAGAAGACAGTAGACCTTGAGGAAAGACACTGCCCCTGTGTACAAATAGGAGATATGTAGACAGGAGATGCACAAATGTGGGTTCGGAGGACAAAATCAGGACTCATTTACACGGTTCAAGAAAATGAGATTATTAAAAGAATAAAGACATGGGGCATAAATGGTATGTCCCCCACAGACATAGAGTGGAGCGGTTTCTTGTTTTTACATCAATGGCAAAATAAAATTGCCTGTCATGATAATCAATGTCATATCTGTCTGGCTCACCTAGCAACACTCAACACAGGCCACAAAGGGCTGTGACACTAAACAAAGTTCTGTTATGTATAACAACTGCCACTAAGCCATCCATTTCCAGAACGAATGTACAAAACCAAATATTGCATCAACAACAAGCAATCTTGCCTTTTGCCCCTCCCCCTCTCCATATTTGAGGAGATTCATGGGGTGGTCAAGTCCCCCCTGAGCCACTTTCAGTTTGCCCACGTGTGAATTCAAGAGGGAGAAAGAAGGAGCTCTCTCCCAGAGAGAAGCAACAATGCCCAGCCTCAAAGCCAGGCATGATGAATTATTGAGCCCCTGGTGCTGCATCCAGTCTGTGATGTAAAAGGGCTCGACTTTTGTCTCGTTTTCCTTTTTTTTTTCTGTGGGGCCGGGCTATTGAAATCCAAAACGTCCCGTGTCTGGGTTCACTGAGGATCACACAATACCACTAATGCCTCGTACGCAGAATATGCAACCCGAGACCGAATAATTAAGTAACGGAAACCAGCGCAGCGCACGGGCGAGGCCCGGCAGATGATGAATGAAAACGTCGGACTGAAAGAACTGGCCTCTTTCACTGATTCCTGCGGACGCGCCGCTCGGCGGAGACGGCTAAATGAGATTGGCAGGCTCAGTCCCGGCCCAGGCCCCAGTCTCTCGAAAAGCGGGTATGGTTTTCAGCGACGTCGTGGCTGCAGATCAGCCTTCGTTAGGACTTTGATTGCGTCGCGGCGGAGGTCAAGGTTTTGCTTCGTGGCGGCAGCAGCCTTGTGCCGAGGGCGTCACCGGCGTTTTAGAATGATGACCTGCGTCCCGGCGTGCTTTTCAATGGCGCAGCTCGCTCTCCCGCTCCTCTCATGCGCACTAATTCGCGAGATCCCGATGAATAGCTGAGCGCAGTTTTCCCCTCACTCTGCTGGTGTTGCTAAAGCCATTAACTGCAGACTGACGTCCAGATTTATTAATGTGAGTAAAATAAATAAATACATGTTTTCCTTTACTATAAGTAGCATGCCTGAAATCACATCCATTCAATGAATTAGTATCATTCTATGAGTCTGGTTCTATAATGTAGCAGGTCTTTAGGTTGCTTTGTTACATCCAACTAAAAACCTTATCCATTAATGTACTACTATTAATTTAATAGAGCAGGGTCATGCGACTAAAATAAATTAATCTTAAGAAACAAGCTGTTTGACTTTGACACATTGTTTGACTGAGATATATTGTTAGGGATCAACTAAACCATTTTCTGCAAAGAAATGAAAGTATACTGTTGGCAGACAGAGAAGGGATCTGGAGTTAAACATTCCCAAAAGACAAGGCTACAGTAGTTACCATTTGAACAATCAAACAATAAGTTCCCACAAAAGACACTGCAATGTCATCACCATTTTGATGTGAGCCTCAGTCCTAATCGGAAGCTACCCAAATATGCGCAATGCATGCTGGATGTACATTGTAGATTTCTGGATTTCATGAACTACTTCATTGGAAAGTGCAATTATTAATGACATTTGTTGTAAATTTCCTTGTTAAATGCAATAGACTCATAATAGTTGGCCATTCAAGCGTGCACACAAACCCTGCTATGTCTTCTCTTCCTGTCAGGACGCATTACGTCAACAGTTCCATCAGGGTAATTGTGTTTACAGCGGGCTGGTGGAGAGGCAGAGCAAACAGGCCCAGCAAAGCCTCCACAGCACATCTGCCCCAGTTCCCACAAAACCACCTCCTGCCACCTGAAAAACAACAATGCCAGTGCTGCACGATCCTCGCCAGATAACATAAAGGGACAGAGCCAAGGGTCTAACCTTTTAGAAAGCTTTTGCCGTGCTTTCATCAAACGCATTTCTAGATTAACAACGCGCTTTCTTTTCCCCCCTCCTCCAAACATCACACAAAATAAATATTGTACTGAGACAAACTGATAGATACAAACATTTATTTATTTGTGTACATATAAATACAATTTTAGTGAATTTATATGCTGCCACTTTTCACCATATTTTAATCAAAAAAGCACCAAATTAACATTGTCCCTTATTGTTTATTTAATACTACTGTAATTTCAAAAAACAATTATTTGTTATCATTATTATTTATTAGTAGTAGTTGTAGTAGTAGTAACAGTATTTGTTATGATTTAAAATTTAATAAAACTATTTAATACTGCATGCACACAAAAATCAGTGACAGTGTGCATTCAAAATTAAAAAGGATATCTGTTGTTTTGTATGCAGTGAATGAGTCTGCATTGGCAAGGACAGTGAATGTCTATCCTTCAGAGGCTTGGATTCCACTCCTTCCTTTGATGTATGCTTCCTGGTGTATATTTGAATACTGGCACGAGGAAATCTGGAGAGGCTGTATATTTAATATTGCTGTAAACACACTGCCAGAAATGCCTGTGGCATACAATTAAAAACCCTGTCAGGCTTTGCTATTTTACTTCAGGGATGTCACTGAATGTGGAATGCTGCGATGTAACCTTCAGCGCTTATCTCGATAGACAAGGTGACGTTGTCCTCCCAGTAAGAGCGATAACAATGACGATGTGTCATAACCACTTAAAGACACCGTGTCAGATCCATTTAGTCCTGTGCGTGTTACGGTTTAGGTTCCACTTGACGAAACTGCTATGCCTCGCTAATAACCCCTGCCTGAACCGCTGGAGTGACCCACTTCCAGACATGCCCTACACATGTGGACTCGCACACAGACACACATGCATCGTCTGGCAAAAACGCCAGGCCTGTCTGTAGGGCTCCCAATTTGGATACGAATAAATTAATTCTCGTCAAATAATATTAATACTTGATAATACCCAATAATGCAATAAATATTTCATTTTACAGAAATAACGTGGTGCCAAAACCATGAAACCCCATGTCATTTTGCTTTCAGCATGTTTTTGTGCGTCGGTCACCGAAAACAATGGCTTCCACACAACACAAGGGCCTACTGAGAGACGAAAGGCATAGTCCTCATAGCCTTTATGATTCTAGCGGGAGATTACGCAGCTCTCCAGCACAGTGAAGACGCTCGCTGCAGTACAGCTAAAGGAAGCCTGTATATCGGCTGATAATTACTACAACAAACTGCTGGCTCGCGTTTCTCTTTATCTTCTTCAATCAATTAGTCATGGCTTTAGGTTCATAAATGCTGCATAAGTCAATTATGAAAATTAAATTATTTATCAATGTGTGTACAACATGTTTAAATTGTTATTCATGAGCTATTTAATGATTTAATAATTAATCAATGCATGCCTATTAGTTTATTCCAACGGTATAAATAGCCTGGGCTAAACAGCGGCTCAAATGGAGAATGAGTCTAGAATACATAAAATAATACAACGTGAGGAAACAAAAGAATAGCAGTGCGAATAGTCACGTTACGTCCGTTTGGTGGTTGGGTGTCCCTCCATTGTAGAGCCCGTTTGGTGGTTGGGTGTCCCTCCATCGTAGAGCCCGTTTGGTGGTTGGGTGTCCCTCCATCGTAGAGCCCGTTTGGTGGTTGGGTGTCCCTCCATCGTAGAGCCCGTTTGGTGGTTGGGTGTCCCTCCATCGTAGAGCCCGTTTGGTGGTTGGGTGTCCCTCCATCGTAGAGCCCGTTTGGTGGTTGGGTGTCCCTCCATCGTAGAGCCCGTTTGGTGGTTGGGTGTCCCTCCATCGTAGAGCCCGTTTGGTGGTTGGGTGTCCCTCCATCGTAGAGCCCGTTTGGTGGTTGGGTGTCCCTCCATCGTAGAGCCCGTTTGACTTCAAAGCTACCATCTTGTGATCCATCACTTAGGCACGGGAAAGAGGTGTGAGAAATGTGAGAAAAAAACCATTTGGTGCTCTAAAGATACGTGATGCAACTACACTGCCTGGCCAAAAAAAAAGTCACACACTCTAATATTTCGTTGGACCGCCTTTAGCTTTGATTACGGCGCGCATTCGTCGTGGCATTGTTTCAACAACCCTATGCAACGTCACAACATTTATTTCCATCCAAAGTTGCATTAATTTTTGGCCGAGATCTTGTATTGACGACGGGAGAGTCGAAACACTCCGTAAAGTCTTCTCCAGCACATCCCAAAGACTTTCAATGGGGTTAAGGTCTGGACTCTGGTGGCCAATTCATGTGTGAAAATGATTCCTCATGCTCCCTGAACCACTCAAACCACAATTTGAGCCCGATGAATCTTGGCATTGTTGTCCTGGATTATGCCCATTGATGGGATAACCTGGTCAAGTACATTCAGGTACTCAGCTGACTTCATTTTATTGCTGCATAACGTTGCTGAGCCTAGACCTGACCAATTGAAGCAACCCCAGATCATAACACTGCCTCCAGAGGCTTGTACAGTGGGCACTATGCATGATGGGTGCAACAGCGACTTTTTTTTTGGCCAAGCAGTGTATATTTTCATGGCATGACACTCAGAATTAGGCAATTACGGCAAGTAATTTTTTTTTATTCACCTCCTTGAAATTAGATCAATTATTTTGTTTAAAAAAGCGGGCAAAAAAATCCACCAGGTGCAACCAAAGGGAAATGTTACATTTCCTGGTGTAGCCAGTGCAATTTCAAATGCACTTGAACCTTCTCATTAGCCATTCAGTAGTGCAAGCCACTCTGCATGAAGAAAACAATACCAGAAATGATCCGTTTGTTTCTCACGCAAAGCCATTTTTTACAGAGGCGTACCAGTATTGGGGAAATTGGTGCACAAAGTGAAATTCAGGCGGTTGCTTCAGAGTGCGATGGCTTTTGATGGATCACATTGTGCAGTGTAGATACTAGTATGTCCTGCCCTGAATGCATTATCTACAGAATTAGCTATAAGATCAACCCCTCTGAGAGTGAGATTGGAATCAAATGAATCCAATTTGCTGCCGTTTCACATTAGCCACAGCATTTGCGTTTTGAGCACGAACAAACGAGCATTTGAATATGCGAAAGGGCCTCTCTGCAAGGAATCTTCCCCTAGACAATCATCCTGGGGTCAGTGACCCATGGTTACATCCGCACCTCATCCAATTTCAGTATTCAGATAACCAAAGCCAGTCCATAGCATGTGTGAGGTTGTTGTTAGGAACCACATTCTCAATGTGGCAATCTACGCACTCCTTCGGTAAGAAAGATGTCTAGAAACAACAGATTCCCCTGATCACGGCTTGATCCACCAGATGACTTGGGGAGGATGACTGCCGATTCTCTGCCTGCGTAAGCTTGTTTATTGAGGAAAAAGACAATCTGCTGATCCGGAATGGATCTTCTTGCCCATCTCTGCGGTAATATGGGACTTGCTTACGTTAAACTTTTGGCCAGCTGCTCACCCCCCACACTCCTGACAGACACAACGTCCTGGTAAGTACACGTCATGTGATGTGACAACATCTCTGGTAGACCGTGTAATGAGAAACAACCGGTGTGGAGTTTATTTAGTACGTCCGCGAGCTTTGACTGGTTCTATAGAGACAAACTTTGTAAACCGCTGCAGTAACAGGGAAACAACCGGCCAAATTTTATTTATTTTTTAAATTAGAATTTTTTTTTTGAGGCCATGATTGAACACAGAAGAACACAAACCACAGACAGAGGGTAACTGCTGTACACTGCAGTCACAAGGATTTTTAAAAAAACAAAAAAAACATAAGCCCTCCCCATAACTGTGTGGAAACCACCCAGAGAGCTCTCCTTTCATGGTGGAACACTTATGCCTCCTTACCAAGATGGCACTGCAATCCAAATTGCACAGCAGGTTATTCTTCATATTTTTCCAGTCTCAGAAACGGCCATCACCTTCTGCTCCGTCGTACATCTACTGCGGCTAAATCGGTACAGAACATCCATGAAGCAACATTCCAAAAAGAGGAAGTGTAATTCTACGTCTAGCTAGAAACCGTTATTTTTAGGATATGGAGGAAGAAACAGTATGCAGTATATAAGTCCAATATTGAATCTTGTCGCTGTTCAGTGCGTGAATATTGAGCATGGAACTGTGCTATTTAGCACACAATGTATGCATTTCGGGTGGCACGGTGGTGCAGTGGTTAGCACTGTCGCCTCACAGCAAGAAGGTACCGAGTTCGAATCCCGGGTGAGGGCCTTTCTGTGTGGAGTTTGCATGTTCTCCCCGTGTCCACGTGGGTTTCCTCCCACAGTCCAAAGACACGCAGGTTAGGCTAATTGGAGACTCAAAATTGCCCATAGGTATGAGTGTGTGAGTGAATGGTGTGTGTGCCCTGTGACGGATTGGCTGCCTGTCCAGGGTGTATTCCTGACTCTTGCCCGATGCATGCTGGGATAGGCTCCAGCACCCTCCATGACCCTGACCAGGAATAAGCGGGTTAATGGATAATGGTTGGATGGATGTATGCATTTCGGCAATTGGCTCTGATAAAAAATAATCATGCTGAACTGAATACATTATACTATATTCAAATCACATTCAAATTATCTTGCATCCCCTCTGCCTGCCTTCCGGCCTAACTGTCCTCATTTGAAGGTTATTGTGTCTCACATTCAATCCACTTTCTGTACATCCACCTCTGTGGCAAGACGTTAGGGACAAAAATAAAATGCTTTTATAACCCCTCTGGAGAGTAATATTCCATGGTAGCAGTCAAAATGATTTCACAATCATTTTGTTAACAATTAAATTCTAAACAATAGGGGGATTTGTCTCCAATTTTTAGAGTTGAGTTTTTAATTTTTAATGTTGATAACCATGAAGTTTCCCTCCAAACAAATTCTTAAATATGAGAATAATATTACGTAGGTATGCACCGTGCTGGTTTTCTTTCCTGACATTTCCTTTGACTTACCAAAGAAAAATATTTGCCTAGCCAGCAAACTAGTCTAGACTAATCGGTCAAGCACATTGTCAACTCTTATTGTTGACACCGCATCCACACCCAATAATGATGACAACCTACTATAAATCAGCTCGCAAGACCCCGATTAGCTATTACACTGGAGTCATAATTGATATCTTCTGTGATAGCCATAGCCTAATAAGACAACAGAGAGATCCCAGATAACCTGTCCAGAAAAAGCCACGGTGCCTGGCGTCGAGGCTGTGGTATTTCAGGCTGTGAGAGAGCGTTTGAATAACCAGTAGCCAACTCCACTGACCTACCAGCAGTGAGCACGTTGTCCATGATGAACGATCACATCACACAGCACCATTCTGGACACTGTCATGACAGATGTCAAGTAAAAGTGTTGTGGAATTGGACTTTTTCCGCTTTTTGAACTCTGTCACGGTCACTTAAAACCAGTAACAGTTATTGGTGTGGAATAAGCTTGATTACTGTACCGCTAAAATCGATCTAATTAACCAGAAATCCTTGCACTTAGGTGTATGACTCGTTTTAGGGTTTTAGAACCAACCGGTTAGATTTAACCCTAGTTCAGATCATCAGGACCACAACCATCTTATCAATAGTCTTGAATATATGTTGCTGATGAAAATGACAAATTATATGAAATTAATTAATTGCAAGAAAAACAATAACAGCGAAATTGCAAACAGCCTTGAATGAAGCTAGCGGTTATAGCACTTTGAAATGGCACCAATTCTTGGCAAATAACCATAAATGCCTTAAAATTATTAGTTGTTTTACGTGAACAAGTTTGTGAAGCAGATATTATGTATTTAAAAAAAATAATGTATTGCAAATGGTGGAAAATGTAATTTGGAGAAAGTCAAAATAAATCAAAAACATTTGAACTGAGAAAATGTTGGCAAGTGCAACCACTTCTGTGAATGGCAGGTATGTGGGTTTACAACGCAAAACATATAATTATCTTTTATAGTGCCGCTATGGGGCCAATCAGTGTTGTATTAGGTGCATCATTGTTTGGCATGGCCACCTACCTGCCAGCCAATTTATATCACATTTGGACCATGGGAAGTGAGCAAGCTGGACAAAATGGTGGAAGACCAACCGTAAAAAAAAATACAAAAGGGTGCACCACAGAAGCCTGCACACCAAATAATTAAAGTAATAAAAAACAATAGGGTGCCCCTGTATGCAAGAGAGCTACTTGTCCTAGCCAATAATAATGCCCGTATGACTAATACCTTGCAGCTATAGCGAATACAATGCATTTCATTAAATGAAGGTAAAATTATTATTTTTTAATATTGGTTATACTTGTTTTTGTTAGGTTGTTAAACAAAAAATGACAGCGAAAAAATGGGTTTACAAAAGGACACGCCTATCACACAATTTTTCACCACCAAAAACTCCCTTTCAAGGTAAAGCACGAAGGTGGGCAGAGCATGCTGGGAGGAAGACCATCGCCAACAATCCTCAGCTTACAGACGCTCTAAAACAAAGTGCACTTGCGCCTACCAACGGGGCTCGCCGAAGAAGCAATCGCCACAATACAGAAAGACAACGAGGAAAGCCAGCGACTGAGGGATGCGTAGAAGCTCACAAGGCAGTCATGACCAGGTCAGATACACGCCTGTCCATCGGTGTTCACCGGTAGCACAAGACCCTCTCTGCTGTAACATTGAAGTGATCCCGCCGGGGCAAATAAAACGGCTCTCAGGGACAAATGGCCAACGTGGGCCTCGCAGCGTGGGTTTGGGCACCAGTCCCTCTCACACACAAGTCCAATACTTGGTACAGGTGGCGAATTAATTCTGCCAAAGGCCTGACAAAACAACTTTTGAGACGCGTTGGCGCCTGTGCGCGGATCAACCCTGCGAAAGCCCGGCTCTGGGTTCCTGGCAGGAGTCACACAGCGCAGAGCTCCATGAAGGGGAAGTGAACTTGTGGAGAGCCCATATGCACAGGACAAAAGAAAGTGGGCACTGGGCCAAATAGGGGGGGGGGGGGGGTGACAACGACAAAAAAGCACATCCCAAGGTTCCTGGAGCAAACAACCATTCCAGGAGTTTGAATGCAGAGGAGGGGGGAAGGATGCACTACAGACTGTCAACACAATACTGACTGTCAACACAATGTGCTGCAGAGATGTCGAGGTGCGTCTCGCAGCTCAACCCCCACTGGTTTGGAGCCGTGGTGTTGGAGCGTGTGGAGGAAAGGCTTGGAGCTGGAATCCTTACTACAGACGGGCGGCCGAACATCGCCCACAGCTGCCGCCGCCCCTCTCGCTCGTTCGAGACGAATCACCAGGCCATTTACACAGCTCAGACATAACCTGGCCAGGCTGGCCTAAACTTGTTCCTAGCTGCTGCTGAAACAGTGGGAAACAATCACATGAGCAGGCATTTATCCACACACATGCAACTCTCATTTATAAGGCTTTTAAGCTTAGGTCATCTTTTTGTGGGATTGGGTACAAATTCCAGCCATTTAATTTTCCCCCTCATTTTTAAGTTATGATATAAAATATACAGGTTCAGATGTGTTATGAAGAAGCAGGCCAATAAATAAGTTAATTGATAAGGACTTTCTTCATATGTTTCAGGGGTTATGTGCAGAAAGCTTTACTGGTTAGCGCCTCTAAAATTAGGAAAGCGGTTAAAGGCAACCATTTCAACACTGTTTTCAAAGTTGCAATTTTTGAAAATTACTCATCCGTTTCCCTTTGCGGTTATGGCCTCAATTAGTACTAAAATGGTTCAAGTGGCAGTGATCAGGCGCTGCATGCCCCGGCCATGAGCCCCCCTCAGTCTGCTAAAACACTGGCGCAAAGGGGCCCACTTGCATTCATTTGCATAGAAGGGGTTTACCAGCTCCTAGTAAGAATGCATTAACATGAACCCATTCCCACATAAAGCATGAAATATGTGCATGAAAAAAATTAAATAAAATTGCAATCACACAGGCCGTCCATTAATTCACAAGGAACTGCTTTCATGACATTCGGTTGCGAAGCAAAACGTAAAAGTCCAAACGTCGCTGGATTGTTTTAGATCTTTTTATTGGAAAATAGAGGAAATTAAATAGACAACATACAATGGATGGTTGGACACATGGTCCTGCTCAGAGAAGTAATGGCAGCAGTTAAGTGGTCTGAGGTGCCGCTTGAAACTGCTGCATTCAGGTGTCTGGAGCCAGTTTTCCAATCCATCAGTTGAGTTCTTATGGGGGGGGAAAAAAAAAAAAAGGATTCTGCCAACTATTATCAACCCATAAAGCTGCACTCCTGCCTGCTGGTGAGGCAACCACATAATCAGCCTCGTCTTCATCTAAACAAGCTCAACTGCCAGCCTAGTGTGTTCTAAGGACAGAAACCTACAGAAAAGACCACGTAACATTCTGATTTGGTTTCCTAGATGAATATTGTGGGTCACTTTTATTAAAAGCGTCATTACTACAGTTGGCAGCAATTTACATTTTTTATCATACATGGTTTCAAAAAAACAAAAAACAAAAATAAGACATCACAAAAAAAAGAAAATAAGAAAAAAAACATTTACAAAGTCATGTCTGTAAACTTCAAGGCTAGTTTAGAATTGAGGTAATGCTGTTCAGCTTTGTGGCTAAAGTAACAAATGTCCTTTCATTAGAGAAATGTACCTGATTTTTTTTTTTTTTTAGTTTTTTTTTTTTTTTTTTAAGTTTATACCAGTGCATGAACAAGAATATCAAGAGACAAATTGACTGTAGTACTTTTTCTTTTTCTTGTCTTTATCTTGCGGTCACCCTCCTGGTGTCGTATTCTGAGAATAATCTAACATTCAACAGCTGCCTTAGTTATTGCTGTCTCCTCAGGCGGAGTCCTTCACACCTCTGGTTAGATTGTCAGCGTGTGAAACTCGGAACAGTCGGAGTCTGGAGGCATGATATGTATGAATTTCATCCTGATCTTCACAGCAAAAAACAAACGGTACAAAAAAAAAAAAAAAAACAATAGAAAAAAGTTAAATATACATCTTCATTAATCCTTTTCAGCAGCGGTCGTATGCCACTGGATTTCAAAGTTTGCTGCTTGTCAAACACAACATCAATGGTAGGGGGGAAAAAAAGCAAAAAAAAAGCAGAGCACTATTGGAGCAATTCATTCCTAAAAGATTTTCAGAAGTTTTGAAATTTCATACCTCTCCTAGGATAATAAATAATGCACTGCACAATACTCAAGGACCAAGAAACATCATTTTGACATCCATGTAACATGACATTTTTTTTGTTTTTTTTGTTTTTGCTACACTATGTTAGACAGCTTCTTGTTTTCCATTTCATTTTGCCTTTGAAAATGAAAATGAAGGGGGGAATAATCAAAGCAAAAGAAAAATTAAAGGGGAAAAAAAACCAAAAACAAAAGCCAAAATCTAAATGTTTGGATATTAAACTGGCATGTAAACAGTAGGGCTAACCATTTTTTGTCAAAAAGTTTAAAACACTTCTTGAAAGCAGTGGGGAGGAGACGAGACTACTCGCCGTTGTCCTCCGCATCTTCGGCCTCCTCCGCTCCGTCCAGGGAGTCCAGCTCCTCGGCTGGTCCCAGCTCGTCCTCCAGCACCGACGACTCTGCAGTCTTGTTCTGGCTCTCGTCCGTGTCGCTGTCTTCCACCGTGTTCTCTCTGTCCTCCGCCTTGGCCTTGGCCGCGAGCTCTTTGCCGGCTTCCTTGTCGTCGCCTGCGGCCCCTGCGCCGGCCCCCGCCATGGCGCTCTGCAGTCCTGCTAGCGTGGCCTGGGGGAATCCAGGCAGGGCCAGGCCGCCCAGGCCGGGGGGGAGGAACATCGAGGGGTAGAAGAGGCCGGGGGCCATGGTGGACAGGAGGAAGGGATTGAACGCCAGCGGGTTGGCGGACATGCCGGCTGCTGCTGCCGCTGCGGCCGCCGCTGCGGCAGAGTTGAGCGAGGCCTCGCCGTTGGCCTCGGCGCCCGCCTCGTTCGTTTTCTCCAGCTCCTTCTCCTCCCCTTCCTCGTCCTTGTCCTCCGTCTTGGTGGCGGAGTCTTCCTCAGGCTCTCCCTGGCTGGCGGCTGCGGAGGCAGCGGCGCTGCTGCTGACCGTGGCGGCAGCGGCGGCGGCCGCCAGGTTGTTGTTGAACAGGCTGCCCAGGCTGAACATGTTGGGCAGGCCGGCCATGCCGGGCAGCATCAGGGGCAGCATGGCCGAGGCGTGCTTGGCATCGCCCCCGGCGGCGGTCAGGCCTGGGGGGAACCCCATGAGGCCAGCCAGCTGCAGGTTCTGCAGGTTCTGCAGGTTGTGCAGGCTGGCTAGGTCCATGCCTCCGAACAGGCTGCTCATCAGCAAGGGGTTAATGCCCGAGGACGAGGCGGCCGCGGCGGCTGCTGCTGCTTGGGCCGCCGCCTTGGCGATCTCACTCTTTGGTCTCCTCCCTCTGCGGCTGACTCCCTCTTCTCTCACCACTGGCCCCGTCAGAAGACGGTCAAACATGGACTCGGGAAGGAAGCCCTGTGAGCAGACACACACACATATGATGGTCAGACAGACCTCTCACCGCCATAAAACCAAAACATTCTGGTTTTTCAGGCTTATAGCCTACAAGCTCAAGATCACTTCACGCATGGAGTCCGTCATGCAAAAGAACAAACATTCACGTTTACTCACCGACTGCTTGACGATCTCTGTCCAATCTGGAGATATTGCAAACTCTGGATTTTCTTCAAGCCACCTTGGCAAGTCCTTCATTGGGGGGGCCATGGCTCCTCCCATCTAAAACAAAATGAAACAATGAGGCCCCAAGGCTAAATACGCAGCATTTCAGTCTTGTCTAAGTAGGCCGACGATCCATCAGACGGGTAAATCCTTTCCTTGGAATAAGGCTCCATCCACATTTCCAACCATTTGAGCTGAGCACGTACCTTTTTCCCATTTCTTCGGTTGACCACAGGCACCCTCTCCTCCCCGGTCAGGGTGTTGATGTCGATCTTGTTGGGGTTGCGACAGCGGTGCCTCTTCTGCTTCGGCTTCTGAAATGGTGAGAGGAGATGGTCCTCGTTCTTCTGAAAGCAAAACGACAAAAGAAAAGGATGAAGAACGTTCCCGAAAGTTAAATCCATTTCCCTGGGTTAATGCTAAAAGGAATAGAGGGTACTTACTGGTACATAACTCGGTATATCGACAGTGTAATTAGGGTGCTGGTTCAGCCACTCGATTAAGTCCTTGTTGGTGGGAGCGTCCTCTCCCACCAGCCGGGTCCCGTCCTCCAGGTTGATGACGGGGACGTGGGCGTTGGGGTCCAGCTGTTCTGGGGATGGAATGTTTCTCTGCGGCTGTGGCGGCACACGCACTCCGTCTGCGAAAGCTTTGGTCACTTCGGAATCCTCCTGGAAGCACACGGCCTTCATTAAGGTCACAGCATAACGGCGCATTGCAAATCAAAATGGCTACCATTCCACCCATACCCCTCCCACACAGTTGCCTTGGTTGTGTTACAACCTGACCTGGTTTTTTCCCCGCCCCAATCCCCATCCCCCTCCACACCTGTACCCTGCTCTGAGTTTGACCTAATCCTCCCATAGCGCTCGTCTTGGTCGGCCCACTTTACTAATCTCATTTGGCTGTCATTTACTGGTGCAATCTTCTTATCTTCCTCCAAACACCCTCCTGAATGCCGTTTGTGTCTTTTCATAGGTAGGTTTTGAATCTGTGCCAACAGAACACGCTCATTCAGGCCAACAGACTCAACGCTCCTCTCTAATTGTACTGATAATAACAATGCTGCCTCACCAAAGATCAAGGGGTGGGCTTAACTGCTAATTTGGACACTAGACTGAAATGCACTCCTCGTTTCTTGTAACTGATCACCCAGTTATTAAACGCTCAGGATTTCACAAGGCGACCCTCTGGAAATATGGACCAAAACAAACACAGAGGGGTGCTTTTGACCGATTCATTTGCATACATCTGCATATTCATAACATGCAAATAAAAGGGGGACGTACAGCATTTAGCGCTGCCCTCTTGCTGCCCATGAAGAGCAGATCCAGCCCCTCCACATTTTTCCTGCGGCCCCTCCTCCTCTTCATGGGCACGTCTCCCTCCAGGAAGGAGCCATTCATGATGTGCCTGGTGGGGGTTCCTGAGAGGCCTGCTTGCAGCAACTCCATCTGAGTTTTAAAGGCATCGACAGTTGGGGTGGAGGTGTTGGGCAAAAGGAACTTGGAAGAGAGGTTTGAGGTAGAACTGGTCGCCTCCCGCAAGGCTTTAGTCAGGTCCACGGCCCGGTCCTGGCCGTCCGAGGCGTGGGACTCCCTCAGCTGGGCCACCATCTCCATCAGGTTCCTGCGCTTGGCTGCCCGCTCCGCCTCGATCTCCACCTTCCTCCTCCTGCGGCGCCGCTGCCGGGGGGACCGACAGGCTCAGCACCTCGTCCTAGAGACAGAGAGAGAGAGAGGTTCAGCTCTCAGAGAGAGAGAGGTTGAGCTACAAACGCATAGAGGCCCCATCTGACCATCCGTCTGTCACTGCACTGATCCTAAATGTGATTTGAAATGCATTGTTTGACCTCGCCTGATGTCCGGCTCACTGTCAAGTGCCAAGGACTCTAATTCACCGTTGGAACAAAGGGTCACCCAAGACTGCCGTAACATGAGCCGTGTGAAACCGACAGGGCTGTAGAGGTGCTGTGAAAATGGAGATGTTGACTGGGCTGAGTCTGAGTTTATCAGGAGGAGTGTGAGGCTAAATAACCAGGTCTACGACTCCGGGCTGAGTCCTGTCGCTCTGGAGGTGTGCGGGGCTAAATAATGAGGCCTAACTCTGGGTTGAGTCCTGTCTCTCTGGAGAAAAGCAAGGCTAAATAATTAGGCCTACCACTCTGGGTTGAGTCCCATCGCTCTGGAGGAGCAAAAGCCTAAATAACGAGACCTACCACTCTGGGTTGAGTCCTGTCGCTCTGGAGGAGCACAAGCCTAAATAACAAGACCTGCCACTCGGGGTTGAGTCCTGTCGCTCTGGAGGAGCACAAGCCTAAATAACAAGACCTACCACTCTGGGCTGAGTCCTGTCGCTGTGGAGGAGCACAAGGCTAAATAACAAGGCCTACCACTACATTTCACAGGCAGGCCCGATTTCAAGAGCAGCCCCAGGGGGTTTGTTCCTGACAGCGTTTCTCTCTCTCACTCGATGACTTGCCTTGGCCATCTGGGGGGAGAGCGTGACGTCCTCGCTCCCGCTGTAGCTGGCCTGGCCCACCATGGAGAGCTCTGCGAAGCTCCTCCTCTGCAGAGGGCTATCCATGGCAGTGGGAGTGTATCCAGGCAACAGGCCCGGGAAGTCAAACAGCTGACGTCTGTTCACCGGCCACTTCCCCTTGACCACCGCCTCGCAGATGTTGTCCATGCGATTGATCATCACCCTGTCCTGTAAGGCACCGGAGCAAACGGGCAGAAACAATGAGTGTAAGGGGAGGGGAGGAGAGGGGGGAGGAGGAGGACAGAAGGGTGGGTGTGCAATTATAAAAAAAATATATAAAAAAAAGGAACACTGCAGTGTTTTAACTGAAGTCAGACCGCCATCTTGTCCCTTTCATCAGAGCAGAGGTGCTGACCTGCTCCCCTCTACCAAGCCGCCATATTGAATGGAGGCGCGCCACGGTTTGGTGGGCGGGGTGCTAGGCAGGCGGGAACTCGGTTTTTAATTATCTGTCCATTTGATTTTGTGTTATTCTTTTTTGAAGGGCAGTTTTAAGGGTCAATCTGACTTACCCCTAGGACAGAGGGCTGAAGGGCAAGGGCCATCTGAATATCAGTTCTCAGCTTATGACAGCCAGACTAGACAGACTATTGATTCAATCACAATAACATTCAGTAAATAGGTTAAATATCTAACAGCAGTCTTTATTACTCAACGATGGACTACGCATTAGCACTTAAATGTAGTCCCAATGCACCGAATAATCTTTACAAGAGGCAAACAGACACCCTGGCAAGTGCTGAAAAGACCGTTGCCCTGCAGACACGGTGCGTCAGAGCTGTGGCTCCATATTGTAAATGCATTACCCAAAGCGGCTTCATGAAGCGTGGCCAACCATCGCTAACCACTGCCCCCAATGTTAGCACCTCTCTAACAGTTGACCCATTTCTGATCTGGCGTGCACTATTGAGCCTTCAAAGCAGCCCCTTTGAAATGTCTACTGTAGGCACTGTTGCTGTCAATTAGAGAGCGATTAACAAGTAGGACGTGGCTGCCGACAATTTTCTTTGGGGAATTAACACAATTTTTTTGCGCTCGCATGAAAACACGAGAAACCTGCGAGAGCCTCTGCAAAGCCCGATTCCTTCCAAAACAAACGCTCTGAATTAATTTACAGCATATGCTTTTAATCGTGCAGAAGACGCTGTGTAATGGAGGCCAGGCTTGCAGTTGGCAATGAGAAACAGCACTTGAAGCCTTTAAGGGACCCCGCCCCATGGGTGCACTCTGTATTTACGCAAACAGCCAGGAACAGGAAAACACTGATGAAGCTGGCAGGCTTCCAGCTCGCGAGCGGCGGCGGCGGGCGCTGACCTTGGGCCAGAAGGAGTAGGAGAACGATCTCTCATGTAGGATGTGGGCCACCGAGGATTCCCCGTCCTCGGGGTAGAAGCCGTCGCGGGTCTCGTCGCGGGCCGTGCTCAGGGACGCATTGCTCTCCTCGTCGAAGTTCTTCCCCCGGGACACCGCGCCGACTGCAAACAACAAGAGCTCTGAGCGCAAAGAGTGGCGGGTGGCCCCAGGCTAGCATGTCAAACACAGCGCGAGTACAAACTAATTTTCAAGAAATCACACAAGTAAGCTTGTGTTTACATCAGGTAACTTTGGTGTTAAAATAAAAACTCAAGTTCCAACTGAAATTCCACTGTAAAATGCAAATGTTAAAAACAAACACGGTAGAATACCTTCGGCGTGGGAAGATTCCTCTGATTTATCGTCCTCGTCCATCTTGTCCTCATCTTCCTCCTCTGAGCCTTTCTCGGACAGCGATTTGGGCTCGGACCCAGGCGGGCCCTCTGCATTCTCCTGTGTCTCCGGCTCCTCTTTCTCCAGCTGGGATTTGGCGGGCGTCGCTTCCACTTCCCCATCTCCTTCCCCTTCCTTGGGTTGGGGAGCCGTGACCTCCTCTTCCTTCTGCTCCTCTCCGTTGCTGGGCTCCTCCTTCACCAGGGCCTCCCCTTTCCCCTTCTCCTCATTCTCCTCCTCTTTCTTCACCTCCGTGTTCAGAGAGTCAGCCTGGGGCTTCTCCACCACATTCTCCTCCGGGGACTCAGACTCCTCCGCCTTAAAGTACGTTGGGTCCTGTTCCTGCTCCTTCTTGAGGGCGGGGTTAGGGGCGAGGGCGGGGTTGAGCCCCTGGCCGGGGTACGGGGTGCTGTAGTACTGGCCGGGCATCACTCCGCCACCGGCGTTCTTGTTCTGGGCGAACTTCCTGTGGGCCTCCAGGAAGGCCAGCTCGGGGTCGTTGAGGATATGGTAGTCGGTGCGGCTGACGCCGTGCTTGGAGGCGCCCAGCAGCAGGTCGCGGTCGTGGCGGCCGCACTCCCACCACTCGGGCAGGTCGGGGCTGGCCTGGCACAGCTTGAGGCGCTCGTCCAGCTCAGGGTGGGGCAGCACCTGCTCGCGGATCCGTCGCAGCAGCTCGATACGGTACAGCGTCCGCGAGGCGCGCTCCTCCGTGATGGGCTCGATCAGGATGCTGGCGTCCGGGGGCTCTGCGGAACAGCCCGTTCACTTACACCGTCACCGTGCAATCCACAACCCCCCCCGCACACAATAACCCACCTCCCTACTTCCCTCACACATGACATTCTTCAACTGCTTTTTATTACAACGATTCTGAGTGGTGAATAACATTTTTTTCCATTCCATCGTTCAGCTCTCAACAAGGTTTTAATATAACCGACTGTCAATAATACAATCTTTGTGGGCGTTAGTGGCAGGTGCGTAGGCATCTGCATCGCCGATCTGTTCACTGGCACACGTCAACGTCGGATGCATGCGCAATCGATGCTCACATACCTGATGTGTGAATGACATTACTGACTTTCTTTCCAACAAATCATTAAAACTGGGAGCAACATTAACTAGTTTATGCAACGGGCTGTAATATCTATAGCTGTTTTATTTTCAGTGTGGAGAACGGTAGAGTGGACTGCAGCATGTGGACGCTTACCCTCATCGGCTTTGATAGGCATGCGGCAGACCCTCTTGCACATGGCCACGAAGGAGAAGAAGTATTTCTCCAGGCTCTCGTCCGTCTTCTTGTCGAGCCGGGCGAAGGCGCGGAACTGGTTCCAGTCGAAGCGCTGCTTGCGGGCGTCGTACATGACGCCGAAGGTGGACACCACGCGGTAGAAGTCCGCCTCCTCCCTCCTCGTCCACCTGACAGGACAGCGGGAAGAGGGAGGGGGTTAGCGGGCTCTACGTGGGTGGGGTGGGAGGGATTTGTAGGAGAGGGATGGCAAGCCTTTGGGGGGCGGGGGTTGGGGGGGAAACTCACTTCTGGCGGCGCTCGGTGATGATGGCCTCCCTCTCGGCCACCATGGCCCTGACTTCCTCTCGCGGCCGGCGCCTGCGGCGGTCGATCTTGTTCATGGCCTCCTGCCTCATCTGCTCCCTCTTGTAGCTGCGCTGGTAGGCCGTGATGAGCCGCCGCAGCCTGGTGGTAAGCGCCGAGCCGTTGGGCCAGTACAGCTTCCCCAGCTCCTGGCTTTCGCTGGGCCTGGCCGCTTCACACCCACACACACCACACACCCGTTTATAAGCATTTTACCAGACACCGTAAACCAGAGCTTTTTCCCACGACTCAATAAAACTTTCGATTATGCAGTTTTCCACGCGGAAGCTACGCGTTGTAAACCGAGCCGTACCCGAATTCTCCGCGTCCATGTTTTCCTCCTTATCATCGAGGGGCGAATCGGCAAACTCCTGCAGTATCAGAGGGGAGCACATGGGAAGAAAGAGAGAGAAAAGCAGTGAATAAATATGGAGGCAATCCTGATGACCCGTGAAAAAGCATTGTGTTTTAAGGCTGTCCACTCACATCCATCTCATCTTTAAAGGGCATCCTGGCTGGCTTGTACTCCGGGTCTTCATCCTCTCTGTCAAAATCAGCCCTAAAAGTGAGAGGGGGGAGGGAGGGAGGGGTGGAATGGAAACGGCCAAACATTAGCACCCGAACAGGAACAAAGGGATTAAAAAAAGGAGAGAGAAAAAGAGCGGTGCAGCCCGTCTTACCCCTCAGCACCATCTGCTATCATGTCAGCTCCTCTCTGTTCTGCAGCGATGGCCTTGGCATCCGGCATCCCCACTCGCTCCAGGAAGCACAGGCTCGGGTCCGCTCGCATCGAGTTGTACTTCTCGTAGCCTGGCAGGTGCGCGAGGCGCGAGCAGAGGCAATAAATCAGATTGGCGAGGGCAGACGTCCACGAAAAATTACTGCCAACCATATATATTTATAAGTAAATAAGACGTCTCTGGAGGGTTATTTTCTAAACAATGGCACGTGCGCGCCAGGTTTGGCAGCGCGGCGGCAGGCTTGGAAAGATGGAAAGGTTAATGTGTCCTTTCACTGTCATTCTGAGCGCTGCCTATTCCCGGCTTTAAGGCTCAAGCTGACAGCTCCCGTGGGCTCACAGGACAACACTTCTAGCGTGTGGGTGTCATTACGAAAATTTATTTACCCCATTTATACAAATAAATACAAACATTAACTTTAATCCCAAAAGAAACTAAGTCCTCAGCGCTCGTACTTATTCCACATGACTGCCACTTTAACTCTGCTATGAGCGGCTTACTAAACCTGTTTCTATCTGTTCTCGGTGCTGACTGCTGGCTTCCACAGAACAGGAGTGTAAACAGGGCTAAAAATAGATCAAGTGTGATGTGCGGAGATCGCAAAGGTCATTTACAGCTATAAAAAGTCCAGCGTGCCCTTTAAACAAAAGAAAAATTCACGGCAAATGCAAGAGCGGCCCACAAATATCAACATATGGATCAACCGCGGGGGTCTGACTTTTGACAGTTGTTCAATTTGGACAGGAACTCTTGCGCCTCGAAGCGCGGACGCAAAACCAGGCCACGTCTTCCAAAACGAAAAAGACGTTTTGAAGGGGAAGAAGTACATTTCCTTTTGACGATACGCAACCAAATTGGTATCAAAAAATAAAAAAGACAAGCCAATGCCTAACCTGCTCCTCAGACAAAATACTGTATAAAAAAAATAAAAAGGAAACGAGGGTTTTTTTCCTTAAAAAAGGAAAAAGACCACCAGTTAAAAGAAAAAAAAGAAAAACAGCCACACTGAAGGGGGAATACGCGCTGGAACTGCCCGAGTAGAACAGATTTGAAACGGCAGATCCCGACAGTGCGCTGCGGGAAGATGATTGCCAGACTGGACCCACTTCAGCTGAGCCCGTGATCAGACAGGCCCCCGAGTAGCCTCCCTCCCCCCCTCCCACCAGAACATCACATTTCAATTAGGATTTATACTGTGACACATTGTTTCTAACCGCTGTAGAGCCTGAAGCCAAACTGTAATCATGAAAGGGTTTATAAGCTATCATTCTTTCCCGCAGTCGGGCCGGGCCGCTGAGAGTTCCTCCATGACCTCCAGTGAATTGGGATTATGATTAGGAACGGCCTGCTGTATATATCATGGCTGCTACACATCGCGGCCCTTCAAAGTTAACAAGGCAGCTTCCCACTCGGGGGAATGGGGAGGTCTCGCCGCTGACATTTTGTGAAATACTGCTTGGAAGAAAGCCCATGAGGCACTTGTATAGATTAATAACAGAGGTTAAACCCACCAGCTACTCTGACACCGGCTGGTAAGACAAGGTAGCGAGCGCGGCGAGGGGCGGGGACCGGGGCGGGATCCCGCCGCACGTGCCGCTCGCTGCTTTAGGAACACACAAAAGGGAGAAAAGGGGGGGGAAGTGTGTGTGTGTGTGTGTGTGTGGGGGAGTGGGGAAAAAGCCCCTTCAGCATTCTGACTGGCTGTACACAAACTATACTAACCAATCCCTACGTGAGCCAAAGGGCCGCTATTCGCTATGATGCGACTGGGATCAGGCGCCCAGCCTATGTATGAAAGCTGACAGAGCAGGACGGCGGTGTGTGACGCACCATGCTTGAAGACGCCGATGAGGAGGCATTTGTCGGCCTCCCTGTTCCACCAGTCCGCAGGCACTTCCGCATGGAAGGGTTGCGGGATCCACACATCTATTTCACTGTGGACAAAAAAAAAGAAGAAGCCATGGGCGATCTTATCGGCCGTTCCGGTTAATGAGTCCCTAAAATAGCATTTAAAGTACAAACGTCTCCATCTCTGCGCACGTCCGCCGAGAAACGTGGACATTAGCGGCGAGTAACTAATTGCCACCAAGTTCATCTTTATTCATTCTAATCCTTGTGATCGCAAAGCGTATTGGAAAAAAAGGAAGATTAATCTTGTTTTAAGAGAATCGAACAGACGAGCGCGCTTGCGCGCCGCTAAAGCTGACTATAAATACAGCGAAGGAGAGCGCCGGTTACAATCAAAGTCCATCTTGTGCACATTTGCATTGTGTACACGTCCATAAATTGTATATGCATGCGCATCTGGATGAAGGTGATGAGGAGGGGGGGGGGGGGGGGGGGGGCTGGCAGGAGAGGGGGAGGAAGGGAGAGAGAGAGGGAAGACTGAAAGACAGGGGGGGGGTAGAGAAAGATGGATGGAGGGGAGAGAAAGGGAGCAAGAGGGGCAGTGAGATAGAGGGAGAGAGGGATTGAGAGAGGAGAGAAGGAGGTAGAGAGAGGGGGGGAGAGAGGAAGAGAGAGATGGAGAGAGAGAGCTCCAACACCAACCTTGAATCGGTGCCCTCTAAGATCCTGTCCGCCTGGTCGCCGATGACTTCCTGTCGGAGATAGTAGAGCATGCGGACCCGCAGCAGGACTCTGAGGAGGAGGGAGAGAGAGAGGGAGAGAGGGAGGGAGAGAGAGGGAGAGAAAACTTCTTAACTTTGGGACTGTTTGCCAACAGTAGCTTTTGGCATCTGCTACAGTTCATCCATCATCCTGCCAAGGCTGATTAGCCATGCTGTATGGTAGGCTTGAAGCATGACAGATGGTGGCACATAATCACCTCTGTGTGGTGCCTTTCGCTGGCTTCCAACAGGTCTGCCTGGCAACCGGTCTGCGCTGCACAGAGAAGCAGGCGAGCCGCACGGAGCCCAGGCGCATTTCATTTATTTCCACCTAATGCAGTTTGTGAAGTTTGGACACGTCCTGCCAGTACCTCCAAAGTACAGAGGCAAGTTTGTAAACAAGCGAGCAGATGGTTGGCAGTAAGTGTTCTGCTTCATTATCTCGTAAAATTTCCTCAGCTGTTGCCCGATTCCATTTTTGGAGACACATCAGAAGTTGTAAAGAGCGCTATGCAAACCCGGCTTTTATTGCCTTGCCACGACAAAACAATACCTGCCGACACATTTTATATATTTATTTTCTTAAATGAACTGAATAAATGAAATTATTTTTTTTTTTAACAAAAAATGTAGGTGATGACAACAAAACAAATGAACAGGAAACCAAGACCAGATTTGCCACAGGAACATTGTAGGAAACAACGACAGCAACAACCTGTAATGTCCATTTCTGGTCGGGAAGCATAATGAAATTCATCAAGAGATTTTCACCCGTTATGATCGCTACCATCTCTCTTCCATCTTAAACAGGCCAAACGAGCTCGAGTAAAGCGGGGTCATTATGGGAGCTTCGTCTCCAGGCCTTGTTTGGAGCCCTGCTGGTAATGAGGCGAGTCAGAGACCGTCACGGCTTGGAGAAACCAAGGTCAGCTCAGAGTACAGGTGGATGCAGGAGACTTGGTAAATGGCAGAGACTTGGCCAATACATGAGCATAAGTCTGAACACCAGGGGGGGCATTTCACAAAGCAGGATTACTGAGTTAGCTGGCTAACTGCACCAAGTAAAACCTGGAATGGCTCTTTTTTACTTCAGTCCAGGTTCCCCCCCCCCCCCCCCCCCCCCCCCCCCCGGCTTCGCCACTGAACTGCTGAACCACGCTCCTGTCCAGGGTTCCGTTTACTTTATTTTCTAAAGAAGTCAAGTTGAAATCCTGGCACGGAAACGCTTGTGTCACAAACATTGACTTAAAATGTGAAAATGAAGGGGGTGAGGGCTTGGTCGCAGCATATCTGGCACACGCGTTTTATTATAGGTATGACTTACAGGTGGAAGCACTTTGTCACACAGTCGGCTCGTGTGCAATGAAACTAATGCCGTGCTTGGAAACGGCACTTTAAACTGGGCTGGATTTACACACTCTCCCAGCGGTCTGAAGGGGTGCCAAAGCAGCAGCCAGGCCTAATCCCTGCATAGTAAAGTTATACTGCGCAGCACGGACTTGGCTTCCTGTGTTAAATCTGCTTCAAAGAAGTGTGCTGGTGAGAGAGCATGAGAGAGAGAGAGAGTGCATGAGAGAGAGAGAGAGAAATTGAGCGAGAGTGAGGGAAAGAGCAAGAGAGCAATAGAAAGAGTGAAAGAGAGCGAGAGCAGAGAGAGCGAGAGAAGGCAAGAGAGAGAGAGAAGAGCGAGAGAGAACGAGAGAAGGCAAGAGAGAGAGCGAGAGAGAGAGCGAGAAATAAAGAGTGAGAGGCTTACTTGTTGCAGTGGTGCTTTAGGTGCTTCTTGTAGCTGTCCTCTTGCAGCAGGATGTCTGGGTTGTAGCTGGCCAGCCAGTCAGCCTGGTGCATGTAGGGCTGAGCCGCCTGGGTTTTCACCTTCTTCCCTTTGCGGCCCCTGGGCACTGGAGCAGACAGGCCTGTGGGGACGGAAGCCATGGTTATGAGACGGGGACTGTGGAGCAGCGGCTAACATGGGGACGGCAGCCATGGTTATGAGACAGGGATTGTGGAGCAGCGGCTAACATGGGGACGGCAGCCATGGTTATGAGACAGGGATTGTGGAGCAGCGGCTAACGTGGGGACTGCAGCCATGGTTATGAGACGAGGACTGTGGAGCAGCCGCTAGCGCTTGCTTTACCCGATCTGCGGCCAGCTAATCCCGGCAGCTGTGCGGCGAGCTTCCTCGGCTCCCATAATTATCTCTGGCAAAACGCAACATCTGTAGAACATGCTGTATTAATCCGTGATTATTCAGCTTGATAAATGGGATCTGCCACCACTGCAAGCTGCTGCCTGGCTATTGATTTTCCAGGCTTCCGATCTGGCCTTCGGTGCAACAACCGCACACTCTGCTAACTGCCTCCCTTTCCGCCGCTTGCCCGGCTCGGATAGCCGCGTTAAAACGCGTTCAATTTCAATTTTACAGGTCTCTTGACGGTCCCGTATCTGGAAACCCAGCAACAGAGAAAAGCCTTCTAAAAGATCAGTGTGTGACACCCGACTTGTAACTAACCCAGGCCTGCTCAGGGGTATGGAACAGAAGCCAGGAGTCCACCATTCCGGCTCCCATAAACACCATCTTGTAAGCGAGTCGTCTCAAATTAGGTCACGGCTTTCTGATCGTGTTCCTGCACTCGAGCCCAGTTCCTGTGGACGGCGGAGGGGGAGGGGAGGGGGCACGTACCGGAGTGGTTGAGCAGGGCGCGGGTCTGTCCGTCCTCCGTGGGGCGTGATCAGGTCCCAGATGAAGCTCTTGATGTTCTCGTCGCCCTTGTAGTGGTGGAGGCAGTACACCAGCAGCGCTCTGCAGATGGTCTCCACGTCCTGCTCCTTCAGCTGCCGCTTAAAGCGCCCGTGAGACAGGATGTCGCTCCATCGTCCCCAGCTACGGCGACAGGGGAGGGGCCAAGAAAACACGAGGCGGTGTTTAAAGAACGACCCCAGACGCGCGGAGCGGCCGTCCGTTCCGTCGCACGTTTCAACTTCCCCCAGCCGTGAGCACATGAAGGGGGATGCCACGTAATGGATGCCAAACAGAGGAGCGAGGATGGGACAGATTTCATACTAATGAAAACAGCTTGTAAATGTGCTGCTCTGGACAAGGCCAGCAATGCAAGGGATAAAACCACTCAGAAGCAGCCAATTTTTACCTCATGAAGACGACACAAAATGCTGCTTCAGCAAGAAAAGTAACTAAATACAATTCTATGAAGGGATTCTAGTAAAATTAAAAAGTGTATTCAAATATCAGACAAAATTCTATACTGTATTAGCAATGTGAACAGATTCGTATTAAATTTGTCCTTTTTGACCAAGCCCACGGTGCAAAACAATCCAGTCAAGCACAAGCCCATTTGAGACTTGATGGATGTAATTGGTTGTACAGCCTGAGGGTCTAGACCCAAAAAAATAATAAAATAAAATACCGTCGGTCAGATATGGTGAAGCAGTGAGGCATGAGGGCATGAGTGTAATATGCAGAAGAGTCGATAGCTGAATTAGCCGCCTGCATCAGAGCGCACCCTGCCTTTCACTGCTGGGGCAAACGAGGGAGGAGGGGCGCAGGAACGTGTCTATGATGTTCGCAGATTGTGTACCATCGTTCCAGGATTAATGTAAACACTCCACCAGCAGACGCCGTGTTTCCGTACAGACACCAAACAAGAAAATACGGATGCAATTTAGTATCCAATACCTCGGTAGCGAGACCGACTTCCTGTGAACGGTTCCTTTCTTAATTAACTTTGGGTTATCTGGCGTCACGCGCTTCCTCAATCTCACCAGCGCCGAGGAAGAAGCGCATAATCCACAGGGTCATCTACAAGGCCCCGTTCTCCCTGTGCGCTACGAGATAGCCCCGCTCACCCATACAGAACTGTACAGCCCCCGCTCACCCATACAGAACCGTACAGCCCCCGCTAACCCATACACCACAATACAGCCCCCGCTAACCCATACACCACAATACAGCCCCCACTCACCCAAACTCCACTATACAGCCCCCACTCACCCAAACTCCACTATACAGCCCCCACTCACCCAAACTCCACTATACAGCCCCCACTCACCCAAACTCCACTATACAGCCCCCACTCACCCAAACTCCACTATACAGCCCCCACTCACCCAAACTCCACTATACAGCCCCGACTCACCCAAACTCCACCATACAGCCCCGACTCACCCAAACTCCACCATACAGCCCCCACTCACCCAAACTCCACTATACAGCCCCCACTCACCCAAACTCCACTATACAGCCCCCACTCACCCAAACTCCACTATACAGCCCCCACTCACCCAAACTCCACTATACAGCCCCCACTCACCCATACTCCACTATACAGCCCCCACTCACCCAAACTCCACTATACAGCCCCCACTCACCCAAACTCCACCATACAGCCCCCACTCACCCAAACTCCACTATACAGCCCCCACTCACCCAAACTCCACCATACAGCCCTCACTCACCCAAACTCCACTATACAGCCCCCACTCACCCAAACTCCACTATACAGCCCCCACTCACCCAAACTCCACTATACAGCCCCCACTCACCCAAACTCCACTATACAGCCCCCACTCACCCAAACTCCACTATACAGCCCCCACTCACCCAAACTCCACTATACAGCCCCCACTCACACATACTCCACTATACAGCCACACATACAACACTATACAGCCCCATTCGTCTGTACACCGCACCATGAAACATATACACCAGCTGGTCCTTCTTTACAATAAAGCCACTCTGACCCGTACGAAAGCAGGCCCTCCTCCACTATGAAGGCCCCAGTCCACATTGCGGCCCCACTCACCCGTACACCACAGTGCGGCCCTACTCACCCGTACACCACAGTGCGGTCCCACTCACCCGTACACCACAGTGCGGCCCTACTCACCCGTACACCACAGTGCGGTCCCACTCACCCGTACACCACAGTGCGGCCCTACTCACCCGTACACCAGCAGGTTCTTCTCCACCCTGAAGCACTCGCTGCGCGGGTAGCCCAGGGACTTGTCCTGCGGCCTGCGCAGCTTCACCGCCGGCTTGTCCTCCGAGTCGCTCTCCAGCTCCGAGAACTCCATCATCTCGTCCTCCTTCACCGAGCTGTAGTGGCGCGTCTGCTTGCGCACCCTGGGGGTGTCGATCACCAGGTTGTTCTGCCGGACGCACGGGACACGGGAAGAAAACCAAAACCGATCAAGTAAAATTCAGAACGAATACAAAACGACCGGGGACGGTCGCCAATAAAAGAGGGTGAAATTCAAGCTGCGGGAAGCTAATGTTTGTGGTGGTACTTCTCTTTAACTCCCCGGCTCTCCAGCATTGAGGAGGTGAGCCGTAAATGAAGGACTCTAATAATGACCTAGTCTTTTACCCTGACATCCAGGGCCGGTAATATTTCTCGTGTTCCTCTAAAAGTAGATACTATAAAATATTCACCTATTCGCTCCAAATCTCATTAATGAGAAGGACATTTATATCATTACATAAAAATCCCTAAGCTAAAATTAAACAATTTCTCCCACGCCCAATTACAGAAAATATGCCCTGTGCACTGCTAGCTTGGGGAAATACCTACATTAATTATGTGCAAATCGCAAATTTATGAGTGCAATACCATTCAGGGTAATGTAACATCCTGGGGCTGCATTTTCCCATTTCTAGATTATGTATTACAAGTCAAAGCCATGTAAATCTGGAACCCGTCTGCATCAAATGTCAAGCGGATAATGCATGAGACGGCCGTAAATGTAATTATGACGAATTCTCAGCCTTAAATCCTATCCCATCATTAGTTTCGCGGACGCATGAAACGGCGTCACGAAGAGAACGTCTCCAGGCCCCTCCCCCTCGCCAGCGCTTACCCGTCCGTTTATGGCGTCCATGTCAAGCTCGGCCTTCTTCGCCCACTTCTGCCAAAAATCGGGATCTTCCAGGGAAATATCGGTTCTGTTCCCAGAGGAAACAAAGCTGGCCTAGAGGAGGAGGAAAAGCAAAAGTCACTCCAATACACTGAGAAACTCATTCAAAGTTGATGTTAAATTCTTTTCTGGGTAAAAAGAAAAAAGACGGTACCTTGGCAAAAGTGGAGCCTTTTCCCTCAGACTCGATGGTGATGGTCTGAGTTCGTCTCTGTAAGATCTGGTCGATGTCTTCCTCGCAGAATTTGGAGCCTTCGTCCTCCTCCTCCATCAGTGCTCCGTAGGCCCCTTTGCGAAGCAGGTCCTCGATTTCCTTCTTGGAGAGCTGCTGGACCTGATGGAAGAGCACTCTTAACCGCATGCTTCAGGCAAAAGCTTTCAAGAACGCATGAACATATGGCGATGTGAAAATAAATATGAAAGGGCTTGCAGTATAACAAGACCGGCAAACAATATGTTTACATTTTAAATGCGGAAAATTAATTTTTTTAACTTTGAAGAAAGCTGCTTTTCTCTAAATCTGGTTTAAAAAAAGAAAAAAAGAAAAAAGCTTTTGCCATTTGCTAACAATCCATATTTACTCAAATGATGCCTGGTGTAATATAGAGTATTTTAGCAGCAGACAGCATTGCAGGTGAGTTGTAACACACTGTAGTTCTGCAGAGTTAATAAGAGATGAGAGATAAGCTGAGCACAAACCCCATTAGCAGTGTTCTCCCGGCCGCTCATGGACTGCAGCACAGCCTTGTCCAGGCCCAGCTTCAGACTGGCCTTGTCAAACATCTCCCTCTCATACGAGTTCCTGGTGATCAATCGATAGATTTTCACCGCTTTGCTCTGTCCAATCCTGTGGCACCGAGCTTGAGCCTGTCGACCACAAAACAGAGGGCATTTAAAATAGGGAGGTTCAAATGAACACAATCTCTCTCTCACACGACACACGACACGACAGACATGACACGACACACAAAACACCACACAACACAGACAAAACACACAACACAGACACAAAACACACAGAACAGACACAACAGAGAGCTGGGACCTCTTCCTCGACGCTCACCTGTAGATCGTTCTGCGGGTTCCAGTCCGAGTCGAAGATGATGCAGGTGTCCGCAGCGGTCAGGTTGATTCCCAGCCCTCCCGCCCTGGTGCAGAGCAGGAAGACGAAGCGGTCCGAGTCGGGCCGGGAGAAGCGGTCTATGGCCGCCTGCCGAAGATTCCCCCTCACTCTGCCGTCGATGCGCTCATACGGGTACCTGGGGACGGGTACAGGGCACGTTAGGTCCTACAAAAACCTGGAGAAACTAGCCAGGAACTATTCAGCAACATCCGCACAGTAACAAATATGAACGTACGCTTAAAAAGTACCGTATGCTGCCTACAAAGTTACAAATATGAACGTATGTTGCCTGCTGTCAACTTCTGCGCCATTTCGCCAAGGGTTGTTTACATAAACTTCCTGGGCATTAATTAATGCAATACAACCCCACAACATGCAAAGCGGTGGTAGAGGAATACTAAATTAATATTCTGAACGGCGGTACTCTTTATGGCGGCGCTACAGAGCTGGCCCCAGCTGCCAGTGCGCTTGTGTTTTTGGCCACGGGTAGGTCCGTGGGGGCAGGGACAGGTGTGTAGCAGCGCGCCGCTGAAGCCTCTCACCGCCTCTGGATGAGGTAGTCCTCCAGAATGTCCAGGCAGCGCACCATCTGGGAGAAGATCAGCACCCTGTGGCCGCCAGCCTTCAGCCTGGGCAGCAGCTTGTCAATCAGGACCAGCTTCCCGGCGCCCTGGATCATCGCCTGGAGGTGAAAATCTGGATATTCCGAGTGATGAGTCTCCCTGAACTCTTCCAGAATTTTTTCTTCGGCACCTGCAGTGGTGGAAAAAGGGGGTTGGGGTGTGGGAGGAGGGGGGTGTTTACGTTACAAATTCACAGCCAAGCTTCCAGCCATAAAAAAAAAAAAAAGGAAAAATCCTCTTAGCAGGCGGAATGCGGCTCGGGCTGGAACAGCCCTGCTGCGGACGGCTTCCAGATGCAATCAAAACGGCACGCAACCACAATGCGACAATCATGTCAGTCAGGAATGCGAGTGCCCAGCCCGCATCTGTGCCGGGGCCAAACCCAACAAACGAGACCGAGGACTCCCAAACCCTCTGGCAGTGGCGGCCTGTGCTGGGGGGGGGGGGGGGGGGGGGGGATCGCGCGGCGGCCCGTAAAAACGCTCGCTTTCACACCCGCCGTAAAAGCCTTTGTCCGGCGCTCCAAAGGAAGGATTAAAATAAAGCCGGACAGACAGTCTGGTCGAGACGGCCAGTCGCGCACACATTTCCAGCCCCCCGCCGTAATGTGCTCCGCTGTTTTGGTGCTGTTCACAGAAGCCCCGCCTCACCCCTCCCAACGCTCACAGAAGCCCCGCCTCACCCCTCCCAACGCTCACCGTTGATAAGGTACGGGTGGTTGCAACACTTCCGCAGCTCCATCATGGTGTTGAGCAGGTTGGGGACGTTGGCGTTCCCGCCGCCTCCTCCTCCGCCGCCTCCGCCACCTCCACCTCCCGCCCCCGGCCCGCCCTTGGACAGGAAGGCGAAGTTCTTCTCCAGGATGGCGCGGTAGTACTTCTTCTGGATGTTGGTGAGCTCCACCTCGATGATGGTCTCCTCCTTGGGCGCCAGGTTCTTCTCCACGTCCTCCTTCAGCCGCCGCAGCATCATGGGCTTCAGGATGGCTTGCAGCTTTTGCACCTGCGGGGCGACAGCGCGACCCTCGTTAAAACCGCCTGTGCCCACGGGAAGCCCCATCCTCTAGAACAGACAGGTGCTCCGCGCCAACCACCGCCTCGTCACGGAAAACAAACACCAATCCATTACTACATTAACAGATGTATATGCACATGAGACCTTATTCAAACACTTTCTATCTTATCTGGGAGTGTAAAGTGCACTAAGTGTACATATTCCTAAGCTTTTTGTGGCACTGATGTAGGAAACCCTTCACTCATTGTGTGGACACTGTCTTCCTTTCACCTGAATAACTTTCTTTTCCTGCACCTGGCTATCTCTTCCTCCAGCACTACCCCTCTGAGGCAGTTTAAAACTACTTGTGGAAACAAAACGGTTTAAGTTTTAAAGCCAAGAAGGGACAAAGACAGTATAATGTGAAGTCATTTACATTCTTTTTTCAGAAACCTTTTAAATTACAACCCGAAAAGCCACAAGCGGTGGAATGGATTACGTGAGGCCATGCGGTAAGAGGGAATCCCGCCGAGTACCTGTTCCTCGGTTTTCAAATCTCCAAACTCCTGCATGAATGTGGCCTCGGAGGGGAATCTCTCCGGCTCCAGGAAGTTGAGCAGGCTGAAGAGCTCCTCCACCGTGTTCTGGAGAGGCGTTCCGGTGAGGAGAACCTTGTGTTCCTGCAGGAGAGAGAGAAAAGCCCGGAGGGGAGGCACATTAAAATAGGGAGGTTCAACACCCACAAGCAACAGCTGGGTGCCCCTGTGCTTTTGTTTTGGGTTGGTTGGGAATGCGCGGCCATACCCACCATATCCATCATTTTCAGTCCTTCTAGCAGCTTGCAGTTCCTGTTCTTCAGCCTGTGGGCCTCGTCTATGACCACGCAACGCCACTGAATGTTGCGCAGCTCTGGGCAGTCAGTCAGGATCATTTCAAAAGTGGTGATGACAGCGTGGAATTTGTAGGCTCCCTTTATCACACGACCCTGAAGGGCGGCGGGGGAAAACACAATTTTTCCACAGAAAAATCACCCACAGGCCTCCGGGAACAGGGACGGACAACAAACCACTGAGTCTTTACAAAGAATTTCACATATTTACATAAACCCAAACACCAAGGCCACCAATACAAAACATTTGTGTCCTACAAAATAAAGGAATCAACCACTTCAACATTCAATAAACCTTCCGGGATTTGCAGATACCACCCTGTTACTTCATTATCATTACATAGTAAGGTTTTAAAAAACAATCTAAAAAAAAAAAAAAGAACAAGAAATGGCAAGAAAAGCAAGTATTTGTCAGGCCGTTAAAACTGCAACTTGCGCAGTTTCAGCGCGGGTCCGTACCTGTGTATCCCTGAAGTTCATCTCGTATGCCTGGATGGTCCTGCGGCTTGCCTGGCTGCCGTGGTACACCACCACGTTGAGATCAGTCCATGTGCGAAACTCCCGCTCCCAGTTAGGAATGGTAGACAGTGGTGCGATCACCAGGAAAGGCCCGTGGATTTCCTTCAAGAATATCTCGTGGAGGAATGTGATGGACTGGATCGTTTTTCCCAGACCCATTTCATCTGCCAGTATGCAGTTACGTCTACACAGGAGCAGGAGGGGGGGAAACGCAAACAAAAAATATATTCATCCGGTAGCAGTTCTGCTAAGGGCCACGTTGTAAAAATTTAGAGCTGTGAAAGTGTAGAGAATGAATTGGAAACTCCCTCGAGTTAAATCTAAAAATTCTTTCCACGATACCGGCTATAAAAATGCATTAAGCAGCAGCAATTAAGTTGTGAGGAATCAATGAAATCGCTTTAACATTTGTACAGGCTCCGCATTTGGAGTGAAAAGGGGCACGGCGAGCAGCTCGATAGTGCTTAAAGCTAATTTTATACATACGTGTTGTACCAGTTGAAGAGCAGCCAATTGACTCCCTCCAGCTGGTATTCCCTGAGTGCGTTGCCATTTTTATATTCCCTGGAACTCTCGGATTTCTGCCAGTCGCTTGTAGGAGGTCGCTCCTGTTTCAAATAAAACAATTCCCATTAGTGGTTTCCTGGTGACCGCAAGAACATGGCCCTTTCCGCCATATTAAAGGGGAAAGGCAGAACTCTGCCAGCTCCTACCACTCGCTTCAGCGCTGGCTCCAGGGCCATGAGACGCTCAAATTCTTCAATTTTGGCCTGGTCGATGTCTGCCTTCAGTTCCCAAGTGCTGTCTTCATAGGGCAGGGAACACCACTTCACCAGATAGTGACTGACAGGCTGGGGGCAAGACAAAGACAACAGATAAGACAGACAAAGAACACTAAACATGAACTGAAAATTCAAAATGGAGGTGGGTGAACCCCCTCCCCTTTATAAACCGTCCAGTATTGCAAAATCGAGAAGAAAAAAAAAAAGTTGCACCTATTAAAAAAAATTATACATTAAAAACAATTTATGAAATTTAACTGAAGGATTACCTCTCCATTGTCATCAGTGCTCTCAGATACATCCAGAATCCTGTCCACTTCCACATAGTCTGGGTTGAAGGGTTCATCATCCATCTAAAACACCATCGAGACAGATCGTTTTTTTTTTTTTATGTTTCTGGAAGAATTTGAGTGTAAAGCCCAAATCACATTAATTAAAGTGTTACAATTCAGCAGGATTACTCCCCATGAGGAAAGCAAATTCCTCAGGCTTTGTGAACCAGGCCTCTTAATTATTGTGCAAAACCCTATTTGCTGTGATAGAATGTTTAAGAATAATTTAAATGAAGTGTGAAATTACAATCCACTAATGAGCAATCAAAGGGGCTTTTCAAATGCGATGCGTTTCGGTTGCTTGGTATTTCTCAATGTGCGGCGAGCAATGTGGAAATTAGCGAGGATTGCCTCCAATTTTGGACAATATAATCTAATGGAATGTTAATTTGATCAGACGTCAAGTCCGTATTTTAATGCTGTTAAATGTTTAACAGAGTCTCTTAATGCCTGAGCGAAATGAGACTAGCAAGTCATTTCTCGCTTAACATTTTTCGGTCTGTGTTTAGGAAGAGCTTGTGCATCGGCGCCAGGACAAATGAACGGCGTCATAAAAAGAACGTGCATCTGTCTCTGTCTGGGGGGGGGGGGGGGGGGGGGGGGGGTACTGGGAGGGGCTTCTGGGGGTGTGAAGGGGGGGGGTTCGGCAGATACTCACCTCTGTGATGAACGTATTGAGCAACTGCTTGGCCTTGAACCTCTTGATCTTTTGCTGGATCCTCTTGTCCTTCTCCAGCTCCTCCATGTCTGCCCAACGACAGTGCAGGTAGGAGCTGCAGTGGACAACAGACACTGCTTCACACGGGGCTGCTCCATCGCAGGCCTGAACCTCCACCTTTCCTACACCCACCCCTAAAAAAGCCTTACGTCGCTCTCTACCTGAAAATGACTGCAAATGTCACTCGACGTGGGCACAAATTGCGTTAAGTTGCATCCTGGGGATGCTGTAAATTGTGTTAAGTTGTAGTGCGACGACTCATCACAGAAATTAACACGTTATACAGAGGACAGTGCTCCAATTCAATACCATGAGTAAATGTTATGTCATACACATTTGCTGATATAGAAGAGACCATCTGAACAGTGATTAAAAAAAATAATAATAATAATAAAAAATAAAAAAAACATTTACTATAGTCAGCCATTTCATACTTCCATGAACAGGTCACATCAGCGCAAAGGGAGTATGCCATTCCACAGATGGCAATTGACAATTAAAAGTGAGGTTATGCAATACACAGGCCTGCAGCTGGCTGTCATAAGCATTGAATTTCCTCCACCATTGCTACGGGCTACAGTTCTCCGTGTTCATGACATAGCCCTGAGCCCATAGAACACAAACCACCAGCAATTTCCAGCATGTCAACATATGCACAGCCATTTATTGCACTCAATATCTTAAATTGCTACCCAATTTCAATCATTTAATTGATTGAAATATTTAATACTTTATGAATGTCAAAGTAGAATTTAAAAAAATTAAAATTAACAAAAATGTTTGAATATACGTATATTGAAAATACTTTGAATTTTAAATCCATTTCAAATGTCAAAATGATGTGGAGGTTTGGGAAACTGCACTGACGAGCATTAGTTGGATGGTTGTGGGCTCTTCAATAGGATGCATGTGCAGCTTGCACGGGAGAGGGCGGGTAATCGATTGCTGGGATTTGAAGACATAAAACCTAGATGAGAGCGCAATCAATTGGGCCTCAATCGAAAGCGGTATCTTTACATCTTACTTAGCCTTTGAAGTATTCACAAATATCACCGCGCCATCTCTCATAAAGAGCACAGAATTTCACTTCAAAGGCAAACTGAATAATGTTTAATATGCCTTGTTTATACAGAGCAAAGCCACACCCCAAGAGAAGCCCTTTATGAAATTTCACATTTAACTATCTTAGTTCTTGATATAATCATTAATCAATTGTGCACTGAGAAAATTGAATTAGAAAAAAACCAAGTGTGGACACTCACAAGTTCTTGAACTTCACGTAAAATTCTTCCATTTCCACTTCCTCGCCGGACTCAATCTGCAACAAAAAGCACATTCAGAGTCCCTGTGTTTCTTAGAAGTGCTGTCTGTCTCCGTGATTCAAACCCGCAGCTCCTGCGCCCCGGGGCCTTGGGGAGTCGAGCGCGGCCCCGCGCATTCCTTACGCGGAAACTCGGAGCGAGGCGCGCGGGATCCCGCTTTAGGCAAGGAATTTTCACTTGACTGTAATACCTCGACAAAACATGATCAATCCCCAGCACTCTGCTCTGTGTCGACTGAGTCATGAATCATTTTAACTCCTCCTCAACCACACACGGCTCCATTCACAATAACCTGACCCAGAGCTTGGCTTTGCGCCAAAACCACAGTGTTAAGCAGACGCCAAACGTACCATTTCCTCAGGCAGCAGCCAATTTGCAGCTGCACTACTAAAAGCCGCAAGTATTATTTTTGGCCGACTCTTTCTGGACCGACTTCTTGGGAGGATTTTGTTGGAGGAGGAACATGTAAGGGAACCTTGTTTGTGTGTAAAAGGATGGGATGTGGAAAAGGCTTGGAGCACGTGCTGCCGTGCTCCACAGACCTGCTCCAGCGCATTTCACACGTCAATCTCGACACAAAGAACATTTCCTTCCCCCCACCCAAGTTTTCCATTTTATTTATTTATTTTAAACAATCTAATTATCGTCCCAAATACAGATTTCTGGCAGCATTAACACGTCTCACTCAAGATTAAACATGTAACCTTGACATCCAAGTCTGAATACACGTATATACATACAATGTGCGTTTGTGTGTATATACACGTGTGTGTGTGTGTGTGAGAGAGACACATGTATAAACAGACAGCACGCGGGGGGGTGTGTGTGTGTGTGAGAGACATGTATAAACAGACAGCACGCGGGTGTGTGTGTGCGTGTGTGAGAGAGAGACACATGTATAAACAGACAGCACGCGGGTGTGTGTGTGTGAGACATGTATGAACAGACAGCACGCGGGTGTGTGTGTGTGTGTGAGAGACATATGTATAAACAGACAGCACGCGGGTGTGTGTGTGTGTGAGACATGTATAAACAGACAGCACGCGGGTGTGTGTGTGAAAGACATGTATAAACAGACAGCACGCGGGTGTGTGTGTGTGTGTGTGTGTGTGTGAGACAGCACGCGGGTGTGGGTGTGAGAGAGACATGTATAAACAGACAGCACGCGGGTGTGTGTGTGTGTGTGTGTGTGTGTGAGACAGCACGCGGGTGGTTTCGTACCTCCTTCTTTCCCATGCGCATGCCCATGATTTTCTCCACCACAGGGCCCTCTGCATCAGGAGCCTCCTGCCAGTGACAGACACACACAGTTAGTGCTCCCAGCTCTCTGCTCTCAGCACTGCGGCTCGGGGCTGTCAGTCAGAGCGGGTGACCGGGACTGACCTGCTGTTCTGACTGAGACGCGTTTGACGGGGACTTCTGCCCGCCGTCTTCGGCCTCGTCGTCCGAGATCCTGAACTCCGGGTCCTCTGTGTAGCGCTTCCTCTTGACCTGGCGGCTCGAGCGCCTCTTCTGCAACGACAGGTTATTACCTTCTGAAGAAGCCACGGAAAGCTACGCGGGGGGTGGACACACACACGCGCAAGTCTGCCGCTGCTGTTGCCAGCGCGTGCGAAAGAGCTCGGTAATCACGCTCGCGTGGTGACAACTTGCCAAGAGTCCGGAAGAAAGGTTAATGTAAATTGCTCAAGTTAAAACTATAAAAATTGAATTTGTGAAGTGAGTTTAAAGTCGGAAAAGGGGGCCATTACTGTAGGTCAAAGCCTCAGGGTCATGTGGACTTCTCTTGATCATTTTGTAACCGTTACCATATGCTGAACAGCCACACTGCGCTTATAGTGTGTGGAGATAACACACATACACGGGGACATCAGCTGTACAGATAAGCGTGTAAATGACTCCACTTGAGCAGTGTTTTTGAGCACAAAGGGAGATGAGTTTGAGGTCTGCGTGCTTTGTTCTGAAGATGGGCATTGCACAAACAAGCAGAAAAGGGAAGGAAGTACATCCTCTAACTGAATAAAAACGTGCGTCTCATCAGATGTAGAAATCGAAAGGAAAAAAAGGCAGCACACGCTCGCAACAGAAATGACCATTTACACCTGCTCCAATCCCTTCAATCTCCATCACTGAGACAGAAAACTTTTAATTTTGCCCTCATAAGGACACGCGCCAAATTTATTATTAGGCTAAACTAACTAAACTAAACTGCGCGTAAACTTGTGCCGTGAAATTTGAACGTGAGGAGAAAAGGTGCGGGAGTTATCGCCGGCTAGGCGCGACTGCGAGCCCGGGCTCCTTGAGCGTAGACCGGACCACCTCCGGACGCAAAGCGGGGGCGCTCGTCGCCCGAATTAGATGCACGTTCCCATGCAAATGCACCTATCTGCCGGGCCCAGGCTGGGCTAATCCCAGAGGCCGCCGTGACAGAGTGCCTTGAGTGGCTCGGCGGCACCTGGCGTCGGCCGCGGTAACAGGTACGCCGCGCGCTAACCCAGATCTGTCGCCCGCCGTATTCCCTGTGGCGGGAATGATGGACTATCTTTACCTGGACGCCCAGATCGTCCTCCTCCTCCGGCGAAGCGGGGGGTGTTTTTTCGGCGTCGGAATTATCAGAGGATTCCCGCTTGCGCTTGATTTCCTTCTTCTTTGTAGTGCTTGCTTCCGCGTCCGACTTCTTGATGCTGCGGAGAGAAATTAAGGGAAGGGGGGAAGGAGAAGTGATTGATGATGACTAATGCAACCCATTTCGCACGAGCGCGGGACGCAAAAACACTCACGGGCTGACCAGTTGCTTCCTTGCGGTCAACTTTTATTTACTTTAAAAAAAAAATGATTTAAAAGCTCACTTTTGGCTTTCGACAGACTGATGTACCACCCTGGGATAACTTTAGGTGGGGGGCATTCCTAGGAAACCTTGGCCTTTCCCATGACCGCTAAACACTAATGATCCTCCACATAGAAAAATGAACAAGCCTGTTTACTCTACAATATCCAAGCAGGAAATGGTCTTCAGCTGACCATCTGGTTGAAGAAAAAACAACAAAAAAAAAAGACAAACCCAGTTCAAGCCTTTCAGATGGTTTACAATACAATACAGCCAGGAGTAATCCTAGTGCTGGGGGAAAACAAACAGGGCAAGATTTATTTGCTGAAAAGGCCGATAAATGTAAGCTAAATATTCCTTAATGTAAACAGAGCAAATGGTTTGTTCAGGTAAATCGGGGGACCGTGTGCAATGCATAAACGACACGCTTCGTCTTATTGGTCCATTCCAGTCGTCCTTTCCAGTCCATTCCATTCCAGTCGTCCACCAATGCGCTGTTCCTTCAGTGCATTTACTCACGTCCATTTGACCCACTGCGTGTGGAGCTACAACATGGGTCTACGGAGAGCCTCATCTTAGTAAAAGCCTGTTCCAGTAGGCCTGCTGGTCAGAAATGGCTCAGAATACCCAGCGCTTTAACTGAAATACTACATATTTTCCTCCACAAATGCAAACAAAGACTATTTTGAAAGAGTGTGCCTTTCATAAAGCACATTACAGAACAAACAGAGGTCCAACAGAGACAGAAACAAATAAAAACACCAGACAGTGGGAACATAGCACTGAAAGTACTGGAAGGGGGGGCAGAGGGAGAGAAGAAAAAAAAAAACAAAAAAAAAAAAAAACAGACCCACATGCATTGCTACAGCCTCAACTGAATTCTCAAACCTATTATATTTACCTAGCAATGGTCATATACCTTCTGTCAAGGTTAACAAAGGAGTGAAAAATAAAACTCGAGAAAGGGAAAGAGGGAGGGAGAGAAAGAGAGTGCGTAACAGAGACAGAGAGAGAGAGAGAGAAAACAGGCCTGCACTGTATTCCCTCTCATCTCGCAGAGTTTACACCACACATGGCTGGAAGCCACCCCTGCCATGAGGCTCCACTTCCAGCATTTATTTCCGCTCTTACTGCCACAAATTATACAATGCAGGAGCTGAGCACTGGGCCCCTTTCCTTTCATCTACACGCCAAGAGCAATCAGATTACCCTGGTAACCAGCGGTCACATGACCAGCACCTGCTCTTTTGGCTGGATGCCACTGACTAAAGCCATCTGCTTCCCTCAATCATCTTTCAAACACTCAACACCTGCACTACAGCATTCTGTGGGTTTCTTTTTATCCAATCACTGCTAAACAGACACCACCCCCCCCCCCCATCCCCGACAAAAAAAAAGAAAAAAAAGAAGAAAAAAAAAACCTTGCATGGAAGGGGAAAAAAAAAAAAAAAAAAAGGCAGGCAACTTTATCAAGGAAGTCAGCAAGGGCCAGGTTCAAGATGACCAAATTGCTTTTGATTGCTGACCTCTATAAATCCTAGACTGCTGTGCGCTATTGAATTTAGAGGGCCCAAGGCACAGGGCTCCGCTGCCATGAGCCACAGGGGTAACAGATTTAATGTCGGCTGGAAAGATTCATTCAGACCGTGTGATAAAATATCAATATGGAGGAAAGGACAAGAACTTATAGGGCCAGCCGTCTCTTCTGAGTGAGGGGGGGGGGGGGGGGTGTGCAGCCCAGTGAAAAAGCAATAAGATCACAACTTTCTCTCTCTTTTTCCCATCAGGGTGAACGGTGAGGAGGTTGACAGAATCCCGCGCATAGTGAATACGTGAACACAACCAAAAGGCACCATTACCAATCAAATCCTCTCCGGCTGCTTAAGGGCACGCGCGGTAATCGCGGAAGGATTCGCATGATACAGATATTGCTTTAAATGCCCCGAGACCAGAGACCTCGAGGGGAAAAATCATAACGCGCGTCAGACCTGGACCGGAGGGCGGACTGCTCCTCCCGCGCGTCCTGCCGTGTATTTTTATGCGCCGTAAACACGATCCTGAGGCTTTAACGTTGTTTTCGCAATCCTCTATATAGATTTTTATTGCATTAGCCACCCGACAGAAGAAGGACCCGATTAGTACACAAATTCCCAAGCTGATTTTTTTTGCCGGTGAAGCAAATTAGCCCCTACAGTGATAAAGACCAATCTCTTACGCGAGCTGCAGGGGTGTTTCGGTGTGTCTGTATGTGGAATGGAACTGAGCGGTGGAAGAGCAGCGGGAAAGGATGGAGGCGGGGTGCCCTGTGCTACAGATGGCTGGAGAATCTTGCAGGCTCATGCGTGTCTGTGGAAGATGCCAGACCAGAGGCGGCGGCGGAGGAGGCGCTGCTGACACGCGCGCGCGGGGGTGGGTGGGTGGGTGGATGGGGGAGGGGAGGTGGAGGTGGTGGAGGAGGAGGAGGAGGAGGAGGGCGACGGGAGCTCAGGGTTAATAGAACACCTGCCGTCGCTGACAGGATGAGTCACCTTCAGTTCTACCTCTCAGTCTCCGCGCCAGAGCTGCTCACACGGACGGCGGCTTTTCGGCGCCCGCTCATGCTCGGCGGCTCGCCGTCACGGGCAGCCCTCTCCTCCCTCTGCCCCAACCCCCGCACCCCCCTCCGGGGTGCCGCGGCCCGCCCGACCGGCGCAAACGGAGTCGCCGCAAAAAACGTGGGGGGGCCGGAGGAGGCGAGGGAGGAAATGACTCCATTGACTGGCGAATGTAGGTGTTTTCCCTGTGTGGGAGGGGAGGAGGCTGCGGCGCGCCCGTGCTGTATTTCTCAGCAAGGTCACGCGCATGGCGGAACCACTCAATTACCCACTGACAAGCAAAGTCTATTACCTGAGTCTCAGGCAGGAGGCCTGCAGCCAGGGAACTGTGCTCACACTTCCCCAAACAGACCCAGTGCCGCGGCCAGGAAGATAAATCAAACGGCACGGCCACCCGCCACAGAGCCCTGCCTTTTCCAACCACCTTTCAAAAACAAAGTTCTTTAAAAAAAGATTTAAAAAATAAATAAATAAAAGGGGGCGGGGGGGGCTTTGCTGAAGGGGGGGCGGGGGACTTCCGACGACAATTCGCTTTCCTTCTCGGGCTCCGAGACGACGGCACTTCATATTTTGAAGATGTCACTCTCCCTGACATCCTTCTGTGCGCCTAAAAGGAATCCATTTCAAAGAAATCAAAGAGTACAAAACTCGGCGCGTAGCAATCTGCGTCCTCTAAACTCGGACCTCCTGGGATCCCCGGCATAGGTTTGACAGCCTAATACATCTGAAAATAAATTCATTATACCTCCCTTTGAGACAGTGCTTCTGAGCGTCGCACACGCAAAAAAAAAAAAAAAAACCCAAGTCCTTCAAGTCCACAGTGAAAAATGTCAATCCAGGGAGAAAACACGAAGGCCGCTCGCCACGGCTTAGCGCTGCTCAAGGTTTTCACCGCACGCTCAACGCTTTGAGCTCCAATATCAGGAGGAGCTTGTTCCCCCCCGTCGAGAACGGGTCACCGTTGGCCACGGTCGCTTATTGCGGCCCAACCGTGAGAACAAAAGCGGAATTTTCCGTGCTGACTATAACTGGAGTCGATTCTAACGCATTTCCTCTGAGCAGGATGAAAGTGTAGCATCATCCGTCCTTTTGTGCATCCAAAGGCCTCGGTTTCGTTTGGGTGCGTGTTATTAGGCGCTGACAGCCGATGCGCATGCGTACGCCTCGCTCTTTCCCCCTCTCAGTGACTGCACCGTGACAGGGGAATATTTAAATTGGTAACAGTCATTTAGACTCTTCGGGCTTACGAGTGATTTCGATTTTGGTTTTGCATGCATACCTACGTGGCAGCCAATCAACTCCACTCCTGCATGAAAATGATAAGGGGGGCGGGGGCGAGACCTGCTTTTCAACGGGCCTCGCACTCCTGGGTCAAGAAACCAGGGTGATACCAGATTTTCTAAACGAGCATCTTGGCTATCATGAGAGGGGTGAGCATAAATCTCAGGGTTTTTTTTAAAATTAGAATTGCGTGGGTTTGAGAAGCAGCAGGGTAAAGTTCGGCACCCCGCGCAGTATCTGAACTCTCCCCCCTCCTCCCCCCTCCCCCCCCCCTCCCCCTCCTCGTCCTTCCACCTTCAGCTGGTAATGCTCTCGCTCCTCAGCGGGGTAACAGCTGGTAATGCTCTCGCTCCTCAGCGGGGTAACAGACGGAGCCCGCAGAGCCCCGTGCGCAGAGGTATTCCCACCGTGCACCGGGAGAGGGTTGTGCAATGCTCACCAAACACACAACGCATACAGAAAGTGGTAGCTCAAAGCAGGCCAGATGTCTGCTCGCTGTATGTACAGAAAACAATGCGAAGTGTAGCGCGCGGGTGTGGCCCCGGCAAGAGGCTACCAACGGCGCACAACTCCCCAAAGGATCGGAGGAGCGGCGCAAACAAACGCTGGCCTGCTGACGTCTGTCTGACGTAGAACGCGATTATAGCCGCTTACGGCGTGCTAATAGCCAGCTCTCAAATTAATCAGAAAGACACTGACTAACAAGGGCTCTATGGAATCACCCATTTAAAAAATAATAATCAGTTAAAAACAGCAACGCCTGGTAACTACTCTTCTGAACCACGTTTCATAATGTCTAATATGATGAGCTGGCGATCAATTCACCTGGGTTGCCATAGAAATAGGGGGCCGGATTTTCCATTTGCATGTGATCTGGAACCAATTAATATTCCCTTCTGAGTCTCCGTGATGGGTCCTCCTTCCCACCTGCCGGGAGCAGAGTACTGTCCGCTTGCTTGGAGACTCATCATGGGCATGGGCGTCCATTTTGTAAAAGTCACGGGAAAAAATTCTAATTAATGTCAGTCGGTTGAGGTTTTTTTAAATTTTTTATATAAACATCTCTTCCGCATTTGCTCATTTCCCCCCAACGATGAACATCTGTCCGAGGTCCACATATCCACCTACAGCGTGCGCGGCGACGCCTCCTTATTCCCCCTGTTCCGTACCGGCGAGGCGAAGCCGCGGAAGGCCCGTCCGGCCTCACGGCGCACGGAGCGGTGAGTCACTTCTCATTTGTGCTGAAGTGCTAGTCAAACCGGGGCCTGAACCGATTTCCTGAAGAGCCAGTCTGTCAGACTCAAGAGCGCCATTGTGTTGAGCATTTGAACTGAGCAGTCCACCCCCCACCCCCCGCGCCCCCCGCCCCCCCTCTATTGAGGTGCACAGTGGACGGTGCTCAATGCTCGCTTGGCCCCAGCGCTCGCCGCTGAAGATAAAGGCCTGTCAGTGGTGGACTGACAGGGGCTCCAGAGACCGGGGGAGGGGGGGGGCGGGGTCTGCAGCATTCCTCGCCCGGCTCACGTTACCTTAATAAAAAGGGATGTGCTCGCCGACTGGTTTGCATAATCGTGGAGAAAAACAAAGGGGTTTAAATTAAGCATGAGCACGGCCATTTGCATCAACTGCACCCCCCCCCCCCCCAATTTCACTGTGTGGTTACTTGAGCATGTGACTGTTCCAAAAACATAATTCAATAAAAAGGTTGAAAACCAATTTAACTTGAATTTCTGACATCTCACATCACTAAGCCCAGCCCACTGGTTTACAATACTCAAGGTGTATCAAACAGGAGCATACAATAACAATCTGCATTACTTCACAAATAATTTCAGGGCTGGTGGCCGTGCAAGAGAAAACAATTTCAGATACCAAACCATTTCAGATACTAGGAAGTTGCAAATGAAGGAAATGCGTTCGTACTTGCAATTACCCTGCACCCTCACCTACTTTTTATAGATGCACAACCACACTCATACACAGCAACATTTCCTGAAAGAAGATAATTTGAGACACACAAACCTGGGCTTCTTGGTGCTCTTGGCCTTGGGAGTGGTGGTCTTTGTCTTCTTCTCCTTCGGCTCTTTCGGAGTCTTGGGCGTTTTGGGCGTTTTTGGGGCCTTGGGCTCCTTGGGTTCTTTCTTCTCTTTTGGCTTTTTCTTTTTTTTCTTCTCCTCCGAGGACGGCTCACCCGTGGGGCTCTTGAGGGGCCCTTGCCGACCCTCCTGACCGTCCCCCGTGGCCTCGTCCTTCGCCTCCTCGGGACTCACCTTGGCCTTCTTCTTCTTCTTCTTTTTTGGCTTCTGCTCGCCCTCTGCCTGCTGATGGTCACAGTTGAGTGGCTGGGAGTTGGGGCCGGCCGCAGGAGGCTTGTCAGATACTGCCATTTCCAGTGATGGGTCTGATGGAGGAGGCTGCAAGACGAGGCGGGGGGGCAAATATTTTAGAATAAATGCAACTGCAATAGCCATTCAACTCCCCTGAAAACCAAAGCTAGTATCCATGCAGCAACTCCACTTTAGAAAGCTGAATTCACATTATACAAACACTGTAAAAAAAAAAAAAAAAAAGCCCCATTACAAAACTGAAGCAAAGTTAAACAGTCACTATTAAGCAACAACTGACATCACAAACACAATACTAAAACATGAATCATCCTTCACTGGTGATTTATGAATGTTTACTTTTATTTTATAATGTTTTGCGTCACTACACTGTGACTAACATTGCCATGCTCACTGGGAAGTGTAGTTCACAAATGTGCACAATGTATTTTTAATAGAATAAAAAGAACTACAAATGTCTTCATACACCACTGTCTGCTGCAGAAAACCCACGTCTGACTTCCAATAAAAAGATTATTTTTAACAGTTTTTAACCAGTAATGGACCCCTTCATAGATTTAGAAGCATTCTTGATAGCAAGGCAGATTCACGTTGCCTCTCCGCATTACAGCCATTACTGATACTAAAGGAGAAATGCACCATCTTGCACAATTACAAGCAGTTTCCTACATTCACACCATTACAGCATAGTTTGGTTTTTAATGTGCAAGCATAAAACACATTAAACCCTTTGGAAAACTACATTGAGAGCTGGCATGCAAACAAAGCTTCAAAGCTCTGATAAGTTGGGGTCAGCCCTGATAGTTAAACATCTGCTACCAATGAACCCCAGTTAGACAACTCGCTTGGTTTACAAGCAAAGTCTGCTTTCAAAACGAACATACGGTGCTTCTGAAGATGAAATTCAGACCGTGTGGATTTTTATGGTGTCCTTTAAGAACTCTATGCTCATCGCTACTAGCTCCAGGATCAATGGCGTGTCTGCAGGAGAGCCCTAAGTCCAGATGCAGTTGAGATGGAAGGCTAGCTCACTCACTGCAGAAAACCCCTCTGTGAGAAACAGTAGAGATGATGCATGGCTACACAACACTGCCAGTTGCAATGCAAATGCACAGGAAATGATCATCTTAACTGTATCCAGACCTCATGCAGCAAGTTACACCTAGCATCTGAACACCAAGACACCGTCAGACGCAGGTTCTCTCCAATTCAGCCAATTCTACCACTTATCTTCATCTCCGTAATAAACGATGTGCTCGTCACCACACTTAATCTCCGAGACCTTTTGGTGTCCACCGTTATTAAAAACAAACAAAATAACCTGGGAGCTGGTCTTTTACAAGAGTGGAAGAGCGCTCTGCAAATGGCCATGATAGGCGAGTGTTAAAGGACGATAGGCGAGCGTTAATGGACGATAGGCGAGCGTTAAAGGACGATAGGCGAGCGTTAAAGGACGATAGGAGAGCGTTAAAGGACGATAGGAGAGCGTTAAAGGACGATAGGAGAGCGTTAAAGGACGATAGGAGAGCGTTAAAGGACGATAGGAGAGCGTTAAAGGACGATAGGTGAGCGTTTAAAGGCCGATAGGCCAGCGTTAAAGGCCGATAGGCCAGCGTTTAAAGGCCGATAGGCCAGCGTTAAAGGACGATAGGCCAGCGTTAAAGGACGATAGGCCAGCGTTTAAAGGACGATAGGCCAGCGTTAAAGGACGATAGGCCAGCGTTAAAGGACGATAGGCCAGCGTTAAAGGACGATAGGCCAGCGTTAAAGGACGATAGGCCAGCGTTAAAGGACGATAGGCCAGCGTTAAAGGACGACAGGCGAGTGTTAAAGGGAGATGAGTGTTAAAGGACGATAGGCCAGCGTTAAAGGACGACAGGCCAGCGTTAAAGGACGACAGGCAAGTGTTAAAGGGCCCCTGTTTTAGATGCACCCTTGCTCGTGTGTCCCCTCCCCTTTCACTCAGCCAATCCGGCCGCGGTGGACACGGCGCTCCCTTTGCGAGTCAGAGCCGCGCCGCGTCCCGTCATGGCGGGGGACGGCTAACGGCTTCGGGCAGCGTCCCGGGGCGGCAGGCCGGGCCTGATGAGACGTGACAAACGCACGCATGGGCGTCGGAACGAGGTGATCCGCCGCAGAGAGGACGGCCCCGCAGCGGGATCCTGACATATTCAAATGCGCCGTTCGTCCAGGGGATGCGGGCAGGAGGCCGCTCGGAGGAGAAGGAGAGGAGGAGGAAAAATACGAGCCCGAACCTCCCCAATGACGGCCAGGGCCGGCTCACAGGCCGCCTTCGCCCGACAATAAAACAGCCAGCAGCGACACTACCTTAACCAGTATCTGTTGTGAAATCAGACTGAGGAAACCACACGCTTTCACTATGTGGGGGACTTAGGGCTCTCTCGTGAGACAACACAAGCCCCAGTACTTTTAAACCATCTGTCTGAGTTGCAGAAAACTATCCGGACTGAGACCACTGTGCAATATGTCCAGGAGAGAGCCAGCTGCTCACGGATCAGACAGGATGCGGCGGCAGGGTAGTGGGGAGGCAGGGAGACGCTCATTCATTAGCCAACGTGCTTCAAAAATTTGACAAATTTGACACTCTTAGCAGGGCAGTGAAATTAACTTTTTCACCCACTGGCCAGAGTGGCTTGTGCATTCTTACAAAAAATAAATAAATAAATCACCAGCCATTTCCAACATTTTACCAGCCACAGTACCTTTTACAATGCAACACAACCTAGTTGGTTACCAGCCAAAGTGGCTGCTAGAGTAGAAATCTTACCAGTGACAATCAAACAAGCATTTGGCTGGCGGCGGGTGTTAATTTCACACCCAGCTCTTATGCATCCTAGCAAAACCAGAGACAACATTGTCAGAAAAGCCAAATACTTTTCAAGCCTTTGTAACCTATTAAAAATCCCTGCACTCTGAAACACGTGGACAAGTAAACGTATTTAATTTATGGCTGCTGATAATCCATGAGGAGCCTGATGATAAAGGCGCTCCGTTTCCACACGATCCTCACAACTCCTCTGCACCGTCCCCCACATTAAAGCCTGGGCCCCGCAGCAGGGCCCCGCAGCAGGGCCCCGCAGCAGGGCCCCGCAGCAGGGCCTAAAGCACACAGCGCTGTGGCTAGAGAGTGCCCCACATGGAGCGCACGGGCGTGGGAGAGGCTGCCGTCCCCGACGCTGTGGATCAAAATCGGCATCATCGCCAATATTTACACAGGAGGAAAACACTGCCCAACTGCACTTCGACTTTCACAGATAGCCAAGCACTATATACTGCAGGCCCTAAACAAAAAGGACATTTTCTTTACGATTCATTCGGGGGGAACACTAATACAGCTTTCACGCACAAAGCCCGGGATTGACGTGGGATATTGATCAAGGTTTGAACCCACGTTTGACCCATTCACACCACCACACTATGGTCAGGGCTAAGTCCCGGCTCCCCGCCGTTCACTCAAGACCCAGGTCGGCAAGTTTACTTCTGTACAGTAGCTGTGAATCTTGCTAGAGAAAATGAAGATACTTCCAGAATTGCTTGGTTCTAATATACATTCACATGAATAGCCTAAAGTATTTTATATAAGTTTCAGCACAAGTGAAAGACATGACAAGATCGGGGGTCGGTCAGATAACCATGCTGCGTAGAGTAACCAGTGTTATCCCTGCCATACCGAAGCAGAGCCGCGTGCCACCCGTGTAAATCCCGGGTCGGATAACGCAGGTTGACCCCATTCACCCCAACGGCAAACACAGCTTACACCCAGGTCGTAGCTTTGGTGTGAAAGGGGTATAAGAGTACCACACAATATAATATAATATTGGAGGGGACCTGTCAGCCCAATCCACCTACCACCACATGATCTACGTTCATGACTATCTACGATCTACGTCCTAACCCTAACCCTAACCCTAAACAATAACCCTAAACAAATGCGATAGCCAATGGGTTAGAACTGAATTCAGAAATGCTGTCATTTTTTCTTCCTGCACAAAGGGGCAAAAAAACAACAACTAATGACTCTGAATCTCATTTTGTTCTGGAAAACAGGAAGGTCACCGTTTGAGGCCTTTGCAGCAGCTAGGACAGAACGGCCAACGCGGAGGCCAGTATTAAGGTAGCGGGCGGGTGCGCGCACCCCAAGCGCGGCCTTTCTCCTGGGCTATACCACAGCGCGCGGCTCTGTTTCCCCTCCGCGCTTTACCGCAGCACGCCCGCGCCGCTCTGACAAACTGCCAGAAAATGCGCTGGCAGATGTGGTGCACGTCCAGCTGTCCTCAATCCCAGCAGCAGATGGGGACAGGGCATTATGACACTAATAAATTATATCTATACTTTAAAAAATATATATAAGGCACTTATGCCCATCAGCAAATTCACTCCAACAGGCTTGTGCTCTGAAAGGTTTGAAAAAAAGACCCCCTCCTATCTTCAGAGGCTTGCAGGTTAACTGACAAAAAGGAAGTGGATTCTTTAAAAAAAAAAAGGTGCGTGTGAAAGATCTGATCCTCGCTCAGCGGCAGGTTTTCATCTTATTGGCTCGCGCTGCGCTTAAAACGTAACCTTTGGAAAACCGCATCGCCGCGGTGTACAATACGTTTCCTGTAAACAGATATGTAGACAATCAAATGTACTCTGAGGCAAAACAATTGCAGGCTCTTTGAAAGTGAAACGTCGTGTCTGAGATGGCTATTGCTATTCTGCATCTGAACGGCAAAACCGGGGGACGCTAATTCTTTAACACAGAAACATCCTCTTGCCTTGCCTCTCCATAATCAATGACATCAATGACAGCATGCCCACTGCCAGACACTTACTGCATTCCTAATGTGACAGCGCTGCTCTAGCATTCGAGATGCTAGTTAAGGTTTCAGTTCTCTTGGGGGGGGGGGGGGGGGGGTTCACAAGCTAGTTAACAGGCAAAATATTCATTTGTAATCTCCTAAATATTCTAATTAGTCAGCCACTGCTCTCAAAGGAGAGTCCGTGCTGCATGGCTCTCCACACACAGCAGATGGTAGGGAACCAGCACCTCTGCACTGGCCTATTCCCCATTGCACATACTGGGGAGGAACCCACAATGTAAACCCGCAGTCAAATATACCGCTTCCTGTACTAATCTCTCGTATGTTAGTGTTAAAAAACGTTTGCAAAAAAAAAAGATTAAAAAAACAAAGCTTTTACTTTCAAAGCAAAAAAATAAAAAATAAAAACCAGCAGCGGCAGTGCTTTCCATCTGCTGTAGTCATTCTGTCGCCGCCGAGTCTAAGGTTTTGAGCGGATGAAGCACAGCGAATCATGTGGTTCAACAGCTTTGCATAACAACCCCTCTTCATGCTTGCGCTCTGGTCTGAAATGCGGGCGGGTAATGAGGCCAGCGGTGGACGCCATCGCCTCACTGCAGAGCCGCCCAAAACGGGCGCTCTCAGCACAGGCCCATCGACGGGCTCTACGCGGGCCTGTGCTGAGAGAGGGGGCTTGCTGTGCCGGGAGAGGGGGCTTGCTAGCGGTAACCTCATATCCGAAAGCGCACGCTTACGCTTGCGCAGCCGTTTGAACGAGGCGCAGGCCTTTGGTCGACAACAGCTAACGCTAAGAGGCTTCAAAATCTTAGCAATTCATAGCCCTCAAAGAGCACTACCATGTGAGGATACTCACTAAACAACTTGTTTTAATGTTCATTTTGTGTTCCAGAAAAGCATGAAAAACAAATGCCGTGTTGATTGTGTGACAGACGTGTGAATATTACTGGATGTTATAAAGCCCTATCCTTTAAGCTCTCATAAAATAATTCCAGGTAAATGTTGCAATTAATCTTATTGGACAGAAATATTAGAGGTCTTTGGTGAAGGCCAATTTTTCTAAACTAAAACAGAGCCTAAAGCACAGTGCTGTATAACTCCTTAAATGAATGGATTTATATTCAAAAGAAACACTTTCCCAAGAGTAAGGTACAGTGCAGTCAATTTCACATTTTATTTTCTTCAGCAGCTGTACTGAACAACTGCGGTATCTCCAAAAGGCCACCCAACATCCGCGGCTCCCAAAAGGCTCTTGCATGGCTTTTCCTCATTGGGAAACCTTGGATTGAGTACATTTTAAGAATTTCTTTTTAAATATATATTTTTTAGGACTTTCAGCTTCATTGGACAGCACAGTGTGGAAGAGACGTGCAGAATGGAGGGGGAGAGACATGTGACAAAGGTCGCGGCGGTCAGACTCGGACCGCCGACGTCGCGGCTCGCGTTGAGCACGCGGGACTGTGCTCCACAGGCTTCGCCACGAGACACCCCAGGATTGAGCCGATTTTTTATAACGTCGCACCAGGTGATCCAGGTGCGGAGGCAGTGAGCCCTAGGCCCTGGACTGCCAGTGAGCTTAACGCTTCTAATGCCCATAGAGGCATACTGTCATACAGAAGCACAATTCACTCTCAACCCTTTCTTCATTTTCAACAGACAAAAACGTGAGATTCCTAGCACAGCATAAGAATTTGCGCTCTTCCCAAAAAGATAAAAGGACACAAACTGCTTCCAAGGTGAGTTACTGCGAGAGGCTTCAGGTGATATTCTCAGTGACAAGAGACTCGTATGTCTGTGACACATCTTAATAATAATCATAAAAAAAACACTTCAGCTAGCGTATGCCCTGCTCTTTTCTCTGCAATTTCTCCCGATGGGCCTTTGATAAGATGCGCTTTTATGTTGGGTGTGTGCCATTAACCAGCCTGTTTCTTTAGATATGCGGGCGCTTGCCTGAATAACCCATCCCCCACCCAACACTAACCCCTACTTCACCACACGGCTTCAGACAAACACGCGGAACCCTTACAGCGACAGCCTTAGACCTACAACCATACAGACATGGCACACAAGCAGGGTGAAAAATGGAATAAACCTACAGTGCTCATTTAGAAACCCTGAATTCTAAAAAAATTTTAAATGTTAAATAAGAAAACCCATGGGGATTAACAGACATGTATTGCATACACCGACACAATTATACAATGATCGCTTAAGTTAGCTGCGAACGTGTTGGGATGCATAAATGCAGCAGGAGGCAGTGGCCCTGGTGCGGGGGGAGAGAGAGAGAGAGAGAGAGAGGAGAGAGAGACTGGGCGTGGGTGTTAAAGGGCTCCCACGTCATCGCTGGCTCACACACACAGGTGGTGGAGCTTCACCCTTACCCTGCCTGACTCAGTGAGCGCCGATGCAATTACCGGCGAGTAGTGGAAAAACGCGCACGCAAAAAAAACAGTGCTGCTTCTCTTTTCCCATCAGGCCAATAAGCACGCCGCAACATGGCTTCTCCACCCCCTAACTCCTCCCCCTTCTGCACTGGAGAAGTCGATTACTGACATCAAGCACTGTTCAATGTTACGCAGTTACTGGCATGGAGATGAAGCAATTTCTTAGAACTTGATATTGTGATTTCAAACAACCGTTTTCCATTTGAATGCATTATAACAGGGGAAGGAGAGAGGGAGAGAGAGAGAGGGGGAGAGAGAGAGAGAGAGAGAGAGAGAGAGAGAGAGAGAGAGAGAGAGGGGGTAAACAAATAGGGTAAAAAAAGAATCAAGTTAAAACAGCAGGCAAATCTGAAAAATTAAACTTGTCCTTTTGATGGGAAAGCAGCAAGTCCTACAGCTACACAAATGTTGATCCAGCTGAGGAAGGGTAAAAACGCTGTCACACACGACCCCTGGCATCGCGGGGCTTTTCCTGGTACGACTTCTGGAGGTGGCGAGCGAGTAGAACGCAGAGTTTAGCGGGACGTAGGGACTCCTGGCCCTCGAGCCGTGGCTTAGCGTTCCCGTCACAGGAAACGGGTTCATTTCCAGCCCCGTAACCCGGCCGCGGTCCGTTCCCCCGCTCCGGCTCCGCCCGTTTAGAGCCGTAGCTTCACGCTGATAACATTCATAGAATGCAATGACCTCACTTACTGTATCAAGCAAATTACAGCATCGCGTGAAAATGTCAGCTTTGCAGTTGGTGCCCGTAGCGCACCCCTGATCCGACAGTAATGCTAAATCAACAGCGCCACTAACGGAAAAAAAAGCAGCGCCAGTAGCTCGCCCCCCGTCCGACCATAATGCTAAAATCCACAGAGCTGCTAACGGAAACACGTTGGAAGCAAAACAAGAGCAAAAAAAGATTAAAAATAAATAAAAAAACAGGCCAATAAAATATTGACAGCTGCCCGGCAGCGGTCATTCACCTTTTCTGGTTGCGCTCCAAGGAATGTGCAAAGAAAACGACAGTTATTTTGATGCTTTAGTGGCAGCCTTGGTGTGTTAACAGCAGCATGGTGAGAGGGCCAAGAGGAAGGGGAGCGGTTAGAGAGCGCTAGGCTCAGTCACCAGGGGCCTCTGGATACCGTGGCACGAGGAAAGGGCGCACGCACGCACGCACCTATGGTGACCCTTTCTTCCACCCGTTTTTAACGAGCACAATTACATTAAATCTGCCCCCAGATTCCAGCTCCTGATGAGCAGCAAAAAAAAAGGGGAAAAAAAAAACAAAACCATTCCCAAGGAAGTGCATCTCATTAAAGGCCTGCCTCTCTCTGTCACCACACACACACACACACACACACACACACACACACACACACACACACACACACACACACACACACACACACACACACACACACACACACACACACACACACACACACACACACACACACACACACACACACACACACACACACACACACACACACACACACACAGGGTGTGGTCTGCCAGTCTAATTATGGCAAATTTGGGACTTCCTACACAGGAATGACATTAAGGTTTGCGCTTATAAGCGACTGTGGAATCTGCAGCTGTGTCGTTATGCTTCAGAACGATTACCTCAGCGACGGTTTACACGTGATTGGGGGGGGGGGGGGGGGGGGGGGGGGGAAGAAACCAGCAGGAGCAGCACAGCTGGTTGGTCGCCCTCTCTGGCATCACCTCTTCGAGCAAACGGTCGAGGCACCGTGGCGACAGTCCCACAGTGCACAGCAGCTTCTAAGTTAATGAAAATGCAAAATGCAGAAAGGGCTGGGGTGTGCAAGGTTACTCAATGTCAACCCGTCTCAATGCACAAGAGTGTGTAACGCTGCAAACGATAACATGGCAAAGCCACCCAAACCTCAGAGGTTACGCCAAATGATCACGGGTTTAGGGTCATTTTTATGTGGTGGCCAAAGCCTGCCCATCTCCATACGGATGAAGGTGAAGGCCAGTATGCTTTCCTCACTGCTGACCAGACCAGTAAAACCATCACAGAGGGACAATTAGGCTGATAATATTTCAACTGCCATCACCTGAAAAAGTTTGATATTTTTCTCAATGCACTTTCAGGCAGCAAGCATCTGCACTTCACTGATAATGGAATCAGATGAGGAATTATAATTATGGCAGCACATTCAGGTAACTTTTTAAATCAAATTTTTATTTTTTATTAAGGCAAAAAAAACTACTATAATATACGCAGACTGTTTCACGGAACAAAGGAATCATTTTTATGAATGAAAACATTTCATAAGGGAAAAATAAAGGAGTGAATACTCAACCATGTGATCACCAATTAATCACTTAGATTAGCATTCAAATGCTTTGTTATTAAAATGAAGATTAATCCATTTTAATCGATATTCATGACGGAGAGTCAAAGGGAATTAAAGAGAAAAGGGAATTAAATTAATTACTTTTGCTACCTAAAATTGAGAGTGAATAAAACTGTACCATTAAATACTTGGTAAAGTATAGCCAAAGGTAGCTAACCAGTGATTTCTTTGGAACAGAGCAAAGTAGCGTGCATGGTACTAGCCAACTAGCTAAAGAACACCAACAAGCACAGACTCACAGTACCACCTGGTACTTTTCCCATTACTGGCCACTAAAGAATGGAGATGAAGTACTAAGAGTTCTCACTTGACCAACTACATTACAGGACTGATAATTCGGGGTTCAGCAAAGCACCAGGCGCTTGCATATGCACAAAACAAGATCCCATGTCAGACCCAATTTTGAATGTGTGCACATATAGCGAGCAGTAAAGAGCTTACATTAAACTGAGGCTTATATCTTAAGATGATTTGTGTAGCTTAAGGGTTGCTTCTGTCCTCCTATTTGTCTTCCACTTTTAGTTATTGCATGGTTTTAAAACCGCCATCTTTCATGTGGTCTGGCAATGTTAATATTGGCCCTGTCATAGGTAAGAATGTAGCTTCACTGTGGGAGTGGCAAAAGCTCCTTTCAAACGGTTATGGTTCCCCAAGCATCCATATTCATACACATTGCACCCATGTGCGAAGGGGCTCTGCGTGTGAGGTTTTAAAGCCCGTTTGCTACGGAGGGCGGAGGGGGTGCCGGGGGCAGGCGCTGGAGAGCCTTTGAAGTCGACTCAAAAACTTGTTTGGATGCTGCCCTTGAAGCATAGGTCAGAGCCTGTGGAAACCCCGCCTCCATTCCCCCTCAAAACTCCCAAGAACACCCGCGTGCAGGTTCCAGCCGGAGAGCCGGCTGTACCTGTATCTAGGCTACCTGTACCTAGCACCTGAACCTATGCTACTGTGCACAGTCTGCACACTGGCCACTTATGGGTCGGTTACCATTTCAAATCTCCAGCCTCCTACGCCTGCGTGTTGCAAACACATGCCCAAGCGTTTAGTGTCAACACACTGCCCTTTCAAAAAAAATTTAAATAAAAATGAATAAAAAAAATTTTAAATACCATATTCAGGGCTCTACGCTAACATTTCTTCCAAGGAGCACAAGTGTTCCTAAGTTAAGTTGAACATGGAAAATCTTTTTAGGAGCACATCTACTAATTAGGATATATTAGTGTGCTCCTAAAAAGATTTTCCAGTTAGCACACAATTTTTATGAGCATATGCCCCCAAAATGGGAGCACTGTAGAGCCCTGATATTGGTCCCATAAAAGTCAGAATGTAACACAAAACCTCCAAGTCTGAAAGAAACAGCTTGGCTTCCTTGACTGCCCTTTAAAAACAGGTGTGTAGCCTAACCTTTAAAAATAACCCCCCCAAAACACCTTTTTACAGGTGGCAAGATTAGGCAAAATGATACGCCTTTAAAATAAATTAATATTAACTAAATATTATCATTAACGAGAGCATTAACATTTAGAAAATGTTAAATATGTAGATTTAAATTCAGTTCCATTGACTAAGACACAGCCAAATCAATAATGTTGCACTTATTGATTGTGACCATGTTTAATGAATGTGCAAGGGTCAAAGGTAAAGGAGCATATAAACATCAAAGATGGAGTCTGGTGTAGCTGAAAATCTCAGAGTAGTGAGCCATGCAATTTTTACTTTCTTATTTGTAGTGATCTGGTTCTTTGAAGTTTTATTTTTTTTTTTTAATGGGGTGCAGAGATCCTGCAAAGGATTGAATATCACTGCTACACCAGCTAGCTAGCAATAATATAGCATTCCTTCAATATATTTTCATGAGTCTGTTCATCATCCATAGGTGCTGCCAACAAAAGGCTAGGCCGAGATCCCCTGAAATAATCAGATTTGACTTCGGCATCTGAAGAGTAACAATATTCAATCCTTGGCAGATAATCAACATCAGTCAAAATTCATCAAATGGATTGCATTTTTCAATCGAACTTTCCTGAGGTGAAAAGGGGATGGCGCGGAGCTCAGGGAAAATGACATGGGTTCTGTACATTCTAAGGCCATCTGATGGTCACATGGCTAACATAAGTCACCCTTCACCAATTTCCCAAAAACACTCAAGTTAAAAGAAGCAGTTCACATTAATGTTTCTATGTTTCTACAAAGACGATTCCCTTAACTTCAGGCTGGCGTTACCAAGGCACAGCCACACTTCAAAGAAGGTGCATTCCAAGGTTTGTTAAAGTAAGTCTGTGAACGCTCTTAACATTCCACCCCCTTGCGGGAAGCATGACAAAATGCAGTCGTGCCCTTGTCCCTTAATCAACTGCTTTCTGTGGTACAGCCATCCTTTACACAGTCCTCTGTTCTCTCAATAGCTCCGACATGTGCAGACTAAGTACAAATCACACCTGAATGGACTGAGTCTAATGTACCTGGAGGCTAATCTGTCACCCAGCTCTAGATTTTATGTAGAGGCTGTCGATTCGCTGGCTCACTGATTCCTCTTGCACTCTGACCCGGATATGCAACCACCATGTTGCTCCTGGGTTCCACATGATTACAGATGGTAGCCATAGCTTATAAATTGATGTTAAGTGCAACTCCAAAGCGCTATTATCTAGGCCTAAGCCTAACAGCCTAACTATATGAGAAAGATTGTATTAAATACGGGCCTGTTTTTTGTTTACTATTGAAAGTCACTCTTAAAACGAGGTATTTCTGGCGGACATAAGAGCACAGGGCAGGGCAGTCGGTTGAAAAACGAAAGCATCGGAGCTCCTACCGAAGCAGCGCGGTCTGCTTTAGGTTGGCTTGAATGCAGTGTGGGGGAATAAGCCATTGGTTCTCTGAACCAGCATGCTAGAAGGTTCCTTTTATTTTTATGCAAAACAGTGAAAACTGGCTCCAGCCAGTCCCTGGGAGAAAAGACAAATCAATGTCATAAATGCCAGTGCCCGCCAGCCCCCACCTCTAACCCGCAAATCAACACCTGAGGTGCAGGAGTCAGTGGAACAATGCCGCACACCAATGCCACTTGTACCATCTGAAATCCATCTTTTCAGACAAACCCACTTGTTGGCCGAAGGGCACAAAGACTCAAGTGGCGATCTCATAATCTCCTCTTTACAAGGCTGCATACAGTCCTTTTGTTTCGCTGATTAGGGTGTGTGTGTGTGTGGGGGGGGTCCTCCCGATCTGAATCAGTCCCCTGAGGTTATAACAGTCAGGGACAAAACACATATCCTGCGCTAATAAGGCCAAACGAATGTACGCCATTCAAGTGTTCCCCCCGCAGCCACATGTAATGGGGGGCCTCGGCTGCATTGTACATTAAAGGCAGAATGTGTAAATCTATAGCACGGCCAGAAGCTCAGCTCCTAAACCTGCCCCTAATAATATACCAAAATGGCCTGGGGGGACTAAATGGATCGGGTCAGGGAGCGGCACTCCGACAGTCCAAAAAATAAAAAGAGGGGGGGGGGGGGGTTGTGCGTCAATGCATAGTATAGTCCATTTTGAGGAGTGTGGCAACACGCTGTAAAATAATGCGCTTTTAAGCAGCTCCAGCGGGGGAAATCCACTCCGGAAGGTTCCGCAGGCGCTGCCCCGCAGGGCGGCCGTGCTCTGACACCCATCACAAAGGGAGTGATCCTGTTAATGAGATGGCAAACGGGTGCCGTCACTCGCTCGAGTCTAATTCCCGGGAGAGCGGCCCGGGCTGCAGCCTGACCCGACAGACGGAAGGGGAGAATTAGCGGGCGGCTGAGCCGGGATCCACCAGCCGGCTCTCTCACGCACGGGCTCTTTGCTCCAGTCCTGGCCGCGCGCGGAGACAGCTTGTGGCGCGCCTTGCGCACTTGTCTCCCTTCCATAAAAAAAAACAAAAAAAAAAAACGCTGGCCCGAAGTCGAGCTAACGCGGGCGCTCGCTGCCCCGTTTCGACCGGAACTGGCCGTCGGGGACCAGCTGCCTTTTTACGATACGGGCTTCCCCGCAGGATACCAGGCGGGTGCCATCTTCTGAAAACAGGTGGATTACTGGCGGGAGAAAGGGAGATAGACCCTGCTCGCTGCTGCTGACAGATTACGCAGAAAATCTACTCTTTCACAGAAGAGCTGCATTGAACAGCCTGATCGCTGCCCCCTGACCTCAGCGTTCCTCCATGCCTGTGGCACCCGTCGAGGGAATCCTATTAACCGTAAGGCCAACATAAAGGATGAAAAAGTGTACGGAAGGCCTACATAGTTTAGGGGGCCCCTGTTTATTTTTAGATTCCAGTGCAATGTTTTTTTTCTTTAACAGGAAGACACCCAGTGGAAAAGGGCGGGGGGGGGGGGGGGTATTTCAAAGACAGACCATGTGCTCCAGAACTCCACTTAATATAAACATACAAATCACAAGAAAGCCAATTCTGAACAATTACATCTCGGCAGGAAGTGACTGTTTATGTGGGCCTTAATCAGCACGCGCGCCTTCATGTTCTAATTAAACTGTTTTTGTTTTGGTTCAGGAAGGAGCGCACGGGGACATCTGGAATAGCAGAAGATCAATCAATCGCAGAAATTTATATTTAATATTACCCACCACGTAGAAATTCACCTCCGTAGCACTAGCACGGTAGAACACGCCTGGCCCTACCTCCATAATGATCATAAGGGCTAGACACAGCTGCTTCAGAACTGACAATTATATCTAGCAGTGCTGCAGATTTCTATGTGATGTTTATCCCACACGGTGGGGGGAGGAAGATTATAAAAAATAAAAAAAACGGTCAAGAGTTGTCAGCAGATGCGTTTTCTGAACGAGACAAACAAATCACAGGGTGGTCTGTGCCTGAAAGAGTTTGAGAACAGTGTGTGTACACAGGAAACAAGGCCCACAGCTTGTGGGAATACACACCAATCCAGTCGCTTTACCACACACTAATTACAATCTCAAATGCCAAGCAAGAAAGCTCAGTGACTGGGCCGGGTGTTGCCAAACGGTTATTTTCCCTCGACGTGGTTGTCGCGTGAGCAGTCGGGGAGCACGGGGGCGGTGTGGGAATAAAATAAATGCTACCTACAGTAATAACGGTGGACGAGCACGGCGGCGCAGACGCTGGACCGCCGTGTGGCGAACGGAACAGGTCACCCAAAGAAACGACCGCTGAGTGCAAAACAAGCTAATGGCATCGCCGGCACGTGACCAGCCGGGCTATTGAGCTCCCGATCCTCTCCCCCGACCCCTCCCCTCCCCTCCATAAGCCATCTTCCCAAAAGGGACACATCCTGCTCTACACCATTAACTCGCACATCAGTCCTCTGAGACAAGTTACCCAAACACTCAGAGAGAACGAGAGAGGGAGAGGGAGAGGGAGAGAGAGAGAGAGAGAGAGAGAGAGAGAGAGAGAGAGAGAGAGAGAGAGAGAGAGAGAGAGAGAGAGAGAGAGAGAGAGAAAGAGACTGAAAGATGGAGGAACGGGGGGTGGGGGAGAGAGAAGGAGAGATATAGAGAGAGAGACAGATCGAGAGACAGAGTGAGTAAGAGAAAGAGAGAGAGAGAGAGACAGAGGGTGGGGGGAAACAGCGACAGGAGGGAATGGGGGAGGGGTAAAGACTGAGATGGAGCGGGGGAGGGGGGGCCGGCTGTTGAAGAACAGAAAAAGATGCTGAGAGAGAGAGATTGACCCTTGAGGGTAAAAGGGGGCTGGGTTAGGGAAATTAGCATTGTGGCACTCGTAGGAGGGAAGGCCCGATTAGAACGTGTGGAGAACACCAACAGCTGTACAAAAAAAAAAAAAAAACCAAAAAAACCCACTGGTGCTTCAAACAAGAGGGGAAAAGCTCATCTCAAAAGGCCAACCCACAGATACAAACATCCCCGCCCTCCATACCATCCACCACCTTCAACCGATGGACTTTCCCAAGCTACCGCAGCGCGGTGGGAAAAACAGCCGTATTTCCACGGGTTTTCAGGGCTTACCTGTTGAACAGGCACTTTCTGGGTGGTGGGCGGCGACTGGTGCTGCGGAGCCCACGGCTGGTGTTGAGGGTGCGGGTGCGGGGGCGGGGAGCTCTGGAGGCGCATAGACAGCAGCGCCTGGGGCGGCGGCGGGGGCTTCTGAGGGAGCTGCTGAGGGGGCTGCTGCTGCATGGGGGAGCACTGCTGCTGGAGCTGCTGCTTCTGGAAGGCCAGCGGCGGCACGAGCGGCTGGCCCGCGTGCTGAGCCTGCTGGGGCGGGCCGGGCAGCAGCCGCTGGTCCTGCATCCCCTGGGGGTCCACGTGGTTCCCGCCGAGCCCCGCCGGTGGGGCCCTCAGGGGCCCGGCCAGGTCCCTTTGGTTGGGCGACAGCCCCATGTAGGGCTGCTGCTGCGGTTGCTGCTGTTGGGGGGCCAGTCCGCGGGGGCCCATGCTCCTCTGTGCCAGCCCCATGGGCCCGGCGGGCTGGTGGGGCATGCCCGCGTAGCCGCCCACCTCCATGGCCATGCCGGGGGCGGCCGGGCGGCCCTGCTGCGGGGGAGGCGTGCTCGCCGGGTTGCTCAGGGCCTTCAGGGGGGACATGGGCGGGGGAGACCCGTAGGGACCCTGAGGTGGCTGGGCCTGCTGCTGCTGGGGCTGCTGCTGCTTGGCTGGGGACTGCTGCTGCTGCTGGGAGGGGTGCATAGCTTGGGAGTTGATTTGGTTTACGTGGATGGGCTGCTGGTGCATGAGCCCCGGCTGGCCGGCCTGGGGGAAGCCGGCGTTGGGGTAGCGCGGGACCTGCCCCATGGGGCTCATGCCCGCGCTGTTCACCAGCCCCTGATTGAGGCCGCCGTAGGGGGAGTAGGGTGGGTACTGGCCTGAGTTGTTGACGGCGTTGGGAGGGACCGGCGGGTTGCGCGGGTTGTAGCCCATGTTCTGCGGGGGCCTTCCCGCCGCTTGCTGCTGCTGCTGCTGTTGCTGGGAGGGGCTGGAGGAGAAGCTCTCCGGGTGCATGGAGGCCGGCACAGGCCTGTGGTGGAACTGCTGCTGCTGCTGCTGCCGCATGGCCGGCCCCACCATGTTGGCGTTCTGCTGGGACCCCATGTGGCCCATGAAGTGGTTGCCCGCGGGGCCCCGGCCGCCCTCCTGCGACGGGACCTGGGAGAACTGGTTGATTCGGGGAGGCGTGGGCGCCTGGTTGTGCGTCTGCATGGAGTAGTCTCCCCGGCCCATGTAGGGGCCCATCTGCTGCATGTGGCCTTGGGGCCCGGAGGCGCCCGACTGCTGCGAGGGGGGCTGCTGCTGCTGCTGCTGCTGCTGCTGGAACGGGGGCCGGACCTGCTCAGGCACTTGCACGGCTCTGGGGCCCCACATGGAGCCGCCGTCCATGAAGGGCTGGTTGTGCCTCTCGCCCTGGATGCCCGGGTAGACGGGGTGGCCCCCGGCGCCGTGGGACACGGGCGGGGGAGGGTTGTGGTACTGCGAGTGGGGGGAAGACATGCCGTTCCCGGGCGCGCTGCCCAGCATGCGACCCCCCTGCTGATCCATCAAGTGCATCTTCTGCGGCTCGTACTGGCCGAAGTGGTCGAAGTGGCTGAGCTTGGGCTGCCCCTGGCCGGGGGCCGCCTGCGAGGGGTGGTGGAGGGAGGACGACAGCGGCCCGTAGCCCTGGTCCAGGGGCATCTGCTGGCCCAGGGGGTTCACCTGGCTCTCCGGGTAGCCGCACTCCCCCAGCCCCTCCAGCCCTTCCGAGAAGAGGTTGGCGTCGTCTCCGAACAGGCTCATCATCCCGGGGTCCGCCATGGCTACGTTTCCCCCCCCACGCCGAGCTCCAGCGACAAGAGAGTGAATCAGGGCCTCCCCTCCGCTGAGGTGTATGTCCTCAAAGCCTTTAATCCTTTAACTAATCTCCTGCATGTCACTCCATATTTCCCTAATTCTATCGGACAACACGGTGTCAGGCAAAGTCAGGCTGCGGGACCTGGAACGAGAGAAGAGAGGGGGAGGGAAGAGAACAAAAATAAATTAGGATTGTGGAAGGTGAGAACAACATGAAAGCACCTGAATTCAGTTTAAAGTACGGTCATGTTCAAATTGCAGCTGGCTGTAGAAGGCCTGCATACATGGTGTGTTTTTGCCAGTTAACTTAGTTCAACTTTTTTTTTTTACCCACCCCCCACCACCCCCCCCTTAACCCCATCCGCCCAACACCCCCTTACTTTCCTTTGCTTTCAAACAATAGGTTACTCACAACACATGCAGGCACCAACTCCAAATGAATTCATTCTTTACAATCCCTGGCAATTCATTCTTGGTTGGAAAAGAACAAAAGGACCCAGAGTGAGGCAGCGGCAGCAGCTGCCACACCAGGCAGGCAGATGTATGAATACAGGCAGGCAGCCCATCTGCTGAACTTAAGCCCCGAAAATGCTCTAGTTACCAGCAGCCTGTCCTTAACCTCGTCATCCGTGAGCAGTGTAATCAGATGAGCGAGCAGCGTTATCTGGGTCTGAGATGAAGGGGAGATAAAGCCACCGGGGCCTGGGGATTGGGCGGCCTGAGGAAGGGCCAAGCGCCGGGGGACTGAGGAATGCGACGCCTCGCCTCGCTCGCGTTTCAACTTCTCCTACAGCGAAGTGCGAGCGCCGTTCCCCTCCCCCCAGCTCCCCTCCCCCACTGCCCCTTCCCCCAACCCTCCAACCTCCACTCTCCACCCCACCCCCATTTCCCTCTCTCTTAAGCCTCCCAACAGAGCAGCTAAAATGAATTCAATCAAGGCCTCCATCGGCCCTCTCAACTTGCAGAGGAAAAAAAGTTTTGCCTTTAAAAATCAAACAGGTCTTTTATTTTATTTTATTAAGAGCCACACAATCCCATAGAGACGGTACCCTTCTGGATTTAGGCCTTTTCACCTTTATGTTTACATTATTCCAAGTGCATGTCTGTCTTATTTCCTGGCAACTACAGAAAAACGCTTTCACTCAAAGAAAACCATCTCTCAAAAACTCACACACAGGAAATTATTTAAAGTTAATGACGCGCAAGACTTTTCACAAACACGAGAAAAATAAAACGCACGCCTTGCATAACCAGTATAAACACGGTTTAATGGCGATATAAGAGGGCTGTGACGGGAATTGAACGGGGCATTTCATAGCTAGTTATATCAAGCTGCAGGTGTAACTCTGGGAAATGGGGAAAACCTCCGGATGAGCCGAAACTTCCTCAGTGCAGACGAGCGCGCCCCAGAGCAGCATCTGCTGAAGACATGAGGAGAAGCAGAGAGCGGCTGGATAAAGGTGCACTACCTCTGTGCAGCTGGGCCCCCACGTTCATCGGATCTCCGGCACGGGGGAGGGGTCTCTCCCCCTCCGCAATAAATCACGTCTCATCCGCGGGTTACGGCTCTACACTCAAAACAAGCCCAGTTTTAAAAATACTCCACAAAAATCCACCAACAATATTGTGTGTGGGGGGCTGTTGAAGGAAACTGTTCCGCTAAAAAGCTGCGAACTGCAATCCCGCGTTGGGCTGCTTCCCTCCTCCCGAGTTCTCCCCCGGCCGTCTGGCGGATCCCTGCTCAGAGTGACAGATGTGGCTCCGCGCCCGGCGCCCGGGAGATCTACGCCGCAGTTTTGTGGGTGTTGGAGAGAGGAAGTTCAGTCCATGGGCTCATCCCTCACCCCGAGGCTGACTGATTAGCGGGTGACGTCGCAAGGCCTCCTTGTGCGAGACAGAGAGAGAGAGAGAGAGAGAGAGAGAGAGCGGGCAGGCGGGTGAGCACAGGCCCCCCGCTCCAGCTGGAGCCCTCCAGTGCATTACGTTACCGGGGCCGCACAAAAGCAGAACAGCAGGAAAAGCGTTTACGGCTGGTGCTCTGCTGCCGCGGAGGCAGAGCCATTACTGGCCTCCACATGGCCCAACGGCCGGTGTGAGAGCACAGCAGCCCTTCCTAAAATACTTACTCAGCCACACCGGAATAATTAAGCTCTCCTCCTGTCCATCCATTTCAACCCCCCGGACCCCCCCTCCCCACCGCCAAACAAGCCCCACAACTCGACGGTGGCCAGACTGATTTTTCTATCCACAGGACAACATTGGCGCGCCGTTCTTTTCTCTCTCTCCACAGATTTCTCCTTGCACGTGGTACAGCTGAAGTCATTACACTGGGAGGGCTTCTTGGACCACAGAATAGAGACATTTTAAACCCTACTAAAGCTCATGGGGGGGGGGGGGGGTGTACTGGGTTGGGGGAAATTCGGGTAACAAAGGTTCACCGGCAGAGAACAAAGAAAGCAAGAAAAGAAAACAAATCTCTCCCAACCGCCCATTTTGGCTGAAAGGACTTTGGTTCGTTAAGAAGTCAAGGAAAACCAAAAAAAACCCAAAAAAAACGTAAATAGCTGCCATTTCCTACAGGCAACTAAATTCAGCAGGAGAGAGATGCAAGTTCCCTTTGTTTTAGTCCGAAATATAAAACTAAGCTAAAGTTCAGAAGGGTTCCCATAGTAGGTGCAAGAAACTGTCAAACTTTCCAAACATTTCAGCATTACACAAAAATAAATAAAAATCTAGCTTCCCCCTTCAATCTGCTCTTGAGCCCTTCCTTCAGCCAGAGCAGATAAACCAACAACTGGTTATACCCGCAAGTCTTAAATGTAAGCGCAACATCTGCATCAAACACCTGTGTGTATTAATGGCCTCTCTCTGCAAGCCTCAACGCGTGGAACACCTTCAAATGTGTTCTAACATACAAGATTTAGAAATGCTCATCTGCCCCATTTATCAATCATGCATACTGCCCTGCATCCTGGCCGTAATTCCCTTTTAAAGGTAGGTATCTTCATCAGCATTGTTGGACAGCATTTTCCGTGGTATTTCAAATCACTCGGACACCAGCCTCGTGCTCTTGGTAGCTAGCTTGTGTCTCTCCGTGCCGCTCTCAAACATTTGTGTCAAACACACACCTGCTTGCTGTGTATAGCAAATCTTTTCATAGAATCTATATCATTTTCAAAAAACAGACCCGTTCCGAAATGGACCAAAGTAAAATTTGACCTGTTCCAAAAAGGACCTGAGGACAGTCGGACCAGATAGTCCTGAATGAGAAATTGTTGAGCAGTGCCAGACCTGGCTTTTGGGCAGCACGCAACAAGCACCATAAGTAAACCATGAGTGAATCATTATCAGAGATCTCAGGCAGAGGGTTTCCAACTAACTTTTTAGTTAGCTAGTTTAATATCAATGAAATAACTTTTTAAAATGCAAGCTGTGTTTTAATAGCCTATATGCATTGTAGCCTAACTCAAAGCCTACTAAATCAACCCATCTCAGGCCATTTAACTGTTGGAAACTAGCACAAGTGTGTAATTTTACTGACTTTTAGGCTAATATTATTTTGTGGATTGTTTCTAGCTTTCCATTTCATTTTCACAAGTTTATCCAGCTTGGCCCATTTCAAAAGGGTATTATGGAAATAAAGAATCGCTTTCACAACAAATGCGTCACAAGAAAGTTGGTGTTTTTAACGGAATATATTGTACGCCTCTGCCACAATGGCATATCTGCCCACTGTATGAACAAATACAGGCTACTGGGCCTCAGCAGACCAGCAAATGTCCATGGACGGTTTCCTTGCGGGCTGGTCGGCTAAGGAAACCGTCCATGGACATTTGCTGGTCTGCTGAGGCCCAAAAGCCTGTATTTGTTCATACAGTGGGCAGATATGCCATTGTGGCAGAGGCGTACAATATATTCCATTCTGTCCTATACTAGGACTTTTACCATTTTGAGGGCGTGACATTTTTGGTGCTGCTAGCAAAAATGCAATTTTCACTTAATTTTCAATAATGTCACATTAAGTATAACAGTACAGAAATATAATGCAGTGTAAAAAAAAATATATGTAAATATAATAAATATTTGTATCAATTCATATACATATGTCTAGAAATAGACAGCCATCCACATATAATCTCTGAATTTACTGGTGCCAGCAATATTTTTTATTTAACTGTATAAATAACTAGTTAAAAACAATGTACACACTTTCCAGTACTTGCCATATTTCTGTTTTATGGTATAGTAAATGGTTTAGTTTTAAACAATTCCACATTTGCTTGTGTAGTGATTGTAAGAATGGGGTAAGAATTTTTACAATATGCTTTTCGGCCTTGATGCCCTCATGTCAAATTTTATTTTGGCCTTACCGTCATAGGATTTGGCCTTGGTGCCCCAAGCAATTTTGCTTTCGCAAAAGCCAAAATGCCCATTCCCTAAAAATGACAAATTCAAGGCCTGCCATATGCAGTTCTCTCTCATCAATGTTGACGGATCACAGGCTGTCCTACCATTTCACACGTTGACACGTCCTTAATTAGTAAAGAATTTTTCATAACCAGCCATATTTCGTAGGGACAAGGGAACTTATGATGGTCTTAAACATCCAAAGAGAAATATGACAAGGGCTCCGTGCTCCCATTGGCCAGGACCTGCTTAAGATGGAGCAATCGAAGAGGCAAGGTGGCACACTTTCAGACTATTTCCTCCTCAGAGGCTCAGACCCAATTAACATTATACTACAGCCACTGCGACTATTCTAAACCAGGGAAAAAGAAACATGACCAATAGGCTATAGGCTTATGTGGTTTAGACTATTCTTCAGACCTGAACCTTACAGACACCAGAAAATTAGTCGTAATGATTCACAGTATAAATAGATCACATCGTTAGGAGCAACAGGCCACGTGACAAAACCATCGATTTATACAACCACAATAATTTGGAACAAGGACGGGCCTGAATTTTGCATAACACTGTCAAAGAGCAGGATGGAGGCCTACTAGGTTGTATGTCTCTGGGGCATTTTATATTGTCATCTCAAATGGATTAATGAAAATAAAACCCTTTACACAGAACAAGAGATTCTCTATATTTTTGTCTAATAGAATAAATGCATAAAATTACATTAAAAATGCCTCCCATGACCAGTGAGTGCAGACCTTACTAGTGAACTACAAGCTATTCAGGGACGTTTAAGCAACATTTTAGGACGTGACACTAGCAGTGAGGAAGGTTTTGTTCGGTATATTGTCTGAATATAATGAACACTGTCCAGCAAGCACCTAAACTGGGACATTCTTCCTTACTACACTGCAATCATTCAAAGAAATGTTCCAGCACACCATCTGAATTGTGCATGAAGGTAAGAACATTCTCTAGAAAGGTGCTCTAGATAAATCAAATGGCCTATTAAATATAAAACGGTTCTAGCATTAAATACATCACTTGGGCAATTAAAGAGATTTAACCCTGATGAACTTCCAAGCAAACTGCTACTTTGCAACCACATATTTTAAGGGGCCAACATAAACATGACTTAACAAGCCAGGAGCAAATATACTGCCTTGAATAGCCATCTACCCTGCTGTTCTCTGGTCAGTGGTCAGCCATCTTGCTTAAGCAGCAATGTGACATCACTCAAGGCTCCCCTGAATGGATTAGTCTGGTTTGCAACCGACTGGAATCCCTGTCAATGGCACGCATGGAAGCACAGACTGCCAGCTTTTTGGGATGCGATTCTCTCCTTTCCCGTTCCATAGGATTCCCCAAGAGTGAAAAGTGGCATTAATGGGAGTGTGCAGAGCTAGCCGGTTGTACGCCAATTACATGGGGCGGGGAACACAGTAGTAAAATGCATTTCTGGGCAACCCGCTTGCTCCTGGGGAAATTTGTTCAGGCTAAAGCTAGTGTGCCTCGGTGCAAAATGATTTGGAAATAGTCAAATTGGAATAGAATGTGCATCAGGAAAAACAAGCGTTAACAATTGCAGGTAAAGGCCCATAACTCTGCATCTACAGTATGCCAGGGCAATGTTACGTGGCCACAGCAGTCGATTGTTTCAGTACTGCTAAACAAACTGCAAAGACACACAATTCAGTCAAATGGTTTCCTAAGAATGAGACATTTTGCAATTTGTTGCACCTACATATCCAGGTGGCATATTTAGAGACCACATTTACACACACACACACACACACATACACACACACACACACACACACACACACACACACACAAACTGTAAACTATTAAGGCACTTTTCAGACTGTAAGCTTCCTTCAGCCTTTAAACTGCAAGTGGTAGATACCCACGGATTACCAACAAAATCCACTGTAAGCAGTTGTGTTGCTGGCAGAGGATCAAAACATGGCAGTCAAACATCCCTGAGTGTTCCCAGTATGTGGATCCACAACACTCAAGACTACAAATGAGGAAATCCAATGGAATTAAACTCGCTTAAAATGAATCGGGTAACAGGAGTTAACGATGCAAACCTCATCATAAAATTCAGTAAAAGTAGTATTTTTATTATATATAGAAGGAAGGTACTGACTATGACCTGACTCCAACAAATAGTCACAAACGGACGTGGGCAACCCTCGCTACAATCTCATCCCGGATTCAATTTAAAGTAGCTTGAATGAAGCCAAAGATATTAGCATGCATACACTTGGTGCAAGTAAAGTACGGCGCGGCTATACGGTATGTGTATGTCTTTGGGGGGGGGTTGTGCTTAGGGAAAATTAACGCCACAAACATCTGGCCTGTCAACGGTAAAGGCAGCTAAATACAGTCCTGCTACAGTATGTGTCAAAATGTTCTTGGAAAATCTAAATTTGTGTGAAAAACACAGGAGGGGGGGCACTCTCATTTCAGGGCAGAAATGCGAAGGTGAGGTCGGTTGACAAAGACTGTCAAGTTGTCACAAACTTGTTTTTACACTGGAAAAACAAACGTAGTAGACACCAAGTCATCTTTGCCAGTTTGGGTCATTCAATAGTGTCATGTTCAATATTTAGCACTATGGAGGTATATATCACAGATAAAGCATTACTCTACTAGCCTTCTATAATCAACCACAGTAATCAATGTGCTAGGCGCTTCATTCTTCATGCATAACAGAATTGTACCCAGCAGCTAGCTAGCTAAAGTATGCATCTCCCTGAAAAAAAACAAAAAAAAATGAAAAATGAGTATAAAAATGGAACAAGCAATTTCATATAACATGAAAATGCTAACAATGTGCCACCAGGGAAATAATGTCTCCCTTACTCAAAACAAAAGTGGAGGACGGCGAGTGAAAATCAGCTGTTCAGTGTAAAGTAATAGCGGATAAAATGGGAGGTTTCAGACAAAAAATAGTCGCTATGTAAACACCTTGCGCAGTTCGACCCCACTCATTCTGCCCTCAATGGAGGGGTTCTGCATAATTCACGCTCAAACATGTATAAAATATAATGAATCTATTTAAAATGTGAAAATTCATGTTTAAAGAAAAATCCTAAACATTTACTGAAGAAATTAGGGCTGCTTTTTTAACTTTTGTAATCGATTAATCAAGCACTTGTTTTATCGATTAATCTAAACGGTTCGGTTCTCTCCCCTTCAAAATGTGAACGGCCTTGTAAACATTTTAGAGTAACGTAAAAACGTTTTAAACGTAAAGCGCATTCATGGAAAAGTTGCTTTCATAAACTCATTTGAAATGCGATTGTGTCCAAACTTTCTAAGCAAAGCTGACTTTCAGCAAGGTCGTATATGGCTGTCAAATGCTCCGTCTTATCTCTTTAGAAACTATATTATTTTGCGCTACGGACGCTTCATATCCAGGTCAATTCACACACTTGTGAGAAAAGCATATAAATGAGAAACTTTGCGCTTACCTAAGTGTAGGCCTATATGATAATGTCAGCACAACGAACGGATGTTATAACAACAAACACCAGGTAGATGTCAACAAGCAAGCAATGTTGATCACGGATACAGGATTATCATTCGCCGAAGGGAAAACAGTCCTGCGACTTCACGTGAGTATCGCACAGTACCGTTACAGCAAACGCAATCATTTGATAGGAATACGCAAGTAAACACATCTGTGAAATAAACAACACTTGCAAGAGCCATCTTCATACGTTTCGTTAAAAGTATTCCACATGCACCGATTTTTTCTCTCTTCTTTCTGGAGGCGGGGCGCGAGAGTATTCTATAGGTCGTGTCTCGAGGGCCACCAAGACGCGCGAAAGCTGTCAATCTCAAAGACAACTTTGACAGATTCCCTCAGATATTACATATTCTTTGGATTCCCTTAAAGAAACGTCATAAATGTAAGTTATTTTATCATTGAAAATGTCATTACATTTAAGTAAATTAACAATGTTTGACAATACAACAGTGTGGTGATGCAAGTTAATTCTGGAAAAAAGGACAGTGAAGAATGAATGACAGCTAGCTAGCCGCTAGCCAACACCCAGTGTACGTAAACGGTCACCCAGTGGGTGATTTGGGTCACTTAGGGTAAATAATCCCTCTAAACATGAAAAACACCTAATTAAGAAAAATTAACAGCTTGTTAAAATTTTGGGATTGCAATTGTGGTTGGAACGGAAACCAGCATACACAGGGGACCCCCAGGACCGAGTTTGAGAACCACAGAGTTTAAAATGTTATAAACTTATCTTATCCACTAATGTACTGATTAGCCTACCATGGCTTTAGATTTATATGAAAGCATCTCAAATCTCGCCTAGTGCTTTGAGAAAAATAAATAAAATAAAAATTCTCCAAAATGTTCATAAATAAAACATTTTATTTTCGAAAATGCCCTGTGTGAGGTTGTGTAGAAATGCAGGAAACGAGTCTTAAAAGGCTCAAATTTTTCTGGGGGAGGACCCCCAGACCCCCCAATACTTTGCATTGCTTTGCTCATGGAAATGGTTGAGGGGCCTCGGTCCAATAGTCATGGTTCGCTACTGTTGGATGCTATATTATTAGTGTCCCCCTCCATTATCAAAACAAGGCACACCCCCCCCCAATGTTCAAATGAAACCTACGCCCCTGCCTGTAGTTGTCCTTGTACTGTATGTACTTAGGCCTCGAGAGCCCTTCTGGTGCCAGCAGACACATAGAAACCTCCCAGCAGGGCGCGCTTTGTGAGCGCACAAAAGATTTTTTATAGGAATTTTTATTTTTTTTATATATATATATATATATATATATATATATATATATATATATATATATATATTATGTATATAAGTGCTTCACCTCCGCTGCTACAACTCCATCCTAGGGGAAATACTGTACATATACACACACTTGCTCAACTATGTCAGTCCATCCGCAGTAGTCCACCCTAAAGAGCGGACTGAAAAGTTAGGTGGACTGAATTGAAAAAAACGAATGTAACATTAAGCCCTTTTGGGCTGCCAGTATCATAGCGAGAGCAGGCAAATGAGCGAACGTTATACTTAATGGCAACAATATCAGCTGGATTATAGTGCCTTTTTAATGCTGACACAAGTAAACAAAAATCCATTTCTGTCGTTAATCAAAAAACTCCATCATTACAACAGTAAACTGGTGGCTAAACATGCATGAATACTATTGTGTAAAAAAACTTTAAAAAAACAACGCATTGATCATGACTATGTACAATTGCACATTGATGCATTTACAGCGTCAACGTAAGCAATGGACGCCTACGAGCTATTGCAGGTCTCCGATGAACTGAGCATAAAAACAGTATTTTGAAGATCCTTGCTCGTCTTCTGTCCAGCATAATTTCGGACACGGTGTTCTGTAAACTTTTGTACTTTACCTTGGTATACTTATCTCCAAGGCTGATTAATAGAAGCCACGTTTAAATGAAAATTACACAGACATCATCAAATGACGTTCCTGGTCAGTGGCGCAGTTTATCACCTCCCAAGGTCTCAGCTGCCTGCGAGGTGGACAGAAGGCTCTGGAACCTGCACCGCACTACAGCACGTATATGAGGCCGATGCGTGGAGTTTTCCTCCATCTCCCTAGGAATCGTTTCACAAAGCAAGCATTCTCCACATGCATACCAACAATAAACGCTTTGTATGCCGGGGCTAGTGACTGGGGTGAACACACTGCATGGCTGAGGACAAACTAGCAAGAAAATAATGGAGATAGCGAGAGAGAGAGAGAGAGAGAGGATGCAAGGAGAGGAGGGGGGGGGGGGGGTGAGGAAGGAGGAAGGTTATATTATTCCTATCAACCATCAAGTGATCTCCTGGCAATTACATTTTCTACAAAGCAGACTAAACCACTGGAGGATCTAAGAGGTGGGGCCCAAAAGGCACCATGCTGAGACACAAGAGGGGTGGGGTGAGGGGGGGAGGGAGAGAACAGAACTGATCTCTCTCTAACACCATTGGGCTTTCTTTTTCTTTTCTTTTTTTAAACGCACGAGCTGTGGCTGTCACTGATTAACCAATGTTGCAGCTCTTTTTGTCACACCTAAAAAGGAGCTTTAAAACACTATAAATAGGGAGAAAGATCTATAAGCATCCGTGGGATGGGTTTTTTTTTTTTGTTAGCCGACTACAGGACTGCATCCTGACTGCCCTCCCACAGAGGGGCCCCTCTTCAAACAGACTCTTCTTATGCTCACCAGTGGCATTCCTTTTTCCCCCTCAGCCTCTGACTGCAGCTGAAAATAATTTATATCTGCTCCTCTTTGCGAGCCCAGCATATGTGATTGGGGGGGGGGGGGGGGGCAACTTATCCATCATGAATAAACTTGAGCACAAAGACAGACTGGGTGTCACAGGATACAGAAGGGCAGAGGTCAGGGCAGCGGAGCTACAGGGTTTGCACAGGCCCCGGGTTGTTTTATGCACGGATCGGCTCCCTCATTTATATACCGGCCCGTTACCTCATTTTATTTTTTTATTTACAAAATTTTTTGTTTTAAAAGCATTGGGGGGGATGGGGGTTAAAAACAAACCAAAAAAAAAAAAAAAAAAACACCAGGAAGAGGTTCCGTTTACGCAATCTGTTTTCAGTGACCGCTGGTTTCCTCTTATATAAAAATATCTGCAATCAACACAATTCCATTGTGGGGGCTTTAAAAGGAGGGGGGGTGGAGAGTGAGAGGGAGAGAGAGAGAGAGAGAGAGAAAGAGAGCGAGGCTGTGACGTCCGGCTGTGCCACGGGCACCTGTCTGCCTAGCAGCTGGAGACCTGTGGCAGGGCAGGGCAGGGCAGGACAGGGCAGGGCTAGCTTCTCCACCCCTCCTCAGTAAAGCAACCAGGGCCTCAACACAACGCCATCACAGGCCGCAGGACCAAAAATAACCCGCCGCACGTAAGGTTGTAACCATGAGACGGGGACGTGAAAAAAAAAGTGCAGCTCATTCTGAACAACCCGGTTACCACTGCAGATCGCTTTATCCATCGTTTCACTTCACCATCATCATCATCATCAAAACACACTACAAAGCGGAAGCTGAGTCTTTCCTTTTTTATTCTTTAGTCAAGCAGCCATTTCTGCGGGTGAAATCGTCCGTTTGGGCATCAAACCGAGACTTGTGTGAGAAAACAAACCGCTAAGAGACAAACCTTTGCAATGAACGTGCATCGTGGCCCGGGAACCTTTCCCCTGACAATTCCATCCTTTAGCACTGAATAATTAAACAAGCACCAGCAGGTAAATATTAACACAACAGATTGGTGAAAGCAAAGTGCATGCTGAGACCAGAAGCTCGCCTGGGTATTTTTAAACCAGACAACTGGTAAAAATCTGGTACCATTTCTTTTTTGACCATTGCGGCGACGGCGGCGGCGGCGGCGTGCGACTGTGACCTTTTCAATATGCGCTACTAAAAAGCAGCGACTCATTTACACAACACATCCATTAATGAATCAAAAAAAAAAAAAAAAAAAAAAAAATTAAAAAGGGAAAAGTTCAACCGAGCTGCTTACCGAGACACCCATCAGCAGACGACTCCCCCTTATTTACACGGAGGGGAAAGAACAAGCTCAAGCCCTCACCACCTCTCCATCTACTCAAAAGGTAGAGAGAAGCCCGCTATGGACAATGTTCCATTTCTGTCCATTTTTAAATCCGCAGTTAAATATGCAAAGGAAAAAAAAAGAAAAAAGAAAAGAAAGAGACAAGTACCTGGCTTTGGATTTGATATAATTACATCAGGCATAGCATGTCTTTTCTTTCTAGAATGGTTTTCCATTAGCCCTTCATTGTATGAGAGAGAGGGAGGGGAAGGTGGGAGAGGGGAGAGAAAAAAAAAAAAAAAAAGCCTGCTTGTTTTGCTGCACAACAGGCCACTGCAGCAGGGCCTGCTGCTAACCATGGCGGGGGGAAGGGGGGACAGCACCATGCAAGGCTTCAAGTGAAAGAGCCTTTCTGGCTAGCCAAATAAGAAAAAAAGGCAGAAGAACCACCATAGTGTCCGCTCATAGTGAGCCCTGGATAAAATGTAGAGGCAACTGCAATTCACTTCCAAAAAGCGACAGTTGGGGAGGGGTGAGGGAGGTATGAAAAGAAATGGGGGTCATTAGAACCACCCCGGGGTAACAACGGCGGTATGCACGCACATCGCATTTCCACTGAAGCCGCGGCGCCACATACGTTGAATTTATATAACAAGATCTTTGTGCAAATGTAGGGCAACGGATCTAGTCTCTTCTACCTACCTTCTGAAGAATTCACATTCAACTGCTCATTAAGGTCATCTTCTGCACCTAAACCAGGGAACTGTTGTTTTTTTCCCCCCCCCCCCTCTTACTTTTTTTGGTCAGCTGTGTTTGAGGCTGAGTCACGAGACAGAGTTTATTTTTATTAGTCAAGGAAGGAGGCAATTCCTGCTTTGGTCAGTGGCTCATTTGACCTCTCCTGCTCTCATCCAATCCCAGCCATTTCAAAAGATACAAAAAGTGCAATTTTAGTCTCATGCCCCTTTCCCACTGCACAAAACAGGAACCAACTGTACCCGGAACCATCAGGAACCAACTGTACCCGGAACCATCAGGAACCAACTGTACCCGGAACCATCAGGAACCAACTGTACCCGGAACCATCAGGAACACGTTTCTGTTTCCACTGAACATGGAGAACTGCGACAATGAGAATTTGGAAGGAAAAACAAAAAAGATAATACCTGTTTTACATAGCCCAACATTTCCTTAATAAACGGTATTTCGGGAAATTATCTCTCCACTTCGAGTCACTTTGTAAAATACGCCAAGTTACTACTTCCGAACATGAGGGGTGAAGGCAGGCTTGGCAACGTTCTGTACACGGAGCACGGAGGGAATGTGAAATCCGGCTCCGTTGACTTGTTTAGCAGGGTTTTCGGAATAACTACACGGTAACAAGCAGTAAAATCATAGATTTTATACAAGTTATAGCTACGTGTTTATGTTTAATTTCCTGCAATTCTACAGCTGTGGTTATTATTGACAGAATGCACCATGTAAACCAATGTGCGTTAATGTAAGTGATTTACAAAGAAATCTCTGTACACCGTGGTAATTCTTGCATTAGCCTACCTGCTAAAACAGAATCTGACTGACAGAATGATTACAAACAGTAGACAGGTTTTTATTCTACCTACCATCAATTACGATTGTGATTTAGTAGGCATTGGTAACAAAATGTAACAAAATACAGGTACGTGTTATACAAAGATGTTTTAATTCGGTAGAATAACATTCTAATCAGCCATAGCATAATGGCTGAACACATGATTACGGTGTATTCCGGGCACATAAGCCAGTTAAACCATCTACTGGAAGACTTTTTCCAACTTACGGTTTCTTATTAGGGCCTAATAGCATGGCAACACATATCCAGAGATCATATCGTCTTCAAATACACTTATGAACATTACTGACAGTTTACAGTGATTGACATGATCAAGTGAATTAAGTCAGTGTTAACCAGCAAAGTACATGCTCCAACAGGAGAAGCACAGTGTGTTGCACTGTATAAATTATGCAGGTAAAAATACTTCTGTATATATATTATATATATATATATATATATATATATATATATATATATATATACACACACTTCTTCTATAGCCTATAAATGTCCTTTCCCACAAGTTACCGAAGTAGAATTTCTGTATCATTTCCAGTTTCCATATTTCTGTAATTAGTGCAGGACCTTTTTGGAATAACTCTTTAGTGGAAAAAAGATGGACAGACCTAAACCATATTGTTTTATTGCTGGTTTGAAATAACTGACTATTCCAGATTCTACTAAGTCACAGTTATAAAACAGTGACAGGTATATTATAGGCCACAGGGAGAAAAATAGTTGGACGGCTTATTTAGGGTGGGCAAGACTTGCACATATGAGAACAGCAACCCAGCAGCAGCACATATGAAACCATGCTATCCTACATCTAAGGCTGTTCAAAATCATTGCTCCACCTTTTTCCTAGTATAGTTAAAACTTCCATAAGAGATTCATGTTACCCCTCCATTTTGAGGATTATGCTGCCAACCTGTTGATACCAGCATTGTTTTCCGGAAAGGTATACAAGCACAGTCATGTACTGAACACAAACACGGTGGTTGGACAAAGAGGCATAAAATTAACCTGCGATTCAAGTGCTTCAGCTAACAATTACATGTTGGCAACTTTTGGTTGCTTCTCAACAGCATCTGTCATTTGATTCTTAAGGATTGTTAGCAGCGTTTATTTTGAGTATGATAACCAAGATCCCTAAATGGGATGCGCATTCGTTGTTGAGCTCAGAATAAAAATCAAACACTGCGGCTGATTAAAAACCATCTGAAAACTCAAATCTCAGCTTATATCCCCGATTGTGTCAAACGTGCGGCAGTAAAGGGTTTGCCACTGTGGCTAGAGTCTGCACTCACGTACCTATTTATGAAATGAATGATTCTGACCGTAGCTTCAGGACAGGGTTCGGAATGGGTCGAGGATATAAAAGACCGTACCTGCCTTGGTTCTGACCTTGGCCTGCTTTCATGCATAGACCTCCAGACTGCCAGTGACCCTTTATGAGATGCAGAAATTATCACACTAAAAATGAGACACTTCCTACACGGGGCCGCAGGGCCAGGAATTATATAGAGCAGGAACCCAAGCATGCACCCAGGGGGCCCCTGCGATTTCCCATCATACCCAAAAATCACAATTCTGACCCATGATGGTGGTCCCACTAGATCCCACCCAAGCAGATGGAAAGCCTGCTGCATCCTCTAGAAACAAACTGTAGAGGTTGAAAAATGGCAAATCCATTTGTATTTAACCACACAGTGGAATGGCGGGTTATACAAAACCTCAAGTGGAAAAACAATTGAAATGAATGACAAACAACTTTATCAAGCCAACTAATCGAGCACGGCCTACATCAATGTAGGTTGCAAGACTTGGGATGGCAACATTAAATAGTTTTTATTTTTTGTTGTTGTTTTTGTGTTTTATGCATGTCACTTCTGAGGGTACTTCTTGTGGCTGAGAAGGACACTTACTAGTTTGGAAACTAGACCGACAAGCTTCAGGAAAGAATATTATTGTCCAAACAATCTTTTTCACTGCCAAATGGGTGTAAGAAAATGAAAATATTGCATTTTACCAAGCTAACCAGTTCACCACACCTGTTCATTGTGAACACTTAACTGACTGGATCAATAAATAATACACTTCACTTCAAAGTGTAGAAACATTTTTCATATTTGTGTTCATATTTTTCAAGTTAAAGGGTAAGTACACCATAGATCACTTTTTTTTCTCTCTGTAAACGTGTTTGTATGCTTACTTTATAATGAAACTTATTCATCCATTCCGTTATTTCAACTATTCTGAAATAATATTGTATATCATAAGAAACTGGAAGAAAAGAGTCTTTGTGCTGCCCTCTAACGGTTGAAATTTCCTTTCTGCTCCCCACACTGCCCCCGCCCCAATCATGATGTCAGAGTACCTCTTTGGAGGTACCTCTAAGTCATAGGGATAATTGTTGTAGCCCACAATGGAAATAGCCGGCACCTGATTGGTTAGACCCACTACGTTCCTTTCATTTCTGCTCCACATTTTAAAACCGGAACAACGTGGTGTCCTGTTCATAAACTGTTATCTTCACTTATACCACCTAAATGGTCCACTAAAATACGTTTCTGAAAATATTTGAGGTGAGAAATAGGCCATGCAGTTGCTGAATCTTGATTCATATTTGATCTGCAACACCTAGTTTAAGAGCATGATGAGTTATACAAAATCATTTGTACATTGTACGTTCATTTATGCAAATGATGATTGGACACAGCTCCTCCGCCCCCACCTTTTCCGTCGCCCACCCCACAAAGTATTTTTCTAAATTGTGTAGAAGGCGGAGAGAGGCTGAGACGGTGGGTGTACTTACTCAAAGTATGAGTTCAGTTGCTGATTTGTTTTGGGCCTCAGTACTTGTGATGATGTACTACTACTTGATGCTTTATTAGCTAGTTCACTTACTGGCTGAATAAAGTCCCACTACGTTTATTATACCCAACTGCCCAGTGCCCACCTTTGCCCAGAGGAACGAGCAAAGCTTAAATTAAAGTTTGCTTCACACACGACTTCACTACGCCTCGATTAACAAAACATTTTTTAAAAACCCATGGAAAATGTGGGCAGGCCAGGATGTCACATCCTGGACATGTTCAATTAGGTAGCTTACCGGTTTGTTTTCAGGCATTAACTGTGAAGTTTGGGTTTGCCTTTGTGTTCCCTACCCCTCCTTAGCAGGAGCTCCAACAGTGGATAAGGAGCTTGTGAGGGGAAAACGTGATGGCGGGCCTTCTGAAAGACTCATTTCTCCAGACAAAATACGACTGATACTTTTACGAAGGGGTATTGGTGCTCATTTAGAGACGTATTTGTGTGAATAGGCCCCCTCTTCTTTCATCCAAACTGATGTTTCCCCAGTTGAATAGACAGTGCTTGCTGTGACACGGCTTCGGCAGCTGGAATATCGGTCTCTGTTCATTCAATTCCTTTAAGCGCTCGGCCACAAATGGAGGCGAGTCGCGAGAGGTAAGTTTTATTAGCTCCCATAAACAATTTAAATGTGTCCTGTTCATGTTGACAATAAGGAATTTGGCACCCTGTGCATTACCGAAAGGAGAAGTAGGGACTGCGAAATGTGGACACGGACACGTGGCGAGGATTTCACGGCTAAGCATCTTTCACTCGGCAGAATCTGTGAGAGTTAAGCGTAGACTGGGACTCACACCTCACTCAGAAGCAGTGAACTAGAAAATAAGGGACTCTTGGAGCACTTGAGAAGTCAACAGTAATGTTTTAATATGCAGTTTAGCCCTACTACTCAACGAAAGACTGATCAGTCCTTTAAGCCGCTGTGGCAGAGGGAGAACATAGCCGGGAAGGCTGAATGCAGGACCACATTTTATTTACCCCCGCTACACCTCAAACGCTCATTCTGATGCAAAAGTAAACGCCGAATGCGTCAATAAAACGACAAAAGCTGACAGCGGGACACATTTGGTGGCAGACCTTTTGTTTGAAATTTTAGTTGCCAAGTTTCATTTCAGCTTTCAACAGTCCCATTCAAAACAAACCCATGAACGGATCCCTTACAATATACTAACACAATTCACTGGCTAACAACCAGACAACATAACTACCAGTTTTTTTTCCCCCCTGAAGGAAATCTGCAACTAAGTGGGTTTAAGCCCGGCGTGCTTATTTTCACTCCACACCCACAGGTAATTTCACTGGGTTTAAAATAAAGAGCTGGCTTTCAATGCAAACAGTGGTTCCTTCAGCCACGGCTGCGCTGCCACCACATGTATTTTTCCCCTTTATACGCAATCGCCCATCGCGGTATGATTCCTGTCATGTTGCCTGGCGATTTCTACCTGAACAGAATACAAATCCATCAACAGTCTTGTAGGCCGACCCGCAGACCAAACCTCAGCCTTCACTGACGCGTGCGTTTGTGTGTGCTTGTGCGCTTGTGTGTGCGCGTGTGTTTAAGCAATGCATTGATGCATTGTTCTCTGTTGAAATTTAACAGTCGACAATAATTCAAATGGCACACACCAAAAAGGAATCCAAATAGTAGTGTCAAATGAATAAGAATTTTGTTGAGTTTACCGTAACATTTATTTTTCGAGCTGAAAATGTATTTTCCTTGCTTCTATACATTTTGATCTATACCCAGCACATTTCAATTAATTCTATTCCAGCCATAATCTTTGCTTGTATGAATTGGCAGTCAGTCCTTAATCTTATATTCAGTAAGCCGTTCCTTGTAAGAGAATGTCACAATGATGTCCCTTAGTTTTCCAGTGGCAATGTAGCCACAAATTACCATGTAAAAATGTTTTGCATAAGGACCGACAAAATTGCCGAAGAGCCAAACTGAACCTGGCCCCTATCCCATCAGCTCCACCTGGTTTTAAAGAGGAAATAACATAGAACTTATGCAGTGTTGAAAAGCTCTGGTCTGCGGCACACACCAGCACTTTCATGACGTAGCCTACATGCCTGGTTAACAGGTATCAGAACTCATTCAAAATACGGAATGAAAGGGATAAACGACTCAAGATGATGAACCTTGTTTTACGTGACAGCCCTCATGTGCTCTAGCACTCAAAAATAAAGATTCTGAAAGACCATCACAATTTTAACACCTTAAAAATACCCGTTCTTTACTTCGCAGGTTTTTGTCATTTCAGACAGGCAAGGCTGACATTTCATTTCAATAAGCTGCAGTCCTTTCACTCAATTCCGAAATGTAAAGCCACTATCTTTGGATAAGTATATCCATGATTAGAAAATGGCTACCTATTCAAAATCAAATAAAGCATACACTTTCAATATGAGCTGGCATGCACTGAGTAATCCTGTTTCATACACTTCTATATTATGAACAACACTGGGTAAGTCCTGTTTTCACAGTTTACATAGTAAAATCTTTCCGGTAAGACCTGAAAATACAGTAAACAATTAAAATATATGTTAATCTGTTCCCATAGATTACATTTGTGTAAAAAAGCCAAATAGATACATAAATTATGATTGCAGACAATTTTCTAATAAAGTTAATTGAAGACTATCATGAAAACATATGAAGGTAAACTGCTCTTTTAACATGCGCAATGGGCTTAAAAAAATTATGCCAGGGTGTGGCCCACAATGGCCATTAGGGTGACGCATGACTAGACCCTCATACAACTCCAACGGGTAGCCTAAATTCAGGGTTGAAAACTTTGCAACAAACGAACAAAAAACTAGTTATAATAGTTATAATGGCTTCATAAACAAATTAGCATCTCTCCTGCTAGTGAATGCCATTTTAAAGTAATCTCAATCAGAGGCTAATTGCTGAAAATGGACTTCCTAAGATTACGGATTTCCTAAAACCAGACCATATGAAAGGGGGAGCTAAAAAGCAACTTGCATGTTGTATGGCCCACCAGTATTTCATGATAAATACCTTTACTCAGACCTTTTTATACACAGGAATCAGGGTCACTGCATTTGTAATGAACATTCAATGTTTTACCTGTTCTATAATGTGCATTAAAAGTTCAATTCATATCTTACTTAAATTTGGTCACCTATCAACAGCAACCAAACCACGCCCAAGTAGGCAAGGAACCCATACTTAATTCACTGAGAATTTAAGGACGTTTGAGGGGGAGTTACTACTTCTTAAAGCTTGCAGTGTGAGCTTAACTGTCATGTAACACACACACAGACACACCAATATGTTTCACATATGTCAGTCAAATTCTATCTTATCACCTTCTGATGTATCACTTGGGTGCAAATGGGGTGTGAAAAATTTGATTTCACGTTGGTTAAATGCTCAGTTTTATGCCGCCGACATCATCATTTTCTTGTTAAACTACAAGTCTGATTGGGCAGGTATGCTGCCAACAACCATGCCAGTCCTGGGAGCTTATTCTTCTGAAAATGGCACAAGGAAAACTTTCCAACCAAGGGAAAGAGCTCAAATCATGTTTTCTGTATACTCTTTCTTGTGTAGGAATGCACGGCTTAATGCACAATTGCACATGCCCTTGTCGCAACAGCGTTAAAAATGAAAAGAATTGGCATTACATTTGCTCAGGTTCTGTAATCTACCAACACATTTTTTAATTGAAATCTACTGCTCATGCAGAGGGCTAAAATTAAAATGCCTCCGATTGGCTTTCGCCAAACCGCATTCTGTGTGCAGATGGACAATCAAATACTGACAAAATAAGTGAAGCACTCAAACTCTGCCACAACAAACTTACAAAAAGACTCTTAGGACTGGATCTAACATCTCATTATGTGCATTTTACAAACACACAAAATATGTAAATAATTGTTCATTTAAGCACAGTACAAGAAACATTTGAAGTGGGCTAGAAAGAAACCTCAGACCACATGAAAACCATCTCCCCAATAGTCCCAAGCCTCTTGAATAAGGCCGAATTCTAGTTCAAACTACTAAGAACAGTGGCTGCTGTCCAGCACAGATACAATATTTGCATATTCAACGCATCCTTGTTACAAGCCTTCTGAAAAAGGACATAACAAAAAGCTTAACCAGAAGATTGAGTTTGAGACCACATTCATACAGTTTATTGTTAGGATAAGCAACAAAAATGGCAATAATTAACTTCATTGTAGTGGAAAAACAATGCATGGAATAACCTTGAAGTAATTTTGGGATTTGGCACTCCAGGCCTGAACCACACATTTATTTTCAATAAATCAAATGCTGGTCATTCTTTAGTCAGTGGGGTGTTAACGACCTATGCAAGTTTCACAAACTCAAAACCCCCTTTCCAATTCAGAAAGGAGATCCATTTCTGCAAGGATGCTCGCTGTAGTTACAAATAGCTGTATCTTCACAAATGTCTTACAATTACTTGAAAACGGATAAAAGGAAAAGTGTATTTCTGCGTTTTGTGCTGTTCTGACTTTTCCAACAGGGATCTTCGACACAAGACAAAAAAAGCATTTAAAAAATCTGAGCACGCAGACCTATATAGTGCATGTCTCTACTAATAACCCTTTTTATTTTTGAAATTATTAGCGCTCCTGACTGGCAGAGAACTTTTCTCGCAACCGTGTGCCATGTTATGATCCGACATGTCAAGGCCTGACACCATTACACACCAACTACCGCCAATGTGGAATCTGCACCGCAGCAAACAATTATTTGCAAAACTACTAGACTTTGAAGGATAAAAATACTGTCGAAAGGGAAAAATATGCAGTCTAAAAGCAGAGTTGTTTCGTAAAGCTGTGCTCAACTGCAATTATGGTCCACAACGTAAAACTTGATGCGAGAACTTTTTTGTAGTAAAACCAGTAGTCCGTCATTTGCTCCTACTTCTTGGAACCTCCGTTAAAGTTATGGAAATAATTCAACTTCAATATACCCCAGGTGTGGACGATACTAATAAGAGAACCATCACAGTACAAACACCTTTGCTCGTTCTTCGTCGCCGACAGCCTCTTCATCAGCACCTTTGTTCACTGAGTGGCCTGAGTCTGACTCAAATTAAAGCTGCCATCTTAGGTTAAGACTTGAAAGCATTCCCTTTGTGCATCGGAGGGAGACGCAAACAGTGACCCACACTCGTGGGGATGGATGCTCGGTGATAGGAATCCCCCAACTACGTGATGCTAATCGCAATAAACAAGCAAGCTGGATATCGCTAACCTCGATTTTTACACATAAATATTATTATTATTATTGACTACATCCGAGCTTAACGAAGTTGTTCAAAAGAAACGCGAATGCGATTGACACAAAAAGTGGCATGTGGTTAGCTAGCGTGCTAGCTGGCTAGCTTCCTTAACCCTTTGGATCTCTTGACGGTGGAGTAACTATGTGGTCGCAGAGATGAAACAGTGCGATCAGCTTTTATAAAAGTAAGAAATACTTTATCAACTCGCACATTTCGTAAGAAAAAATAGTTTTACAACCACATGAAACTGGAAATGTATATCGCCATACTGTAGGTACTCAAAACTTCGATTGAACTTTAAAATATGAAAATATTTGTAATACATTTACTTCACACCGTAAACATGTGCACGAATGAAATGCGGTAAAATAAAAACTCTAACCTTAGGTAAATTAACGTCAATGTTTAACAGCACGGCTCGTTAGCTCGATCAGTCTCACCGAACCATATAGGATACGGATAGGTCCCGTCTATTGTTTTACAAATTGTTAGCTTGCTCGCTACCAGACCACGCTAGCTTACCATCAACAAGCGTCTAGCTAAATCTAACTCGTAAAAGAAAAATAAATTAAAAGTAAGTGCAATGTGTTGTGTACGGCTTAGTGCATCTAGCTACCTGACTTTGGACCTCGAACCGACGCCGTACTTTTGTTGTTGCCTTGTTGAGCGTGTCTTCTCTGGTCTAATCCTATTTTTATACAGTCTGTGGTCTAATCCCATCAGGATAACGTTAAATGAATGTAATTTAATGATGGCTGCTCATTCCCCATAGCGTTAGCCACCTCTTCACTGACCGCCTCGCTACTCCAACACACAACTCATTACCTACTTCTCCCTTTCCCACGATATTCCCAAAAGGACTGAACTACGTTCATTTTTTAACTGCTTTCACTAGTGAAGTAAAGCAAGCTAGTTGAAGTAAACCCTTTACATATATAAATTAAATTAAAAGAACAAACCTGTGTCAATTGACCGTCTGGCCCCACGCAACCTTTTTCCTACCCTTTCGCCTTTCTCCCTCATTTCCACGGCCCGTCAGGACTTCCTCCACACCCCAGTTAATATGTCCCGGATGGCAGCCAGCAGTATATGCGCTTATATTTTTTTAAATATCTTGATTCATAAGTTTTAATATACACCTACAGTACAAATAACACTTAAAAAGAAAGGGAATCTCCCTTCTCTTCACTGACTCACCTCGCACTCGTCCACCTCGTGTATCGCTTCAGCTTCACAACTACGTTACTAATGTTAGCTAGCCAATTGCTAACCTTCACCGTCGCTTGATAAGCGACCCACAGAGCTTGCGTTTCCCACAAAGTACTAACGCTGGCAGGCTAACCCATAACTGAGACTTTCCCCAAAGTCCCTCCAAATGCTTCAGCTTCCCCACACAAGCAACTCGCTGCTCACCTCGTGGGTTTATCAATGGGACAGAAAGTTGGTGGCCAGCCAGCTAACGTTAGCATTCAGGCGCTCACTCCGTAACATTAGCTAGCAACGATAGTTGGCTGGTTAGCAATCTAATTGGCTATCCAACGTTAGCGAAGCACTATAGGATTATACCGAAATTGCCGTTCGCTGGGAAGCTAATGCTAACGTTAACCACTTTCACGGCATCACAATATATTTATTTAACCGGCTTGGCACCTTACAAAGTATATCCTTTTTTTTTAATCATTCCATGAAATTAAACACGTCAAAGTCCCGTTTCACTGCATCTCCCTTCAAAAAAGTTACCGTATGGAATATTTCCCCTCTTCTTATTTTAGTTAAGTCAGAAAAAATGAACGATAGTTCTCACAAAGTATGCCAAGCAATTTCACAATAAAAAGGGGAGAAGATCGCAAGCTACCGGGTCCCCCATATCGTTCATTAGCAACCCCATTAGTCCTAACGTTAGAAATGAGCGAGCCACTTGGACGCACTAGCTCACCGCCTATTTGAAAATCTCACTTAAAAAACCCCTCGTGTAGCGAACTAACGTAAAATTACATTAGTGAACTATTACTTAACTCGCACATCGTCACAACGCAACCAGAAAAAAAATTAAATAAGGCTCACTTACCCTGTTATTAGCTAGCTAGCTAGCTGGGTCAGTTTAGGGTTGTTTCAAATAAAGTGTAGTTAGTATGTATCTCCAGCAATATATTTTAGTTTTCGTAGTTATCTAAATATAGAGATTGAGTAGATGTTGGTTTCAGTGTCTCTGTGTCCCGTCCTCGCTGACTCTCTCTCTCCTTTGTGTTAATTTCACTTCAAGTTTAATCCAATCGATCCCGGGCAGCCGCGTTCTCGATTCCTCTCCTCGAGACATTCACTCACCTTCCACAAGCAAGGAGCGCGTTCACGACTTACTCCATCACGTGCGTGCGCGTGAATAACTCCGGGCGCTGACGCAAGTGCGTTATTATTATTATTACCATAATAAGATGCACGGACACACATATCGCACACGGGTTACCTCTTCCCTAAGTTCTTATCTGCTTTATTAATAGGTAGAGTGCTGTTGCTGGAGTGCACACAAAGGTCCCAAGAGACATGGGTTTGGTTACTTGGTGGTTGATCAATCTGTACATTGGATCCAGTAATCTTATGAACTAGCAGAAGGGTTAAATATACCCCTTCTTGCCTTCGAATAAGTCTGTAGCATCATACATATTGAATTAAGAACTGTACAGAAAATTATTTTGAAGATTGAAGCTTGAACTCGTTTATTTCCTGAATTTGTCCAAAAATATTTGCATCAATATTAAGTTTTACTAAAATATGTTTGTTTTCGTATGATGTTCAGCTGTAATTATAAAGGTCTGTGTAACAATGATAAACATATTGCACATGGAAATTGCTATACATACATTGAGGAAGATCAATTTTAAAAGTGGATATGTTTTATATTCAACTACCATTAAATTCAAAGAGGAACATTCATGTAATTTCACCACAGCGGAAAGGTGTTTCCTGTCATGAGTAATGAAATATTTCATGTTGCAGTTCTGAAAACTGTTAACTGATTAACAGTTTTTAATTTTGCACCACTGATCTGTGGTAAGACTGTGGAGATATGTAAGCTGATATAGATGTCTACTCAATAAAATCCTTGAAATGTGATTTACTTCATAACAAATGACATTGATATATCCTCCCAGTGTAAGGTTTCTGCGTTTTTCAATCAGTATTTAAACCTCAGTTGATATTGTTGGAGTAGTGTATAATAAATTGCACTAAACATTTTAAAAAGAAGAAAATGTATGCATTCTATTGTGTGTTTCACAGATATGCTTAAAGTAAGGTTTCAGCTGAAATAAATCAAAAATCAAACAAGTGTTCAGATCTTTTTTCTTTTTTTTTGTAATGTTTTTTTCAGAGAATATCTTTGTAACATTATTTTCTTCCCAAGCGATCCAGAAAAAAAGGCACAAAAGGCGTAATAGTGGTGCTATGGTACCACGCAGAATGCATGCATTTATGAACCGCTGAGAGGAGAACAGCAACACAGTGTGCAGTTCATGCGCTGTGGCTGAAAGCTGCCAAAATTGCTGGATGCATTTCCAAATTGTGTATTGTCTGTGAATCTCACTTGTCCAGCAGTGGAAACACTGAGCCCACATACTCGAAATGCATTATTTAACCTCTTCTGTTCCTGCAAACTAAACAACTACAGTTAAAAGAGTCCAACTCCCCCACTACTGAGTCTGCATATACTCAGCCTCTTAGACTCGGCCAATGCTTGGTTCTGCAAACCCAGGCAAATTGGTGTTCTGTGACTTTAAGAGATGTGTAAAATGTGTAAACGCTGTATTGTATACTCAGTTGTGAGAAAAGTACAATGTGCACATGGATGAGAAATTAGTTACAAATATGCAGCATGGTCATATAGCAACTGATTGTATAACGTTACGTCAGGCCAATAATTTTCAAAGCAGGCTTGTTTAAAAAAAATAATAAATGTTCACTGACGAATGGTAACCGCTGCCCGTTCGTTACACGCACAAATATGTTTAATGTATTACTGATTTTCATTCAAATCGCATGGAAATAATTAAATACATTTCAAATTTTAGCGCCATCCTCCACGTTCAACTCCCCCGCCACGCGCGAGCACGCACTCCCTGAAATTCCCCAGAGATGCGGGTTGCTGCGCGGAGCACGCCGACTGCCATTTCTGCTGCCAGTTGCTTGTGTTTGGTCAACGACGCGACGTCGGGGAAAGCTGTATATGCCTTCACTTGTTACTTTCAAACGCAAATTTTCTAGTAGATGTGACCAACAACATGAGTAACAACTTGACACGATTTGCGCTGCTACTTAGTATTTACGAGTAGCTGCCTGCTCTGGACTCAAGCCAATCCTGTTTACGCATTACACACCGCCCCTGTAGCCCGGATGTCTCTTTCATCATCATTAGTAGTTGCTTATCATAAACTGACATGCTGAAGTATTTAAAGAAACAGACACTCTAAAAAGCCAGCCTTTTCCTAATTAGGCTTTCAAACCAGTGTATCTGAAAGTCTGATTGTAGCCTACTCGTTTGTTTTAACTTTTTGCTTTCTTCCTGTTTTTCTTCCTCATATAACTTTTGACTTCACTGCCAAATAGTAATCACATTTGATATAATGCTTTTTGTTGTCCTTGGTCCATGGCTATGCAGTCAATATTGAATTTACAGAGGAGCCATGCAAATATTTTATTATCCACCAACCCTGGAGAAACGAATCCCGTCCGAATAGGGCTAATGACGCACAAATGTACGTGACGTATTTAATGAATGCAACTTCTGTGGTTGCTGGTACTAGATATAACAAATTTGCCAGTGATATATGACTAATCACACTTTGAAATCATCTGATAATTGAGATCAACAGGTATGTGGATAATTATGCCACCTGTATCATATCTTTACTATTATTTTGTTTGATAAAATCTTTAGTTGAAATGTGTCAGCGCAGACGCTTTTTTGATTTAAATAAATGATTTAAAATACTTAAGTTATTGTTTTTGTTTTGAATATGGGTGATTGGAAATAAACCTTCTGGACTCATTTGACTCACATTTACTACATGTTTCAATCATATAGGCCTACTCTACATGTGCATAAACCGTTAATGACAGAATGCATGTGCGTGTACATGAATACACCCTATATGGTCACAAAATAATAATTTAGAAATTTTACACACCATTAAATCAGACAAAGCATGGTCGCTAGGTTGGTCGCTTGAACTGTTTTCTGCCACCTGAGGACAAATGCTAAAGTCGTTAAAGGCAATTAATGTGGTTTTCATGTATGGCAACTTTTGACAGAATGCACTCATTTTTTAAAGAGGGAGCTTGAAGCGGCACAAGCTGCCAGAATAACAACAGTCTGCTGTACTGTGGCACTGACAGGAACCTGTCACTGGACGGACAGGCGCTTCCTGGATGGACCGGCTGCCACTTCCGTCTTCCCACTGCTCCAAAATGATTCCGCTTCAGCTGCATCATGTTCCATTCATGCCATTAGTTTCATTCATCAGGTAAGGTAGACTGTCCAGCTGTCCAGCGGCTCTACATAGCCACACCTAACATAGTAAGCAGTACTCATGTCTGTACATGAGTATAATATCATTTTTTAAATAAGATTATTGTGCATACTGCATTGGCAATCAATCATCCAAAATATTGTTTGCCACTTTTCTAGAAATTCTGTAGATGTCCTGTTGACCTGTTAAATTATGTTCACACACTTTAAAGCCCTTTGGCCTCCAGTAGCCTCTAGTTCGAATGTTGTTTATGAATGTATGTATATAGAAACAACGTATAAATCAACACACGACATTAAATGCAGAAACAGTTTATAACAACCTGGTGTTACTGAATATTACCAAGCTTAGATTGACAAATGTACATGTTTACACCTTGATAAAATATTTTAATTATGCCCATTATGCATTGCAATATAAGCCAGGGACTAGTACTAACTATTAACTGTTACATTCTAATACTTAGGATTCTTAAGTATTTGGCGTATTGTATTTACCTAGACAAGAGCCCCCTCCACAATGGCATGTTAGACCACCTTCTGCAAATGGAAGTTAGATTTTGTTTTCACTTGACTTTTAAACTGGGATAGTGAACACCTGGGTCGAGTTAGGAATAGCTTTAGCATTGCTAAATTGATCTCAAAGGCAAGTGGAGCATTCCAGGAATACCGAAAACTGTTGCGTTCCGTGGGGTACATATGTGTTGCAGTCTGGGTAGAAACTTAGCTTTTTTTCTGAGAGGTCTTCCCTTCATGAGCTCGATTAAGTGAGCAGCTACCACGTGAGGCACAATGTACAATGGATATTTTTTAATTTGTTAATCACTATCACATCTCTACAATTCATTATGAAAACCCTTTGATTGGTTATGGTGAGTATGGTAGCAAAAAAAAAAAACATACTGAAACACATCAATATATTTGATTAGCATTGGTCAGAAAATTGTATCCAAAGGTATAGTAATATGGCTGTGATATATCTTTAATATATAATTTAAATCTGGATTTTATCTGTCTGCTATTGTTTGAATGTCAATCTCGCAAGTTTAATTATAATTATTACCAAATTCAGTAATGACTGATAAACAATCGCACACCTTCCACATTCTGTAACCTATTTTTATAAATGAAAATTATGTATCGCTGACATTTAATTCTAGTTTATTTCCAATTAAAACTAAGCATCCCTCACTCTAGAGTTTGTTTCTGTGAAACAGTTCAGGTTGGAGGAAGGCAGTCTAGTTTTTATTTATAAATTTATCTTCAGGTAGTACAGCATCTATATTACAATTACAGCAATCATGGTCTCATGAAGTTGCCATTCTCTACCCCATAGATTGCATCAAGCATTACGAGACACTCACTGTATTTAATCTGGTTTGAAAAAGACTTATCGTAAATATTTTTTTCTCCCTGTGTGGTAATACTACAGATATGATCTGACAGTGGTTCGTAACTTGTAGCACAATTAGCGCTGCAGCTAACATGCTGTGAGATGGGAAACAACAATCTGACAGTCAATAGCTGGTTAGAGAATTGAATCATTTTGTACCATGAGGACTGTAACCAGAATCTTTCACAGGACAAAACCGTAAGCATTTAATTTAAAAACGAATCGGTAGTGAGTGCACAAATGGGCACTAATAATTTTGTCTTCATTTTATAAGTGACAACATCATCAATCAAAATGGAGGAGACTTGAGGATTTTACCTGATTAGTCTGGATCCTCTGAACTGGACTGGGACACTGCATTTATTCAGCGAGCAATTCATCAACATTCATGAACACCTTACATTCATGAAATCCGTACTTCACAATGTTACATTCAGTGAATACTCAAAAATATTCCTTTAGGGTTTGCATGGAATTGTTAATCCATGCTACTTCATCAATGCTGAAGATAAAATCTTCAAAAATGTTTTTTTTTTTCTTTTTCTGAGGCGAACACTTTCCAAATCTGTATTCCTGTTTTTGTAAAGACGGAATAATCTTTCTAATGTGTTATTGATAATCTATTCGTACACTCAATATTTGCACAATTTCCTTCTAATGTAATTACAGACTAATAGGAATTAACACGATTCATCATCATAATCAACAAGATTCATCCCAAGAGGGTTTCAATTTAATTAATATTCAATATCATGGAATAGGATGTAGCTCTCAATGTAGCACTGGATGATTTCCAAGGAAACTACCCCTTCAGCACCAAGTGAAAACTAAATGTAACTTAAATCGGGGCTATCCATTTTTCTTTCTCTTCGCATCGTGTAGAGATGTTAAACCCTTACTGCCAGCTTATATATAGTTTTGCAAACAGCAAATTACCTCCTTTAACTGTTGAATTGTCGATGAGCAGTAGATGACAAAGGTGCAGCTGTCCATTCCTACAAGGGTGCCAACATACTGGGATGCATTGTGGGCCAGCCTGTGACCTGACAAGGTTGTGAACTCTGACCACCTGAAGCGTGGCACCTGAGAGCCGCTGGTGCATGTTTGCACTGTAACCCTGGCCAGGAAAGAGTTAACTTAAGACTTTCTGCAGCATTTTTTCTCTTCATGGGATCTCATCGGGCCTATTTTCCCAGGAAGACTGCAAAATGCACTACACTGCAAGCGCTTGCATTTCAGACAATTAAATATCCTGTCACATGCAACACTGGTGGGAGGCAGAGCCAGGTATGAGAGCGTTTTAAAAATCCTTGCACCCTCCCCCCCAAAAAACACTTTAAATTTGCACAAGACTTTTGACATTTTCGCAACTGTTCTGCATTGTGTAATGTGAGATCGGTGCTATTGGGTCTAAAAGAAAAAAAGAGCAAGCGTCAAATGCTGCTAATAATGTTCTAAAAACACATCTTACATGAAGGGGGTTATTAAATAGTATACTACAGTCATGGTTTTGACAAAAGACCTGTAGTTTAATCTCAATGTCAAGCATGATTAAATCAAACATTTTTCATTTAATTGACTTTACTGGCATGTTCTTACATCTGAATCAAAGACAGAAGGGATTTTATTTATACAGATGTCTGGATAATGAACACTGCACATGAGCTTGAGGATGAAGATTTATATGGAGAAAATCATTAGAGATGACTAATGTAATGGAAATAAAATAGACAATATAGCATCCACTGTCATTTTTTTTCCAGTCAGAAAATGAATTCTCTAGATTATTTAACCACAGGGATTATTATATTTTTATTGTTGTAACAATCATTTTAAGAAGAACCACCACAGCAAATAAGTTGAGGGTCACATAGATACTCCAGGTTTGGCTTTTATCACCCTTTTCACAATAGACAAGTTGTTCACCATATATCCATAAACAGAACACACTGCCAAATAAAGCAAATCTTTACACAACCACACAGACATCTAAAGTTTAATATTGATCTGCACAAAAATTCTGTTGCAGATTAACCTGAAAAATAAATTTTTGATAAGAAACAATGATATATTATAATATATTATTCTAGCATGAATCTTTTGAGACAGAAAAATGCATTAACCTTTCTTTTTGTTTTACCACTAAAAAATATCTGAATCTTTTTTTTAAGGCAAACAGCTGATCCATTTCAAGAGAGTGGGTGATCCATTTGTGGAGATGTGGTTATAGAGCACATAATTTGGCATTAAATTAGGAGAATATTGAGCCAATGTTGCTATACGCTGAGCAGTTCAAGGTTACTGGAGAGAGAAGAAAAAGGCGGATGGCAGGAAATAGTCTATAGGATTAAAAAGGCGTGTCAAAGCAGGTATAGCAATACTGTCACAGTTCATAGCTCTAAATTGTACAGTATAGAATTTCAGCAAAATTCAGTAAAGTATTGTAACTTGGTCAAGGTACACTAAAGCAAGAAATCATAACTATATATACAAAAAACGTGAATGATAAATACAGAATTAAAACAGTCCTGCTCTTCTTCACTTCTTCACTTTGAAAATGGCTGGCTGACAGTCCTACATTTCTGTTACTGTTACTTCAGGTAACCAAAATAGCCTGGGATTTTGTCCATGTGAACGGATTTAAATGCTAGGATGATCTTGTAGTGTTTAATACAATAGTTTTGAAGTCAAAAGGGCATATAGAAAAAAAACAAATCAAGAATCAAGAAACAAAAAAAAAAATCAATATGAACATGATCCTCAAAATCTTGTCATTTGGGTGAAATTTAACCAATCTCTGTTGGGAGCCCAGAAAGACTTGAAAAGTTTAACAGGGTTTGTGAAGGACTCTGCTTTTTTGCTCTTGACGGACAGCCATCTAGTAAATGAGTGGAAATGAGGGGTTGGGCTGGCGTGGGGAGGGTAAGAAAGGGTTAGTATGCCCAACCAGTCAAATAGAAATGCGTAGGCCTCAGCAGCAGCCTCCTCCCGCCTGCTGTCCTCCCTGGCTCCCTGAAAGTGTTGCGTTGGTTGTGGCATGCTGAGGTCCTATTTTAATGCCGTTTGCCTGGATAAAAACAACAACAACAACAACAATCATAACCATAAAGAGTCCCCATTCACATATCGCTACATTTATTTATTTGTTTTCGCACATTTAGTTTACAGAGGGTTACTCATTGTTAAAAGAAATGGGCTCCGCGCTGCTTTTAGTTCAGCCCGAATGCCATGTTGACTTGCAAGAGAAAAAAAACAAAAAAAACAAATTGGACTGGTAATGTGGAGCAGATATACTGTATATCTATGCCAAAAAGAGCAAAACTGAAAGAAATGAGAGGGTCAGGCCCAGTCTCTGCAGGCCCCAATAAATTTCTCTCTTTTGGAAGGAGCTGTAGAGGGGAAGGGCATAGGAGTGTTCCATGTCATCAATAATTTCAGCAATAACCCAAAGACATGGCAGCCTGCCAGGAACTCACACACACAGCGAGCAGCCCTTTCATTTATCAAACGCACGCATCTCTCTCAGCACATACTCCCTCAAGTGGATTCCGGCTAAAATACAGCACTTCAAGAGAAGTAACACAGTGGTTACTGAAATTAAGCTCTTAAGGAAACTTTGCGTCACACTAAATCTCAGATTTATAGAGCTTGGCAGGGGTTACAGCTCGCCAGTAGCCGTGGGGTTTTTTGGCATCGCCTCTATATTGACATCAGCTGATGCGGTTTTGACTTTGTGCCTTGACTTTTCTTCTCCCAGCCTAATAAAAAGCATGCCCAGTAGCTAAATGGGTCTCACCTCCTCCAAATAGGTAGTAACCTTATGAGATGTTATGGACAAGTTATGACTTGGCCTCCCGCCAACATAAAGGGGGCTGTTGGCTTTCCTTCCAAGAACATGAAGGTAGACTGGATGTAGACTCTGCTATTCCCCTCTCCCTTCTGCAAGCTAACCATGTCATCAGACACAAACACACAAGTGGTTTGTTGTCATGTTGGCTATGGATCGCTTACCAAGGAGTTGCAGTAATGACACTAAAACAGAAATAAACTGTTCCGGTAATTAACCTCATACAACACCTTCGACTCCTACTGTAGATATGGGTTTACGCTCATTCGTCAACCAACGATTCTAAACTTTCATCTTAATTTCCCACGAAAAGCCCAGGAGATAAATTTCGAGATAAATGTGCGCTATGCACTTTAGAATGTGTAAACCGCAGGTGCAAAGGCAGTGTTGCTTACCCACAACACCAAACTGAAAGTACTCACATCAAACTGCAAGAAATATCAAACAGCCATACATGGCATAGTTTATGGTTTCATTTCTGCCAGGAAACATTATGGAACACGCCGCATTCCACATTTGGCAGAGAAGCCAGTCCAAAAAAGCTCTGGTCCAAGAATAAGCAGGTGTGAGCCACGAAAGCAATGGCTCCATATGTTTTCTGTGTTCTTAGAGGTTTGGGGGCAGAGTAGCTACTGTAAAGCTGGTAGCGCGACTGAGGCAATGAATTTAGCTCAATACCAGTCATTTACCATTCACCTTGTTACTTTTATATGTAATGGGCTCCATATGTATAATTTACGCATGGTTTTCCGTGAGGATTAGACCGTGTATGAGGTTAAATTTGCACAATTTATAAACTATTATTACTTAACTGTGAACATTAATGGACATATAAATTATCACATAAAAAAATATTGTTATTGCACATGGAAGCTGAACGGCTAAAAATTCAAAGCCACACCGTTATGAACCTCCGGTCACCTCCCTTCTAAATCACATAGAGCCTTGCCAGTCTTTCTCATATTTCATCACTATGGTTTTCTACACAACAACATACACATCTAAAACAAAGCAATAAGGAAACAGAAAAGGCTCCCTATTACAAGCCACAGACATCAAATGTAAGTTAAAAAAATTAGTAATTAAAAAATGTATAAGTAAGACAAAATAATAGTAACGGTACGTCATTCTTTTTGTACTTCTTCTAATAATCAGGCAGAATATTTTCCCCACATACAGCAGTTCCATAAATAAAAGGGGCCTAAATGCCTGTGAACGATCCCTGCAGAAAGCCATTTAGCAGATCTGTGTGTCCTATAGGCTTCTCCCTGCTTCCGGTGCACTCTGCCGGAGTTGCCATGTGACTCCGGGCAGACTATGCAAATGTGCTCTGCGTTATGAAATACCCAGAGGTCCGGCCCTCTGCTGGTTACAATCTGGCCTCTGCTCTGGTCCGTTCACCGCTGAAGGCCTGCCTATCGCCCTTAAAGAGACACTCCACCAAAAATTCACCAAACACTCTTTTTACCTCCAATATAGGTAAAGATAGAGGGGGTGATGTTTTTGCAACGCTGTATTTTTTTTCATCAGAAAGCAAACAACCCTTTTCCTCGTAGAAAATTAAGAGCATTACAATAAATCTAATATAACTCACTGTTAATTATACTCAAAGTTTAATGATAAAAAAAAATTAAAAATAAATAAAATAATGGTTTGGACGATTTGGACGATTTAATTTGTTCAGGTTCAGAAACTGGATCACTTGATGTGGCCGTCATTTAAATTCAACATTTTCTCATTGTTTTACAGCACTGGAGAGCTTGAATCTACCCATCTATATGCAAATCTGCAATACAAAATGATACCTGTAATGTAGGGGATTACATATGCACAAATGGTAGTATTTTTCCTGCTGCACAAATAACCTTAGTCAGAGATTACAAAACTAAAACCCACAACCAAGGGGTACCTTGAAGGGACAAATACAGTTTGTGCACTAATTTCTGGCCTTATAATGGTGTTTGAGTTATGCAAGTTATACGAGTACAAGCGCTATGCTACCACAAATGCTTAGCGCATTCTATAAACATTTAGCACTAGTCCAGTGGTAATTACACATATAGGCATTATATATATATATATATATATATAAGCCAGAGGTCTGTAAAGTTTGGTGTGAGCATTCTTCAGCTGAAGAGGCTTCTCAATGAGGAAGCCAGAGCCTGTTGTTCTGAAGCTCCTAGTAACAGCAACCTGGAAGCAAATTAGGCCCTTCAACTGATAACTGAAAGAGGAGTATCGCTTCTGCGGGAAAACATACCTCGTTGTTTATATCAAAGACGCCTTCCTGAATCTTCTCATAGATCTCCTTGGCCGTGTTGATGAATGCCTGGTGCGAACGTAAAAAAAGAGAGAGATAGAGTGGTGAAATAATGAACTGAGCAACACACCTTTCACAAACCGCTGGTGAAAACATTGTGCTAATGACCCTAGTAACGAGCTGAAATAGCATAAACTCTTGCTCTTAAATTGAGAGGGGTTACGGGGGTTTCGCTGCCACAAAAGCACCACGAAAACCTGGCAACGTGACAAAAAGCGCCGAACGGCACCGCGCGAGTGTCGGCCTACATCTTAGAGTTGTACAAAGGGCGGGCCGAATGAGCCAGTGCACTGCAGAAAGGACCCGTTCGCTCAAGAAACCAGCATGAATGGGACAGACTGACAGCCGCGAGGACGGACTTCACAAAAGCCCAGGGATGCCCCCGCTCCACTGACCGGCTCCGCGCCGCTAAAGTTTTCATCCTTTCTGTACGAGAGTGCATAAAAAGCGCAGTTCATTAGCAGGAATAAATGGGGCTCCTTCTCTGCCGTACCCTGGAAGCGTTTAACGGCTGAACTTGCCACCAGAGCTTTGTTTCCTAATTAACAGGACTGATATGTTTTCACCTATAAAGGCCTTACAGCTCCCCAGAGTAATCAATCTGCTGCAGCTCAATTACTGCAGCGTGCCCGGTGAGCAGGCAGAAGAGGAGGCCTAAACGACTGCGGCAGGGAGATATGAATATGCATAAACTCTAAGTGTGTGATCGAAACATCATACAGGGTCAGGAGAATTCACAGCAAACTAATGAGATGAATTAATCACAGAGGGTGTTTCGGGGCGCTTCCAGAAACGAGCAGGTTTCCAAACAGTTTCAGATCTTGAGTATGGGAGATTGGCTCACGGCCAACTGCGAATTGACTTCTTTTTAAAAAAAAATTATTTATTTAAAAAAAATTTTAAACTTGCGCCGCAATGTTAACCCACAGGCACGCACGTGCGTGTACATGTGAACACGCTCGCCTGCTCGTCGCACACCCGTCACACACACACACGCACGCACGCACACACCGCCATACGCACAATGCGTGGAAGAGGGATTCCCTAACAAACAGTACACCTGTTACCACAGAGGCGAGTGAGCGAGCTGCATTTGCATTCCTGTGTGACTCTGGGGAATTCCCACTCCCTCGCACTTTTTACGCGGATGAACGGTCGGACTCTCCGCGCCGCCGCGCGTAACCCACGCCGACGCCCGCGTCACAGGAAAAGAACAGCATTACCGTGTTTACCGTGGTTACGGGCCGTGCCGGGGGAGGGTAACGGGCGGGGTCCCGGCCCAAAGTCGCTGACCTTGAGCGGAGGCGCGTGCCTTTTCGCGACGGCCAGATCCAGTTCATTAAGAGTAAGCGGCGAGAGGAGGAAAAAAACAAAAAACAAACAGACCATCTGGCATAATGAGCGCGGTAATCTACCTCTGGTACTTTTAGACACTTCTCATCCCCTCCCGCAGATGGAGCGGGCCGCTTCTGCGCTCGATGGAAAACGTCACCCTGTGATGCACCGGAGGCTAACTGAAGAGGGGGGTGGGTTCTGTGGTAATTCACCTCACCTCAAGGCCACGGGTTGCCGGAGCACAATCTGGCTTCACCACAGCTCCGATACGGACGACGTGAATAATAACGAAGAAATCAATGACCGCGCTCCCAGACCACTAAAATATATTCACAAAACATGTATATAAAGACATAACATAAATCATTCATGCAGTGTGCCCAGTATTTTATTTTAAACTATTAAACCAGTCTGCTTTTGAGTGGGGCCTAAGGCTGCTTTATGTTGCTTGCTGCTGCTGCCACCTGGTGGTAGACAATGATCTAGCTTTCAAATAATATCTTCAGCAGGCCAAGAAAGAACGTTGACAAAATAATTATATTATGCTCATAAGAAGTTGCAAGATAGTGCCGCAGAGCTAAGAGATAATGACTTAAGAGATGAATTCAGCAGTCGCTTAATTTAAAATTCACTGAGCGTTGTAGCTCCATAAGAAAATTAACCCAAAGTGTTTTCTTGTAAGTACAAATTAATTAGAAATCTACTTACTGAGGGATAATTATTAAGGGAAGGAACAAAACTAACCATATTTGTGCCTCGAAGCAAAACCTGGGCAAGTTAAAGTCATGATGCAATCAGATTCTTTCAGCCTGCTGCCTATTAGTGACTTGTTACAGCACAAATATATATATATATTTATTTATTTTATAACATACCAGATTTTTTGACCCTTTCTTTGATATTTGGAGTGCTTAATCTAAACGTCAAGCCCCTTCAGCTTCCTTAATTCAGCTCAGAAGAGCGCCGATTAGCACGCAGCCAATAGCGTTTCACTGCGTATCACCAGCTGTGTAGTGTAGCCAATGAGCCCAGAGGACTGGTCACCTGCCACAGGCACACTGCTGTCAGCTACCCTCCCTCCCTGGGACCTACAATAGCCCCATTACAACAACTCTGGCAGAGTACTTTTAACTCTGTACGAGTGTCAGCGCATACAGTCCCTATTGGACTCGTATATTTGGGAACTTTGAGCTGTTGAGAACCTTGGTGTGCTTGGGGCCACAGTTGACACTAGCATGGTCAGGTTTTGAATCAGAATTTTATATCTTCTGGCAAAAATATACATAAATTTACAAGGGAAATTACGATGCGGTAATAACATGTATTAAAATCAGTAATGACGGGGGAGAAATTCAACAATTCCCTGGAATTTCAGCCCTGATCCCCAAAGATTATACGGCAGCTGCCTCACACACCGTGACAGGTAGGAACATGGCGGGCTTGCTTCCGATTTCTAAAACCTGCGTCATCTAGGCTTAAAAACAGACACACTTCCCAATACGTCGGTTTAATTTGAAAGCAGAAGAGGCATCTTATGTTGTCACCCGACGCTAACTGAACCCAAAAGCAACACAATACATTATTACCACACGTGGCACATACGTCACCACAAGGGTTTCAAATGGTGATGGACCTTACGGAAAGATAAAGGCCAGACCGCATTAGCAAGCAGAACGTTTGCACAAAGCATAATGTATCTGACACTGTCAGATTGTTGATACTTTCAGCAGGTAGTTGTATTAATATTTGCTGAAATAGAGTTAAGGCACCGCATGATTTGGTGAAATGTACATCGTCTGCATGTCAGGCTGGAATGGGACTTGGACGTACAGCAAATCGAAAGTGGCCTACTCCAAATCAAAAATTCCAAATGCCGTCTGTGACATGTTTTGTGACATGTTTTGTGGCACTGGAAAACATTGCCCCGCCCCAACCCACATTTGAAGGTGGTATGAATTTACAGGAACTTGCCTTGCCACCATTTTCGTGAGAATTCGGTTTCTTTCAGAGCATCAAGAAGTCCTCGAGATTAAGGCAGTATTTACAGGAACGCCTCGTACGTCGAGAAAACAGCCGACAAACAAGCCGTGTTACTCTTACTCGAACAAACCTACGCGTTTCACACTTTCAGATTTGAGTCTGAGAATGACTGCGCTTGTGGTTATGGGATTTCGTATGCTACGACTCGTTCTTGAGAACTGAAGAAGAAAAAAAAAAAAAAAAAACGCCTGTGGTGTACGGGCTGTTTTCATGTCAACATTTTACTAAAGAAAAAGCCCTGAGAAAGTACAACGTGCAGGATGAACGTGCGGCTGTGTGAAGAATCGAGAGAATGGCTTGACATTCACCTGTGTGCTTTCCCCCCAGTTATTCACCAGTAAGCAAACAGGCCCCGGAAAGGGTCAGCGCTAAAATGGCCGTTACCTCTTCCACATTTGACGCCGTCTTAGCGGAGGTTTCCATGAAGATAAGACCGTGTTCTCTGGCGAAGGCCTCCCCTTCCTCTTTCTTCACCTCTCGCCGTGATTCCAAATCGCTGAAAGAGATAAAAAACCAGCGTGGGCCCTCAAGTAAGCTCTCTGTTCGCCATTTGAGACAATTCAGCTCATCTGACTCATCAAAATAAGGCATTTGGCTTCATCTTTCTGACATTTAGCAGCAGAAAGGACAGACAGAGAAAGAGAAAGAGGGAGGCCCAACGGTTGAGCACTGCGGCTGTGCTGTGACTGCAGGCAGAGAGGAGGAGGGCCGGGCTTTGATCACAGCCAGTGAGGAACGCCGGCTCACCTCTTGTTTCCGATCAGCATGATGACCATGTTGGAGTTGGAATGTTGGCGCGCGTCTTCTAACCAGGTCGTCAAGTGGTTGAAGGTGTCCCTTCTGTTGGAGAGCAGAAAGGAAGCCGCAAGAGCTCAGAAACGGAAAAGAAACCCCGCCTTTCACCTTTCACCTGACCTTTCATGGCACAGGACCCACCTTTCACCTGACCTTTCGTGGCACAGGACCATAAAGACAAGGCTGGGATCCACTGGACCGTGAGCAGGTCCACGTGAACAATCACGCAGGAGACGACATATATGTCACTTAGCTTCTCCTGATCATTTATACATGTGCAGTGACCCAATTATTTAAAATCAAATAATCGTTCACATTTATATGAAAAAAATGTGGTTTAAAAAAAGAAAATAAACAAGTGCGATATAAACAGAGCGCAGGCTTACCTTGTGATGTCGTACACTAAGAGTGCCCCGGCCGCCCCTCTGTAGTAGGATCTGGTGATGGATCGGAAGGACTCCTGTCCGGCCTGAAACACAGCGAACGGGGCAGTGAGCTCCGAGGCGCCTCAGCTGAGCGCCCCGTGCCGCGGCCCGTCCCCATGGCTCCCGCGGCGGCGGCCGCCCCTCCGCCCGTGCCCGTCCCCCGTCGCACGCAGCTGGCGAGGTGGCTTGCTGACGGCGGCGAGGGGCGGGCTACGCGCGAGGGCCTCTGTTGTGCCCACTGCCATTCTCCCTCCACAAAAAGACCTCTCAGCTCTCCCGGGCCATCCTTGACAACCCAATTCCGTGAATGGCCTCACAATGCGGGAATCATTACCGCCGCGCAGAATGGACTCCTAGCAACTGCGCTCTGAGGGACCCCCTATGAAAGCCAGTGGCTACGCCGGCGTCCCGCGTCTGAATTGAATACCCTGCTCCCCGGGCAGCTGTTGACATTAGAATAAATAGAGCCCATTGTAAATAAATGATGAATGACACCAGCTGCCAGAGGAAAGGTTGCAGGGAGGCCAAGGATGCAAATTTCGAGGGTTACATCACTCCCCTGCTCCCCCCCCCACCACTCACACTCATACACTGCTCACTGGAGTAACCCACTCCAGCATGAATTTCAGATAATACAATTATTCCCCGTTTAAAGTGTGTGGATCCTCTCCCGTTGTCTGCACGCGTCTCGCAGCTCCGAATGGAAGCCTCACACTAGCGTACGGCTGGTAAAAAGCGCAAGTTGTTATGGGACTTGAAGTGCAAAATAACACAGGCAATAGACCTTGTGTTTTGTCTGATTAAGTTTAGTACTTAGGCTACCATTTGTGAAATACTGATGAACAAAGCTGTCTGAATGCAGAGCGGTCATGTGAAACTAGACTGGGCCATTTTCAGAAAATGACATCATGCTTCCAACAAGCTTGTTGAGGGGAAAAGTGATCAGGACAACATGATTTTGTTCCTGTATAGTCTCCATGGTAAGACAGTGACACAACCCTCTACTTAATGTCACACAAAAGGGCTTACATTTTTGAGAACTAGAGAAATAATATACTGACCTACAGCATAATGGGAGAATAGAGTTTGAATTTAGAAAGTCTAGAAGTCTCAAGTAAAACTGCCTGAAAACAAATTCAGTTCTGAATGGACTACATTCATCACATCTCAGAAATTAAAAAATAAATTCAGCAAATTATCACTACTCCAGGAAGGCATTGCTAAAACAGCTGTCAAACAATTTACACGTCTGTCTCTCTATGCAGAAAGCATCTGTGTTCGTGATCACAGTTAAATGCTATTTTGAACACATTTTTAAATGAGTGATAAAATGCTGCTTTATGTTACGGACGCATAATTATTTACAAAAAACATGCAAATTAAGGAACTGAACTATAAATAAAGTTACAGAAAATTCAGGTACAGCGCAAACAGTACAGCAATCTGATCGAAAACTACTTTCTGTTCTGGCACACTGTCTCCACCTACGGGCCAATAAAATACTTGCAACCATGAGGTGCATCATCGTGAAGCTCTGGCTCTGTTTCTGAGGTTAACAGGAGGAGGACCTCATTCTAAACTTTAAGCTGACCGCAGACGTGAAAGGCGAAAGCTGACACCACCGATGATGTCAGAGGGCGCCTGGCCCTGCCCCGCCAGCAGAGGACGGCAGTACCGCCACGTTTGGGTTCATGCCCTGAGCCGCGGGGGACGGAGGAGAACGAGAGCAACCCAAGCCTGCCGTCTGACAGCAGCAGCAGCGGTAAAGAGCCGCCATGGCAGGCCTCAGACGAGCCCATATTCATCTCTACCAGGAAGTGGCCACAACACTGACTCTGCATTAAACCACTTCTAAATACAAGCGGAATGAATTTCCCTCTGTCCCCCCCCGGTGTGTATATGGGTATATCAAAGAACACTTTGTTCTCATCTACTAGATGCACACTTAAAAGATGCTACCTTAAATACCCGGTCATGCCGATTTCATTCAGAAGGATTGGCTATTTAAACACACTGCGCTGAAGCTCTCAGCTCACAGCTTAATTAAAGTGATCTGCTTATACCCACTCTGAGGATACAAGACACCGATCTGAAATGTTCCACAAAACTATTTTGACCTCAAGGACAGGGAATATTCCTCAAGGAATATAACCAACTCTGAACAACATTGCTTGTACTTCTAGGAATATAGGAAGCATGTAACCTGATCAGGATTACAGGTACTGGGCTAGCTACGCCATACTGTAATTACAAGGTGTTTATAATATTAATTTGATCATTCTGTTCTTTCCCGATAGACGTCATTAACTACAGATAGAAAGACCTATTATTGTATACTTACTGTATCCCAAATTTGGAGTTTTATCTGTTTGCCATCGATAGTGATCATTCGTGCCCCAAATTCTACACCTGTAGAAGAAAACAAAGAAATCATTAAACATTGGTAATAATTAAAACCTCATTTGAAAAATATATGAAGCCTGAACACGTGTATATTTTTGGGAACCAAATGTATGGATGATATCATGCAAAATTAAAGGGTAAAATATTTTTTAACACTGTTAATCGTGGACTATTAGACTGGCGGCGGCAGTATAGTATAATGGTTAAGGAACTGGCCTTGTAACCGAAAGGTTGCAGGTTCGATTCCCAGGTAGGACACTGCCGTTGTACCCTTGAGCAAGGTACTTAACCTGAATCGCTTCAGTATGTATCCAGCTGTATAAATGGATAATATGTAAAAATAAATGCTAAAAAGTCGCTCTGGATAAGAGCGTCTGCTAAATACCTGTAATGTAATGTAAATGTAATGTAATGAAGGGTAGCTTCACTGGTAAAATATGTTTCATAGACACCTTGTGCATAATCTATCTATACTATCGGTCAAAGGTTTTAGTACAAAAGTTTAGCACTCTTGTCTCGGTAGTGTAAGTCAATGAGAAGTATCTTGTGATCGTACATGTTCCAGATAAACAATAAGTGAAGATATACAAAAAGAGCAACCTTTGACCGTTGATCGTCACGGTGGTAGCTTTTTATTAATTTCAGGAGCCTACAATCTCAGCATTTATAATAAAGACTTCCTTGACAGTAAATAACTTCTGTATTTGGCATTGTTAGGTGTCAGGTGACTCTGCCATTCCTCATGCCAGCTCTACAGCACAGAGATGATTGGCTAGATAACTGCCCGGTTCAGACAATGCTACACATGTGATTTGTTGGCTCTGGCATGTAGAGTATGAGACGTTGAACAGGACGATCTATTGTCTAGAGAAACATGAATTTGAGTATCCTGTTTTTTTTTTAAGCCTCGATTAAGTTTTCAGGGAAGGAAATCGCGTCTAGCACAAGATGACCAGGTTATCAAAGTACGAGGCACTGAGGTTATCTGAGGACGATGTGGAAGTGCGAGGAGCTTATATCTGTGATTCAAAACAAATGTACATCATTCTCAGTGAAGCTCGTCAGAATCAGTGCAAGCTATCTTCAGACTTGAGTACTAAGAGCGAGAAAGAAAACCACCTCATCTTGAATTGAGTGGCCCAGCCAGAGCGCCAACAGCCCTGCATGTAACCCAACGATTTTGATACACACAGCAGTGTTTAACAAAATGTGATAAGTGCCACTTTCATAAGCTCAAGTAACTAAACGCATGGGCTCTGTGGATACTTTTACATAGCAAGGGTGTTCCCAATTAAAATGTGATTTGATGAGTGATATGGCGGTAATTACTTTGTTTCACGCTGCAAGACACCCAACTATGGCAATGGCTTGCACCTCTCTCAAGAAAACCAACCACTGTGGCCAATGCAATTGTTCTTTCAGTGTAATTTGAAAAGGTTTAGGGAAATCAACGAAGACACAGTAGTACCATTATCATCGGACCAGGTCATGTCTTTCCTTTCTATTCTTTCTTCTCTGCTTGTTAAAATGAAAAACACTGAAGGAAGACATCGGGTGCTGACAGCTTGTTAGAAGTGCAGGCCAGTGACATGCCTATACAGTCAGCCTTGGGCTCCAGCAATCCGAGGCGAATATAATAAACCTTTTCAGCTCAATGCCAATTTCTCATTTGATTGGTTGTACAGCGAGCCAATAAGCCATTAATCACTGAGCCCCTGGCTTACAAGCACTCCTGTAGAGATTGAGCTATTAGTGTGGAGTAGTCTTTACATGCATAACTTTTACAACCACACTGTCACATGAACATCATTGAGCAGCTTTCCTGGAAATCCCAAAAGCAATGCAGTTGTTATAATTATAATCTAATAAGAAAACATTTACAGAGATGAGCAATGATGACAGATACTGATTGATTGGTTAACTGATGTTAACGGACAGATGCCACAGCTGACTGGAACTACAGACGTTTTGGTCACAATTTAAACAAAGTCTCCATATGAAGACTTTATATAGCATATATAAAGCCTTCATAAACGAGACATAATGGCTTCATAAATCATACATAAGCAAATGTCATGCTTCATAAAGGGTGACATAACACCTTATGCAACATGTTATGCCAAATGTGACATAACCAACAATGTCACCTGCCTAATGGCTGAACATTATACTGGGTGACATAAAACATGCTTATGTAGAAGGCTAGGCTAACTGTGACACATCTGGCATAACACCTTTATGAAGCATGACATTTGCTTATGTAAGATTAATGAAGACATTATGCCATTGAAGGTTTTATATAGCATATATAAAGCCTTCATATGGAGACTTTGTTCAAAGTGTGACCAACGTTTTTAAGATGCATCTTAGTCAGGGTGTGAAATGAACACCCGCCACCATCCAAATGCTGGTAAAAGTTTGATCGTGGCTGGTAAGATTTTTACTCTAGCAGCCACTTTGGTGGGAAACCAACCAGGTTGTGTTATATTGCAAAAGGTAAGGCGGCTGGTAAAATGTTGAAAATAGCCGGCGATTTTTAGAATACAAAATGCGGTGGCACGGCTTAATTACATTTCTTTTTTTTAAGCAATAGGATATATGTGATTTATGAAATGGAGGCAAGATACACAGCTTTATAACTCAAAATATTTGATGAAGTGTTTATTACCCCTTTAAATATCCTGAGGCAACAGTATGCATATGGACATCTGTAACACTGTCACATCACACATCCATACTTCTGTACTATTTATTCTTTCCCACTTGAAAGGAAATACTTTGTACCAGATGTTGCACATTTGACACGTTATTCTAATTAACGGGTGGATAGATCAAGAACAAATGATTCTATTCAACCAAGTCACTTATGAAATAGACCGTAACATTAAATTAAAAAAAAACTCTTACCAATGGTGAGGTCATGCACTGGCTGAAACCTCTTATCTGTGAACTGTAACAATAGACATGACTTCCCCACTCCTGAAAAACAAAAGCAAGCAATTCATGAGAAACTACACGGTGTTTATGCCAACAGATAATGCAAGAGATTAAAATCTATGACGCAGTATCTCAATGAAAATTAATACTGTAACATGAATATAAATACATTCCTCTCACTATAAAATACTGTCTAGGAATGGAGTTGTTCTGAACTACTACAGGTCTTTATTCATGAAGGCCAGTCTTTTTGAAACATTCATTAACTTGAATTGCGCCTTCCACGCTTTCTAGAAAGGCAGAGCCTTGCCATCTGTCAAAATGACTTGGCTCTGAGAGAGATGGCATAGAGTCTCTGGAATATTCTCTCTCCTGAAACAATCAGGACTATCACTCGCTTTACCCAAACAAGATGGAGTTAACCACACACACCAAAATGGTTTAGAGTGGTGAGAGTTGAGTTGCCTCTCATGCTTATATAAAGAATTCCTCAAACATATCATAGAAGACCGTTACAGGGAACCATGCCTGACAGGAAAACATATCAAACCTGCTGGGATTCCAACCTTTTTAACATTTTAACTGCTCCCCCTTTCAAATGTGACTTGCTAAAGACCCCACTCCCCCATCACTGCTAGTAAACGCACAATCAGCATATGTTGCAATTAATACAAATTAAACAGCAATATTTAACATCCTGCAGAATGTGACCTTCTGATTATGTGCATGCATATTCATGTCTCAGACGATTAGCAGACGAAATATTGCGCACTTGACGTAGGAGGGGTTTTAATCAATTTGGCGATAACCAGACGAAGCAAACATAATCTGCATATGATCTCAGATGTCGCTGAATATTTTGTGCCCACTGAATCACCGTGAAGAGCATTAGCCAGCGTTAATAAACATCCATTAACATTACTGTCACACTGCAAATATAGTTCATAAAGCGAGTGATTCATCTCTCATTATTCCTCTGGGTGACGAACTCGGCCGATCTCTGCGCTGGCTCTGTGCTCGGACGCACCATGACTGTCAGTCAAATCACAAAGTCTCTGAGTGAGACGATAAGTCTAACAATACAGGAAAAGAGATGTGAAGTCAAAGGTTTTAAAAAAATGTTTTGTTTTTTTTAGCTAAAAATAATGACAAGTGTAAGGGTGCGACATATCTACCGTAAAGTTTGAAATAAATAGTACCCGTCTTGTTTGCTTTCCTACAGTGATGTACAGTCCTCCTCTCTATCAATGTGTGCCATGATCTTTAACAACAGCAATACAAAACAAGTAAATGCAATTGCTTTACTTTGCAGCATGAACACCCAGACAACATGCAAAACTGCTCAATCATGGGACATGCTGAGGTACAGTAGTGGCGCAACCATTTCACTCATGTACTGATTTTGTTTTAGACACGAGTGCACATTTAGGTTTCCAAGAGCAACAGCCTTTGCCACACGTGGGTGCTGACAGGACCGCTCGCGTGGAAGAGACGCAAAGATTCAAACGTAACCGACAGCGCCCCTTATTCCAACGAGCTCAGTGCTCTCAGTTTTACCAAATGAGCCCTTTTACGAACACTATTATAAACTTCTGCAGATCTCATACAAATGCAGCTCACAGCCGTTGAAGTGGTTCCATGGGAAATTGTGATTTAACATGACAATAACACGTTGTATCAGTGATGAATGGCTAATGGAAGCTCTGTTTTCTCTGGCTTGGTTTCCCAAAAGCCAAGCAGTCTGCATTCAACCTCGTTTGTAACCCATTTTTATTCATAGTTTACATCAGGGTATAGTACTCCTTTAGAGGCAATAATCAATTGCAAGAATGCAGTTGGAGTATGCAAATCTGACATTAAAATGTCAGGGGGAAATCCAATGAAAAGCACAACAGCCGTGATAGCAATCAAGGCTCATACAAACAGTTGCATTAACTCACACAGGCAGAATATGCTCATTACCCAAGATTTTTCTAATACATGGAGAGAGTGCGATACCTTGACGACGTTAAAAGGAACTGTGGTAAATGGAGGTTATATAAAAACAAGCTAATCTGTAGCCTAAATAAGAGTCTGTACTTATGGATGAACCTGTTGAAAGCCCTTTAAAAGTTCTGGTGAATAAAGCTTGCTGCATTCGTAAGCAAAAGGAAACTCCAATAAGGCTGCTCGGATCTGGAGAGCAAGAGCTCCCGGAAAACAAACACAAAATAATACTGCAAGCAATCATGTTGCTCTAATGAAATCTGGGAAGAGGTCATGGCAGCAGGATTGGAAACTTTAGAGTTTTACAAGCCAGTTTACAGATTGAACCAGGATACAAGGCCTGATTGAAAGTGCCTAAATTCAGAAAAACAAAGTCAGTGCGCATGCCCAAATGAGTTGCCAGGTCTGCTCAAGCACCAACCGTATCAATTCCACTGTGGAGCACACAGAGCTCAGACTGAGGCCGTGGCACAAAGTGTGAAAACACTGAGCTAATGTGCGAAAGCTGCCCTGCCGGGTCGGCTCCATCGCACGTCCAGCTGGCCCGCTCCGCTGTACGGGAGACGCAGGAATGGACAGTTTTATCGTCCCGCTTTTCAAAATGGCTAAATTTTCCCATTGCAATTTAGCTAAAAAAAAAAATTATAAAACGTGCAGTGACACAGGAAATGAGAGGCCATGAATGAGTAGCAGTCAGCAGGCCAAGTTATCTGCCTGTGACATAACTGATTTTAAAGAAGAGAAATCTCTCCCGCAATCTCCAGTGAGAAAAAAGTGCTTTTTTATTTACTTTGCCCAAAACAACCCAAAATGACCCCCATAAGAAATGTCTTTTTAATATTGCAATTGCCTGTGATCTATGAGTTTGTTTTACTTCAAGTTTTAACAAGGAAACTGCAATTTCCTTGTGAAAACCAAGATTATTTTTACATTTCGACTTCCAAATGGCAGACCACACCATAATCTTCTGCCTTTTACACCCTAGTAAAACGATGACTTCCTACGTATACAATGTGGGGAATAGAGCATAACTTTGCAGCCAAGACTCTATACGCAAATTCTGGAGACTTGCTGGGAATCTCTTAGTCAAATGGAGATGCAGAGTAAACACGGAGGACCAAGAACATGTATATTGGTGGGTGGACTATGATTCCTTGCACTGTAGCAGTAAATATAGACACAGGCATGATAGTGCTGTGGTGGTTACCCATCTTCTTTATCAAGTCACTAAATGACTCTTGTGCTTTGTAATAAACATAATAAAATAAAATAAAAGCCTCTGGACTAGGGAAGAGAAGAGAAGCTGGACCTGACTGAGGGAAAATCCCATGTTGTCACCTACAACACAAAGCAGAACATACCGAATCATCTAACACTTAGAGATAATTCACAGAAATAACACTTGTCATTATCTACTATTCAAAAATGAATGGATGGGCCAACTCTGAACTAAATTTAAAATCAATCTTCCATTTGTGGAGTCGTTCTACCACAGACTGCATAGGAAATCCCATTGTGACAGCGTTGCTAAATGTTCTCTATCCATCTGGAATGATCCTAAAATACCCATCCCGTTGAACTGGCCCACTGCGTCTGTGGTCATCAGCGTGTGTACTAGCAGCCCATGAATCATGCTAAATTATTGCCCTTATCTAGCGAGCTGACTAAACGCCAGAGTGAATTGCAGCGCTATGACACCGTAAGGCATGGTCGTGTTTCACAGGCAGTCACATGTGGACTGTCCAGTTGAGCAACACCTTGTCAGAGATATCCATAAGATGTTGCAATAAGGGCTGAGATATGTTTACTCGTGCACTCAAAATTGTGAACACGTGCAGAAATATCAAATGACATCTGATGTCATGCTCGTTTTTGATTCCGTAAACAAAAAAAAGCCATTTAATACAGATTTAGCATTTTGTTACATCTCTCAGGTCACAAGGACAGTCATTTTATATTCCCCTGATTAAAATTAAAATCTGATACAAATACGCTAGTTTGCTTTTTTGAGTGCAGCTACATTTAAATAAAAACAAAAACAAGGCGAGTTCTTTTTGATTCCAATTTTAAACCAGCACAACTATCATTTTATGGAGGCTTACCCAAAGTTTCAATTCATTCAATTGTCAGGTACTCAAGAAAACATTAGTAACTTAGCCATTTCTTTACTTTAATATACAAAAATCGATCTATTTTTAATCAGAAGATGTGCAATTAATTTACCTTAAGTTAAACCGTATAAATACAACATAAATTCATGGATAATGGTACAAAATTTCTCAAACATAGGCTATCAGCAAACATATACATCAGCATACTTACACTCTCAGATATCTCAGTAACTCTTAGGAGTAACAAAAAAATGTAATTGTCATTAAAATGACTTAAAACTAAACCTCCACCATGCAACCAACCCTGCTCTATTAAAAAAACCTGCTGTATAAATGAACTATATACAACTAATAATAACTAAAAAAAATGCAATGGCATAACCGTAATCATGGGCACAAGTTACTTTAGCTGCAGGGTGGTGGGAAATGTTCCCCTTTTCCAACAGAGAACCGAATTAGGAGCATTCAAAGACCAGACAGACTGAGGGGTAATGACAAGCCAACAGAAACATCCAACTGGCCTGAAAGACAGGAAATCGCACTGTCCACATAGCCATTACTGCCATCACTGGACGTACCCAACGTTCCTGTTCTGCAGCTGGAATAGAAAACAAATATGAAACTGGTGTGCTCAGGTTCCATTTTGCCTTGGGACATGCAACTCTTCACGAATGACACTACATAGCCAATCAGGGTGTGAAAATAACACCCCCCACCAGCCAAATGCTGGAAAAATTTTGATTGCGGCTGGTAAGATTTTCTACTCTAGCAGCCACTTTGGCAGGTAACCAACCTGGTGATTTTTAGAATCCACAAGCCACTCTGGCCAGGGGGAGAAAAAGTTAATTTCATACCCTGCAGCCAATGATCTGCGAGTCCTCCTATGGGACTACACTATATGCGATGTCTCCAAGTGTGAATGGCTCATTAAGTCAGATAGAGAGCACATTGCCATTTAATACTGTGTGAGGCAGGACAGCCCGCTAGTCTCACTCAGGGGCATACTCACGTAATGTAGCCTACCTAGGGAGAGAATATCAACTTTCCAATGTGAGAGATGAAACTGACAACAAGGTCCCTAAATGGATTATTATACCACTTAAAAACATGTAGGCCTATTAAAGCTAATCCGTTGCACCGTCCTATCAAACACAGCGAACGTACTGGGTACCGCAACTCCCATAATAGAGATAGGCAGCAGGTATCTATTTAAAAATGATGAAAAACAGATGTTCTTGAATTCCAAACCCATGTCACACTTTCTTCTTCTTCCTTTAAAATAAGAAGGGTCACAAAGAGCAGTGCCATCCAACAGCATGATAGTGTGCACAGAAACAGAATTTCAGATGCTCACTATACATTTCAATACGTATCCCCGAAAAAAGGGCAAGAAAACAAGCAGTATAAATGTGACTGGGGCCCTCTTCACAAACCGCTGTTCTCCAACTCAATTAACCCAATAAGACGCCCGTGTATAACAGTAAGCACTAATGCCAAATCTCAAGGACAGTACTGGCTCCAAACAAGAGCCATTATGATGTTCCCTTTCTGCCAAGTTCCACTGAAGGCGAGCTCCACTTCTCCACAACACCTACAGTTGATTTCAGTACGAAACACATGGTACGCAAGCCTTCTGTTGGCTTTCTACATAAAGAAGAAAAGTACTGTCATTCCATGGATTCCACAGGATCTTTGAATGGCAGACCTCAGGCCCTGTGGTCTTTAGCTCTCCCCAGAGCAAGGTATAGACATGCTATGGGTAAACACTACACCATGGACACTCAATGGGTGACATAGGGCGGTATAAATCCAGTCATCGTATATATACACCGACCAGGCACAACATTAAAACCACTGACAGATGAAGTGAGCAACATTGATTATCTCGTTGTTATTTTGATTGTGTACTCTAGCACTTTGGGTTTGAAAGGATACAATGACAATGAGGTTGAAGTGCAGACTGTCAGCTTTAATGTGAGGGTATTTTCATCCATTTGGTTGGTAAAATGGCTGTAAATCATCAAGCGTCTGAGGTATCAAAAGAGCCTCAAACCATCACTCTGCAGCCAGATATGCAATAGATATGGATGGATCACTTTAAGGGTTGTTTCTCCTGACAAATTTTCCTATTGAACTCCATGTAAAAATAAGTCAGGAGAAGAAACCCTTCAAGTTATCCATCCATATCTACTGCATATCTGGCATCAGAGTGATGGTTTGAGGCTTGTTTGATACGTCAGACCCTTGATGAGTTACAGCCATTTAGCCAACCATGTGTTCCATACTGTTCCAGTGTAATTTACAGCTAAATCTATTCCCACCCCCCATTTCCCATAGAGATCCATTCAAATGCAGAGACATTATAGTATCGCTTGTAAGAGTAGCAGAAAATAAAATATCAAGAGTCTTTTGATGTTGTTGGGTCACAGACATCAGGAAATCATGGCATGCAAAGGATATGCGACCAAATATTTAAAATGATTACTTTATTCTACATTAAACTGTCCAATATTTTTTGTTGCCCAAAAATGGGGGGGGGGGGGGGGGGCTATGCATAAGTTTCTATCGTTTCTAAACGGTTCATCCGATATGGATGAAAATACCCTCAAATTAAAGCTGACAGTCTGCACTTCAACCTCATTGTCATTGTATCCTTTCAAACCCAAAGTGCTAGAGTACAGAACCAAAATAACAATGAGATAATCAATGTTATTCACTTCACCTGTCAGTGGTTATAATGTTGTGCCTGATCGGTGTATATATGTTTTCTTTTTTTACTCAAGAATCCCTGCTCAGTGTCCTTGTCATGACACTGGCAAATAAGAGACAAACAAAAATGTTTTAAAAAAATGTAGCACTGTGACATGTAATGTAAAATAATGCTTCTTGGTGAAAGTCGGATCTTGCATGGAAAATACAACCGTCTATGCATGTATGCATAATGCACAAAAGCCTAAGTTACTTTTTGGTTCATGCCTTCATGGTTCGAGTTTTGAAAATACGACTTAGTTCACATATAACGTCAGCATGCACAAACATGCTTAATGTCTGAATGTGTTGGAAAATAGTTTCTTAGAAAATGTGTTAGCTATACCAGTTTGTTGTTGTTGAATCATAAGTGCGAGAGACTCATCATAACGTTACGTACTATAATGTTGGCAACGCTGTTACTAACGTTAACGTTAGTGGGCTACGGGTCAGGATCAGGGTCCGAACAGGGCAAGAAAAATGATGGTAGCTAAACACCATTGGTGATATTTAGACTGCTGCGCTTAACGTTTGACAAACGTTTGCCAACATATCTGGTAACGTTAGCTAACGTTATAGGTTTTGATTTCAGAAGCCTAAACGCAAACGTACGGCCCGCGGAAAATGTAGCCAACAGCATCAAAGCCTAACGTTACATTAGCTTAACAGCTAACTAACTTAACATGCCTTCCATAAATAGCAAACTCCTTATATATTGCTATTATTTACCTAAAGTTGCTTAGATAACGTTACGTTAACTTACTGGTATGAGTTAACACGCTATGCGAGCATCACTAACGTTATATTAATGTTACCACTGTCACTGCAAGGCCTAGAGAGAGCCATCAATTTCAGCTGAATTAACATTCGCTAACGTTACCTACCGACGGCAACGCAACCAAACGGGGCTAAATTACTGTGCTAACTAGACGAAGCAGATTAACAATAGAATCACTGTCAAGGCCTTGTCACAAATGCTACTGATTATGATCGCTAGCTGCTAACTCAGTTATTTTGCTGGGTAGCTAGCTAGCTAGCTATTTCTTCATAGCGGGTGTATTTAGATAGCTAGCTTAGCTCGCTAGCTAACATTAGCTACCTTCTGTTAGGTGAACTGAGCGGTCTGCCACTGGCCTGATACATTACAAGTGGTCCATTTTCCCAGGAACCATTTTAAAGTGTTTTGTGTCGGAAACTATAGCAGCTAACGTTAGCCAATTAGCTGGAAGCTGTAAATCCAGTTGACATCTGATCTCTCATCATCTGTAGCTACAGCAAAAATACGGAGCATGACTGGTTGTAGTGGGACTGCTGTCAAACACCTGCGTAATGACAAATTGCCCAATCTTACGTAGCATTAATTGTTTTTGTAACTATAACTTGACAAAATTAACGATATAGACATTACACACATCCTCGTACCTCATATGAACCAAGTCACTTACAAACGCGACGGCAATAATAATGATTGCTAAGTAACATTAGCTGTCTAGTGAGCAGTCTCATTAACAAGCCATATAGTCAGATCGCTAACTGGCTAGCGAGCCGTATGCCTCCTTTCCCTTGACACATCGACACAGTGCCTTCCTTACCCGTATCCCCAATGATGATGTACTTGAAGAGGTACGCATATGCCATGGCAGCTGGATACTGTGTCTACCTGACTTTGCCTTCGTACAGTAACTCTCTCTCTCTCCCTTGCAAACCTAGGTATGAAAATGGTCTATATTCCTAATACATACAGGCTTTGCCAGCCTCTAATTCTGTGTCTGACGGTAAGGAACAATAAACCCCTCCGAGTCCGGCTGGCTACGTCATACGTTCCGCCTTCGCCACGCACGCAAAACCAGAACACCATTCCTTTCCTGTAACGTGCTGACAGAACGGAGAACCCGTATGTTGAGGGGTTCTTGACTGGTTAAAGCGTAGAACGTTCCTTGTTTCAGAACCACGACCGCAAAAGACCCCTCACCACGTACATGCTGACAATATCAAACCAGCACGAGTGAAAACACATCACCAGATGTGGTTCGGGCTTTCGAAGTGAAGAGTAATTAAACTGCTCTCTTCCTGCTGAAGTGTTGTTCAGGCCCTGCCATTAACCTTGATTTTGTAATATTTTCATTTTAACATAATTTTCTTTGTCTAGCCTACTGCATAGAGCAATCTTCTTGAGTAGGCCTATGCACTTTCTGATGTTTGTGGTAAAATACTATTAATATTCTGTAATTGTTAAATTAACTGCTTAATTCCATGAATTAAATGGACAAAAAACTAGAGATTGCATCTAAATCATTTCTATGTGCTTTTTTTAACATAAAAATTTCATGTTGACACAGTTCATATGATGCTATATCATGTCTTATGGTATTAACAGGGTCAGTAGGCCAGGAATTATTATTGAAAGTGAAGTAATACATTAAATGGAAATACATGTAAAACATGCAGCAATATTATGTGTTGAACAACCATCCACCTTAAACAATTTATAATTACATAATTACAGCCTTGATATTTTACTTCTCTTCTAAACCCATTACAGCCCACTTTATTAACTCACAATTTACTTAATATGAAAATGTATACACAATCTAATTAAGGATTGTGTCCAGATATGTACAGTATAATCACTGAAAGCAGAATTATATACGCACTGATCAGGATAAACATTCAGAAAGTTTTCATTTAATTGTGTGGCTATGCTCTGAAGGTTGCCACATGGCCAGGGTGTATCTAACTGTGCAATGTAGAATCCTAGAGTTGCTTCTCCTAAATATGGGAAAAGTAAGCCCCATCTCTCATTTAGAATTTTAAATGAACAATGTGAAAACCCCCAATGACAACCTACAAAAAATAAAAATAAACAAGGAGGTTGCTGTCAACTAATCCCATCACAAGTAAGTACAGTAAGTGGTTCTTCAATACACACAGGATACAAAGGAGAGCCTTCCTTCACTAATCCACACAATTGTTTCTGTTAGTCAGTTGTGTTTCTGGACATATTTAACCAAAAGAAAGGTGCATTTCAAGAATAATGTGGCATCACCAATGAAGACAGAATAGTCTAAGGCAGATTTAAGCACAACTGACATTTAATGCTGCCTTTCACTAAGAATTTTACAGTTAGATTTGTGATTAGATTCTACATCCAAAAGTCCCACTCACATTATTACCTCTAAGACAGTTCAGGTGGATCTGTGAAAAGAAGATGAAAAAATGATGGAGTTATAAAGTGTTATGAGGATTACCGACAGACCCTTTACTCACAGATGATAAATTAATTTAAATGGCACAAATTAGTTATATTTTAATATTTTAATATATTGTAATGGGTTGTCCGACTCCAAGATGCATGCTTTTTCACATTTTGGAAATTGGTATAGAAATAAAGCATTTGAGACGTGGTGGTATTAACAGAGGCATACTGTAATTCCAACATTAGCATTCGACATTACCGTATGATTAATCTGTCAAACACATAGTACAGTCAAAGCCTATATACTATAGAGTATAGTATAGACTATCTCTGGTATGGTGCTTGAGTGGGTAAAAGGGAAAGAAGCATGTGATGTGTGCGCTGATGCAAAATTATAAGCGAGTTTGGCATGGATATATGAAGAAACATGAAAATACTGTATATTGTCTTTACATGGTGGTTGTTTACACAATATATTGGAGATAATATAGATTGCAGAGATAGATTAAACCTTGATTTTATTATTATTTGCCATATTTGTATGCTTTGATAATCAACAACAGCTGTGATTTCAGGCTATTATAAAGGTACTGATAAAGTCAAATTTTGCTAACAGAGGTGGTGAGGTACAATGAACAAGAGAGGTGAGGTATGAATCACATTGTATTTTAACACTAGAGGGCGTAATATTGTTCCAAATGTTTGTTTAATGCATAACACTACAAGGTCAGGAAATATCCTGAAATATCTTGAAATCCAAAATCCAAAACAAGTACCTACTTAGCAATTATTATTTAGCTTGTTTGTTATTTTGCATATTATAAAGTTGTTATTTTGCAAACAATAGGCATTCGCTATGTCTATTGCCATACTTTATACTATTCATATTTTAAAATCTAACAAGAACCGGTTATTGACAATTACATGAGAAGAGAAGTATATTATTAGCAGTATAACACTATTATTCTAGTTAGGCCTTTCTACAGAAGGCCATGTTATGTTCCCTATGTTCCACTAGATGGCAGTCTTTATTTTACAACTTCTTATTTACAGTATTAAGGCATTAATATTGTCACAATTTCACAGTGATATGCTGGTCAAGATTGAGCAATACTTGGGGTTGCCAACCACCCCAAGGCTGAAAGAAAAGGGCTATGTGTTCCAAAAAACAAAACAAAACAAACAAATAGATATAAAATAACAAATAAAAATAAAACAGAGGCAGCTTTGGTCACACACATTGGAACAGACTACCATAAAATATTAGACTCAATAGCTCATTTTAAGAAGAAACTTTTTTTAAATATTCATTTTGGATGATGGCTGGCTATTTTCTACATTTTTACCCTCCTTGTTATTATTTCTTGATAACTATATGGATCTAGTTTTTTTAAATAATATATTATCCATACATAATTTCATTTGTTTAATTAGTCAATGTTTGTATTGTTCTTATTGTCTTTTTATTGAATTACCAATTAGACACAATTCACTACGATGATTTCTAAGAAGAATGACTTGTAAAACTACTTATAGTTTTTGGTTATTCTATGTTTCTGTTGGATTAGTAAGTATACATGACACATACAGAAACAATCACATTTAAGCATATTTTCCCACAACTGAACTAAACACATTCAATATAATTCTGTAAGAATTTAAAGGCTGCATTTTTTGAAAAACTTGCGATCTTATGTGATCTGTACTGAGTTGGTCAGATAATGTTTAATTATATTCTATACATGCATGCAAACACCAGGCTTTGGTTTCTGCATCACTTTAATCTCTGCAAAAATGAATGAATAAATAAATAAATACAATCAGTAATTTCAGTCTCAACTGCATAACCAACAACCATCCATCAGTGGCCTTCCTGGTAATGTATCTCCAGATTTCATTTCCACTAAATCACCTCATGATTATGCAAAGATAACAATAATACAGAACAGAGATGTTTCTGTTTCCTGTGAGCTCCCACCTCAAAGGGTGTCTTTTAAAAACAACACACTTCCTGCTTAGTGGGAGTGATTCTGGCCTTTTGGCCAAGAGCAACATTCCAATACAATGGCTTAAGGGCATGATTTTACCTGCAACTAGCCTTTTGGCTGTTACATTTTACAAAAGATGTCAAATAAGTTGCAGAGCTATTTTAAGCTGCTACTGTTTGAAGAGGAGTAGACAGTTTGCCCAACCAATCAGAGTGCTTGCCCGCAGGAGCCTGAGGAGGCCACTTCCTCTGTGAGAGATTAAAACACTGCGGACAGGTTTAGAGGGTTATATACTGTATGGCATTCTCTCTCGGGTGACACTGGGCTGCAGCTTTCATTCAACTTTGCCAACACTGAAGGAAGGAGACCGACAGAGGGAGAGAAAGAGCGAATTAGAGAGAGAGAGAGAGAGAGAGAGAGAGAGAGAGAGAGAAAGAAAAAAAGTCAAGACTGTCAATTTGCCAGCTTCTCAGAATTCCTTCTCTTTCTCTGGGAAAAAAAAGTGTTGCAAGCTGTGAACCGTTCTCTCCAAATACTTCCTACATCTGATTGTACATACATCAACTGCTCACCTGCACCAGTGAAAGGACTCAGAGAAGTGTTCCTGCTATTGGTATTATCACCAGTTCTCTTTTGAACTTTTGATTAGAATAAAAAGAAAGAACAAAGTTTACAAAAGAAGATTTATATTCGGTTTCTTCAAAAGAAAGCTTTGAAGAAGTATCAAATACAATGGCTGACCACATGATTGAAGAATCTGACTACTATCCTGAGAAGGATGATTTAGAATGGGGATATGAAGAAGGTAAGGTATTTATGCATGAATGGGTATTCCTATTTTATTCTAATCTACAGAAACATGAGAATCTGTAGTCACTCGTGATACTGTTCTCAACTGAATGGTGTAGCCTGATTGATTTTATTTTAAAATATTTAAAATTTTCCAGTAACATGATAGCTCTATGTTGGATCTGATCAAATAAAGCATGTGACTCAAATCCAGCAGAGGACTTTGAAGTTATACTTTGGAACTTTTCGAGAATAAAGATTAAGAAAGATGTAAATAATTGGTTTATAATTTTGTGCAAAATCCTGTCACCCAAATAAACCACACACTCACACAGTAATATCCAAATGTGTTTTTTCTGACTTCACTAAATACATATTTCTCTGTTTAACTTATTATTAAGTTCAACATTATTGTCTTGTTTTAGTGTTTTTTTGTTGTTGTTGCATCCTCTGTCGTTGTATACCCATGCATTTAGTAATTGTACAGCACTTTGGTTGACGGTAATCATTTTAAATGTGCTTTAGAAATGAACATGACTTGACTAACTTGATCAGTTCAGCATAATTAAAAAAGACATGCAAGTGTTGTAGAGGGGACAAGGCCCTCTGCTTGCCTGAAAGAAGTGCTGTTTTTGTGAGTAAAGTTCACAGTTGGTTGGCCATCTTTGTTCGTCAATATAATATGTTCAGGAATCTTGGCATAACTTATAGGATTTATTATTTACAGATATATTTTTTGGGTTAATGTAATACCAGATGAATGACTTAAAAGCTTCCTTTATTTTAACTGTGATGTTAAGTGTGAATTTGGTTATTACTTAATGACTTGTACTGAACAGAAATCACAAGCTATCCTGGGTTAGCAAAGTGTAATTTTTTAATGTATTGCATCCAATGTGTTTACCTGGGGATGACATGTCCTGAGTGACCCACATACAGCCAATTACATCACCGTGGAGACGCTGTGCACCCACTCATTCTGTGGCTTTTGCACTGCTACATAAACACATGTCTGTGTGCTGACTGTACATCCAATAATAAGACAAAGTAGAGTTACCATGTTTAAGATGTTACCAAGAAAATGCTTGTTTATGAAAAACTATGTTGCTAAGTCTCATCACATTCTTTCAATGTTTACTATGAGCGCCCCCTGCTGTCTAAAGCAGAGAGAGGTTCATGATTCTACCTGAGATTAAAATGGCAAAATACGTTAAAAAAAACAACAAAAAAGACAAAATAGAGACAAAATGTTAACTTAAATGAGAGCATCATACCAAATAAATGCATTTTCTATAATAAATGTAGGAATGTAGTATTAGCTTATGATTAATCATAGTTGGAATAACATATATAACAGCTAATGTAGAAAAATGCTTTATTGAATACATTTTTCCGATATTCAATGCGTCATGAATGACAGAAAATAATAAATGCGGATCAATAATAACAGTAAAATGAAGATCAAGTTTTACACAAATAAATAATATTTAAAAAATAGTAATTATACCCATGACCATTACGCACCCAGTTCATCTGTTTCAGTTAGTTCTCTGTGCTCAGTTCAGAAAGGTCAAATTGTAACAATCAAGGAAAATACATATTTACGTATTATTATACATATTATATAATTAATGCTTGACTGAAATTACTTGGCATGTAAAACTGATAAAATGACTTTCTGCAATTTGAAATCTGCAACAGCCCACTGTGTAGTCAACCTTAAAATGGACACTGGAGACATGATTGAACTACACATTTATTTTCAGCGCTGCTATTTGAGGTGCAGTAGCTGAGAAAATATGAATACAACTTAATATTATTACTGCACACTGTAAAATGTTCAGTTCTACTTGAAATCTAACATAGGCTATGTGAGCCCAACAGAGACTAAGGGCTCTATCTTGACGATCTTGGCGTATCTTCTAAAACGCTAGGCGCAAGTGCATTTAGGGCGTGTCCAAGTCCACTTTTGCTAGTCAGACGGCGCGTTATTTGAGCACTAAGTGAGGCGCAAGGTGCTAACGGGCGGAACCTAGACTCTTCATTAATTATAGGTGTTTTCTTTGGCATAGGATGCAATAAACCGATCAAAATGTCATATCCCATTCCCTTTAAAAGCCGGCTATATTATTCGGACTAACCATCATGACACGTTTTGATATACACAATAATAATCTTTAGCATTAGGGGTTAACACCGGCATAGGTTCCCAGTGATTCCCGACAGTGCTGTTATTTTAGAAAATATATGCGGTTAAATTTTGTTAAAAGCACCTGCAACAGCTGAGAATAAGCTACTAATGACTCCCGTCTCACCTTAGAAAACGCCAAATTAGCCTGCTTGTTTAACGAATTTTGTTTGATTATGCAATGAGGCATCAATTCCATGAGTGTTCTTATGGAGTTCTCAAAGTTCAAGCTTCAGCCAAAGTTTATTGCATTCTAATATTGTTTAATAACATGAATACCGTTATTTTACCTTAATGATGACACTAAATACAATAAAGCTGTCAGAGTGGCAACCCAGTGGTTCACACATATTTCCCTTGTTTTATAATGTCCTGCTTATGGAAATGTGACCAACGCGTTTTACTAGCAGCTTAATGCTTTAAAAACAAGTCCACTTTCCCGGGAAGTGGTCAGATAATAAAGAGAACCGTGAAAAGTGCAATTTACAGCAGGTGAAACAGACATGCTCCTGCATGAAGTTAAAGCGCACATGCAGAGAATGGCATTCAAATTAATTGTGAATTAATTGTTCTCTTTAAAATCGTTTTGTTCCGTTAACAGGTGAAATCAGCTGGGTTTTAAGTATGGAAGCCTGGTCGTGGTCACTGTAATTAAAAAAATATGAAGAACGAAGAATAGGGCTAAAATTCAGTTAACATGGTGAAATTTATCTCAGTTTTTTAACCGTAGGCTATCAAAAAACCTTATGCACAGCGAATCCTGGGGACTGTTGCCTATAGGCTATTTGTAAAACAATAAATGCAGTCTTCACTGGACAAGGTTTTGAACTTTTTTTCAGTCAAAACCATTCTATTTACTTACAGGCTGTAGGCCTAGAGCGCTGTATTGTAATGACATCTGAAGCGCATTTTCAGAACTCAAATGTCCGTCTATTGCAGTGCGCGAGTTTCCATTGAATGACAATTCATGCATTTAGGTGTAAATGACAATTCGCGCATTAGGCTTGATATGGGTGTTAATGGATAGCCATTGTCCCGTAACAGAAGATTGACCCCACAGAAGATTACAGGAATTATTGGCAAATATAGGCTAAGTCATAGCTTGATCCAGGATAATTGCGAATAGTCTATAGTATACATGTAACCTTACACGTACCATCGCACATCGCCTGGATGGAGTGGGCTGAAAAACAATTTAATGCGGCATTCCCCTTCACTGAGGGACAGGTATGTGCTACACAATAATAATATTTCACATTGTAATTTTAATATTTTTAGTCATGCTTGTGCAGGTCCCTGTGTGGAACAGACAGGAGGGTGTTTGCGCGTTGTGCACACGCCTATGTAGACGCACTTATATGCGCCGTTAAAATAACATGTAAACAACTGCGACATGACTTTAGACTAGGTTTTTGGTGGTTTTAGCGTAAGCGCTTTCTGCTGGCTCAAGATAGCATTACGCCAAAAATAAACCTGGTCACATCTCATTTTAAAACCAACACGCCCAGTTCACTTGCTATGGGCGCAGCATCACTTGGCATTTAACCAACGAGAGCGCTAGGGGCTATAATGAACCCTGCGCCAGGTGTAAGATAGCAAAGACACTTGCGTTTGAGTTAGCACTGCTTAGGTGTAAGATAGGGCCCCAAATATCCTCATAGTAAAGCTACTCTATTGGAGTTCAACCGCCCAAGTTAATAATGATGCGGACATTTTAAAACTACTTGATGCTGCTTGCTGAGGTTTTTTTTTAACCCAGCTGTTTGCTTCTCATAAAAGGATGCTTATCAATTTACAATTAAACAGGAAAATAAAAACATGATAACTTATCTTCCTGCTAACAATCTATTCATCCTAGAGGTTGTAGAGAAATGTAGCAAAACAGCAGTTTAAAAAAAACAACTAAAACCACAATCTGTAGTTATTATCAAAGTGACTTTAAGCCCAGTATATATACAAACAATCGCACTTCAGCTTTTTCAAATACACACAAATTCCATTCTCAGGCGCTCTGGATCAGCTTACCTTGTTTGTGTAGTAGGCCTCATCCTACTAGAATTCTGTGGAGAAGAAGGACTTACTGAAATCCACTCAGAAAGTAGGCACTTGTGCCAATGGTTGTTCCAGGTAACCTACACAGTCTATCTGTGTGTTGCAGTGTAGCACATTTAAACGTATTGAAATAATATTTATTGATTGAAGGTCCTTCAAGGGATATGAGGATCATTCCAAGCAAACACTAGTCCTTTACACCTACTTCCCATAGTCGCTATTTTATAAAACGTGTGCACGGGGTCTATAAAGTAGGTTAGCAACAGGAGGTCACATAAGTTCTGAAGAAGTTTCCATTTTAACCTGGCTGCTCACCACAGGCTTTTGTCTTATCTCACTTTTGTCCTCTCTACCACAAGTAATGGTTTGGCTGTTTTATTTTCTTACATCTTCATTTTAAGCAGGCAGACTGAAATAGGATGTTAGCAGACATGTGTAAGTGATGCACAGTTATCTTCGCTGGCTATTCTTTTTAGATATTTTTGTGAGGTTGTTCTTTAATGAAGCATTTTTGATCACAGTATAAGATCAACACATGTCTGAGACTGCTCTATAAGGGATGCAGTTTCATGAATCTGAAAAATGATCATCGCTTACAGCAGGATAAGAATCTGGTGTGCTGTTGTTTTAATGTCACGAACATCTCATTGTGGTTCTGGATCTTTTTTTTTCTTTTTTTTTACTGAATTTTAACATTTTTGTTCCAGGAGTGGAATGGGGCCTGTTGTTCCCCGAGGCCAATGGAGAGTATCAGTCTCCCATAAACCTGAATTCCAGGGAGGCCCGCTATGACCCCAGGCTGCTGGAGGTGCGGCTCTCGCCTAACTACGTGGTGTGCCGTGACTGTGAAGTCATTAATGATGGGCACACTGTGCGGATAATGCTGAGATCAAAATCAGGTGTGCTGAAATCCTCCAATACTGTACAACCCTAACACCCCCCGCCCCCCTCCCCCCCTCCCCTTCAGATGCAAACTCCACCCTCTGCACTCCCAATTCAGGCTGAACAATCCCCTCCCCCATTCAAGCCCTTGACATGTCAGGGGAGGAGGGTGAGGAGGATTTTTAATGGTTCTCATCAGGCTGTATCTGTAACGTCACATGTAAAGGGACCAACAGAAAGACTTGGCAAGGCTATTATCAGGAAAGCAAACCTTGTGTGTCTACAGTGTAGCCTCGGCCTTGTCAGAGCCTTTAATCACTTGGAGGTTTATTCACTGAAATTCATTGTGCTGCGCAGGGAAACCTTCAGATTTACAAAGATCATCTGCTGGTGTTCCCTTCAAACAGGTCACACAGTGGTGACAGCTGGCATGGGAAAAACCATACATCCCTCAGAATTTTAAATATTATGTCATACAGACAAGCCACAGATGTGTTTTTATGTGTTCACGGCTCTGTTACTGAGTGCTGGTCAGCGGGAAATTGACATAATTTCAACAACAAAATGTCCTCCATCTAACTAATACACTGCCTGGCCAAAAAAAAAGTCGCCGTTGCACCCATCATGCATAGTGTCCACTGTACAAGCCTCTGGAGGCAGTGTTATGATCTGGGGTTGCTTCAATTGGTCAGGTCTAGGCTCAGCAACGTTATGCAGCAATAAAATGAAGTCAGCTGAGTACCTGAATGTACTTGACCAGGTTATCCCATCAATGGGCATAATCCAGGACGACAATGCCAAGATTCATCGGGCTCAAATTGTGGTTTGAGTGGTTCAGGGAGCATGAGGAATCATTTTCACACATGAATTGGCCACCAGAGTCCAGACCTTAACCCCATTGAAAGTCTTTGGGATGTGCTGGAGAAGACTTTACGGAGTGGTTCGACTCTCCTGTCCTCAATACAAGATCTCGGCCAAAAATTATGCATTATGCAAATGCAACTCTGGATGGAATAAATGTTGTGACATTGCATAAGGTTGTTGAAACAATGCCACAACGAATGCGCACAGTAATCAAAGTTAAAGGCGGTCCAACTAAATATTAGAGTGTGCGACTTTTTTTTTGGCCAGGCAGTGTAGAACGACCCAACAGCTTTATGTCCTCAAGTCTAGCTAATCGAGTAGTCTTAGCATTAAAAATGTCTTTGTGTCCTTATCATGTCTGCTGCCACTGAAAATGAACAAATTAGGTTTCACAAATTAGGTTTTGAAAATACATTTTGGAGTGACATTTTCCATTAATTTGTTTTCTGATTATACCGTACTTCCTGTCGCTGACTTCCTGTTTAAGTGGTCACAGGAGGCCCGCTTCCCAGTGACCATGAGTACGAGTTGCACGAAGTTCGCTTCCACTGGGGTAAAGAGAACCAGCGAGGCTCAGAGCACACTGTCAACTTCAAGGCCTTTCCAATGGAGGTAATGCCCTCACTCAGATGGTTACTGCCATCATCAGCTGCATTCAACACTGAAACAGGAGAGAAGCATGTGGTCCTGTACACATTTTAAGCCTTCTAGGTTTTTGGCTGTAGACACTATCTAGAAAGAAAGCATTCACTTCAGAAGGCCCTTTTGCAGGCAGCCACTAAAATCCTCTGTCCCCTTCGAATTGGAACACTCCTCAAAATGGCAGCCACCAACTGGAACATGCTTCCCTTTTGCAACACAACCCACAGGGCAAAAAATCAATTTTTCAGGCATTCTTTTTTAGATGAGTGGGAATGCAAAATAACTGAAAAGAAAAATATATACTCCAGGTTACAGGTTTCGACCAAGGCTAAACTAACACAATAATGCATATTTCAAAATAGCCTTCCTGTTACCTGAATTAGTTTACCTTAGTTCATTCACCACCTCTGAGCTCTGAGAAAAAATTAAATAACAGTGCTGTTAGACCATTAAACAAGCATACAAGGGGTCTGCTTTAGCTAAAATACTATTATTATTTATGATGGATAAAATGACATTTCTAAAGCAATTTAAAATGGGACAGACAGTATTAAGCCACTGACATCAGCAGCTGTACTAATACACAAAGCAATCACTTGAAGCTGCCACCTGCAGACAGCCTGCAGATAAGCACAGGTGGTTCAAAGAAGGCCATTAGAGAGAGAACAGTAAAGTACCTGTTTAAGTACCAGAACATTGTTACTATTAATGACCCATATAATCAACTGTTTATTCTCCTGATTGTTCAGCCAGCTTTTTCTGACATAAATATTTCATGTTTTTTTTTTGGGAAGTCCTTAATCCTCAAATGCAGATATATCTAATGTTTTGTGTGGTTATATGGTAGACTATGTCAAGGAAATCGCAATGCATATAAAAATGTATCCAATACGATTTAAATGCGAAAACATGGTACACTTACAGCAGGATTGCATGTTATCTACACTGCACTCTTGCTGGGATTTTATTGATTAGGAAAACATTGAAGATCAGTACGCCCACCCTCACTTCGAATACTATTCCCTTAAAATTGCTATTGGATCCTTTATTTATGCTCATCACCAAATGTAAATGATGAAATCCATGTCCAGGATAGTTGTCATATAGGTAACAGATTGTGCTATAAACCTTTGAAATATCTTTCTTTTCAGCTACATCTCATCCACTGGAACAGCACACTCTACAGCAGCATTGACGAGGCTTTAGGGAAGAGAAACGGCATTCTCATGATTGCTTTATTCGTACAGGTATGACTAAGGCTGGGTGTTTGTCACAGAAAATATTGGCTAAAGTCACGGAGCAGTCACAAGTTCCCGAAAATCAAGGAAAAATGAAAAAAGTGGCAGAAATCACACAGTGTTTTAAAAAAAAAAAGTACATTTATTAAATTACATAATAGATCTAATTTGCAGCAGTGGGAGATGATTGTAATACATGCGTAACTGTAGCAACAGTAACAATTGCTTGGAGTTGGAAAATTGCTGCTCGGAACAAATAGAAGTAAAATGCCTTGATAGGCTGGTGCATTTAATCACTTTGGTCCATCAGGAAAAGAAAGAGCATGCATTTGTTGCCTTTAATTGAACAGAACATTCTTAGAAACAGAGCATGCTCAAATTGCGTGACTAAAATAATAAAACAGGGTTACAATGTGTCCATTTACAATGTGTCCAGTCTTTGATGGAGCGCCTGTTGTCGCTGACAAAGTTACCGTAACGGGAGAAGGAGCACTCTACATCAACACTGTTGACATGGGCCGTCAATCATCTGATTAGAACAACTGACAATGACGGGAAGCTTCAATCCTGCACATTCTAGGATCTTTATACGTTGTCACACTTTGTTTTCTCCCAGCATTTAGAACGATAAATGAAACACAATAATCATTTATGTGTCTTTTTTTCTTCTTTTATTTCAGTAGCACATGCATTTGCTCATGTGCTTTCACTGAACAGCAACTGCTCTTAAAATTCACAAGCCAATGCATACAGTATGCATCTGAAAGCCTTCCAAGGAACCAGATGCCCAGAACTTAGAAACATAGCTACATAGTTATTGTCGCATTGCTGCAGCAGTTGTGTTTTTATGCACCAGAAAGCAATAATTATGCTCCGGCACAAGCAGATGGATACAAACAATTTTACATTTTCAGCAAAATATGCCATTTTATGTTAATTCACAAATAATTGATAGATGCCAACATCTCCAGTGTGTGGAATTTGCATGGCTTTATTTAGCCCGTATTTTCTATGAAGTTTGATGTGCAATCTCTTACTGTTTTTATTTCTCCATTCCCCTTTGTTTGACAGATAGGAAAAGAACATCTCGGACTGAAGGCAGTAACCGAGGTGCTTCAGGACATACAGTATAAGGTGAACTACTGATCTTACTTTTTCTTGTTGTTACAGCAAATAGTTGAAGTGAATGAGAGGTCTAGATTGAATGGGACTCGGCACAGTCGCTAAGAGATCTACCATTTAATGTTTGAATTGTGAGATAAGGCAACAAAGCAGGCTCCAGGAGCATTGTTTGCCAACTGGAAAATTTGCGGAAAAACTCAGACGGCTACTATGGCTACTGCTACGAATCTTAACATAATCACTGTATAATCATAAATTTGCATTGGTTTGTACTGTACATCTGAGTGTAACGTCAGATGAAAACCTTAGACATCTGCAAGCCATAATCATAAATCAAATCATATCAAAGGTTCTTGCTTAATAGGAACAGGAGAAGGGTTTGAGCAGTGCATTGCAATAATTGGATCAGATCTAGGATCAATGGAAACATATGAGCTGAATTTATTTACATAGGGAGCATGACCAGGATTAATCAGACCCAAGCTGTATGTACCAAAAGAGACTGAATGAGGTGTTCACTAGAGATCAAATGCACACACATATCTCTCTCTCTCTCTCTCTCTCTCTCTCTCTCTCTCTCTCTCTCTCTCTCTCACACACACACACATGCACGCATGCACACACACACAAACACACACACATATACACACACGCAGCAAAAGAAGGTTCTGACACAGGACTTCCAGATATAACGTTTTAATGTAAAACAACAATATACAAATGTTCACTCAATGTGAAATTCAGACAATGATTACTCCATCAAGTGGGTCATGCAAAGACTGAGCCTTTGCAGTTAGGGAAAGACGAGTTCTCAATTCAAGTTCTAATGCCTTCTCTGCGAGTCAGTACATTTCTTCTGGAGGTGCTGGCAGACATGTAAAATGTGTGGTTTCCTATACAATATATTTAGCTATAATAACAAAGTCCTACATGGGAACTGGGTTTGATGCAATATATTTTTTTCTTAAGTTTAAATCCTTTGTTTCTTCTCAATAGGGGAAGACCAAAGTAATACCCTGCTTTAATCCTAACACATTACTCCCCGGTAAGTATTAAACTGAAATGTAAATGGCATGTCACTAGCTTACTCCAGTCATACTAAGGAGGTCGGAAGCCATTATATGTTTATTTGCATTTGTTTAGCTGAAAGGGTCAGCTGTGAGCTGAATAATTCATATTTGCAGTCCGACTGTCTATGGTGTTTAATAGTAGGTAAGGAATGCAAGGTCTTGTTTATCCAGATTTAGGAAGGATGATTATGTAGTCAGGTGCAGGGAGATTTTGGATTCTGACCAGGACCCTTTCTCTAAAGATGCTATGGATTAGCAAGATGTGTGGCACAGCCCGTTGGTTGGCCGACTCTCTAGTCAAAAACCTCAGTGACTCATCTACGTATGTTAGAATGTGCATTCATTTCACAGGAAATAATTCTAGGGATGTGAATCCAGGGATTTCCTCTGAAGTAGTATTAATAATGTACCCTGTTATGACCATTCAGAATTTATGAAATGAAAAAAATACATTAAAATATGCGCTTAAAATATTGAACAATAATAACTATAATTATTGAACAAACACACATAAATTCAGAAGCCCCTATGATTTAAAAGATTTATATGATTTAGGATTTATGTACATTTATAAATGCTTGGTACATCCAACCAAACACTCGCAAACACTCGCCTCACATAGACCAGCCATGGGAGTTTTGCAGTTTGTTCTGTGCTTGTTAGAATAGCTCTTGCCATTCACATAGACCAGCCATAGCAGTTTTGCAGATGGTTCTGTGCTTGTAAGAATAGCACTTGCCATTCACATAGACCAGCCATAGCAGTTTTGCAGATGGTTCTGTGCTTGTAAGAATAGCACTTGCCATTCACATAGACCAGCCATAGGAGTTATGCAGTGTAAGAAGTCTGTCTCTGAGGCCAATATGTCTGCTAGCCACACATTCCATTGATCTTATCATTATTACAAATACTGTTGGTGCAAGGGTAGCATAGCGAACGTGAGTGGGAAATCAGGAACTACTCAAATCAACAGACGTGCTAATTCAATCACAGCAAGACGGCCAATACACTACGGCCTAATTGATAGGTGTCACAAAACACAAAACTGTCTACATCCTTCCTAGTATGTGTATTCAACACTCTGGATCAAAGTTGGGAAACCAGATACAAAGCAGTCATTTGAAACGTTCGTGGTTCAGTCTGACTCTACTGAATCCTAAGTGTCATTCGTGCGCTTAGTCACTGTCGGTATCGGAAATAAACTTTGTATCTTTTCATCACGTTCGAGAGACGTTCCTTTTTTCCTTACAGCAGTCTGTTCTGTGCTTGCAAGAATAGCTCTTGCCATTCACATAGACCAGCCATAGGAGTTTTGCAGTTTGTGCTGTGCTTATAACAATAGTACTTGCCATTCACATAGACCAGCTATAGGAGTTTTGCAGATGGTTCTGTGCTTGTAAGAATAGCACTTGCCATTCACATAGACCAGCCATAGGAGTTTTGCAGATGGTTCTGTGCTTATAACAATAATACTTGCCATTCACATAGACCAGCTATAGCAGTTTTGCAGACGGTTCTGTGCTTGTAAGAATAGCACTTGCCATTCACATAGACCAGCCATAGGATTTTTGCAGTTTGTGCTGTGCTTATAACAATAATACTTGCCATTCACATAGACCAGCTATAGGAGTTTTGCAGATGGTTCTGTGCTTGTAAGAATAGCACTTGCCATTCACATAGACCAGCCATAGGATTTTTGCAGTTTGTGCTGTGCTTATAACAATAATACTTGCCATTCACATAGACCAGCTATAGCAGTTTTGCAGACGGTTCTGTGCTTGTAAGAATAGCACTTGCCATTCACATAGACCAGCCATAGGAGTTTTGCAGTTTGTGCTGTGCTTATAACAATAATACTTGCCATTCACATAGACCAGCTATAGGAGTTTTGCAGATGGTTCTGTGCTTGTAAGAATAGCACTTGCCATTCACATAGACCAGCCATAGGAGTTTTGCAGATGGTTCTGTGCTTATAACAATAATACTTGCCATTCACATAGACCAGCCATAGGAGTTTTGCAGACGGTTCTGTGCTGTGCTGGTAAGAATAGCCCTTTGACTGTATTCCCGTCACTATGCAGACCCCCTCCTGAGGGATTACTGGGTGTATGATGGCTCTCTCACCATGCCGCCCTGCAGTGAGAATGTCACATGGATCCTGTACCGCTACCCTCTGACCGTCTCACAGATCCAGGTAGGGTCTGAACCGAGCCGAGCCCCACGTGTGTCCCCGTGACTCACAGGGGGACGCTGGTGTGCACCCCTCCTCCCTGTCCCGTCACCCTCCTGGTCTGATCTACCTGCTTTTAAGTATCTGGGATCATTACACACCTCTTTCAAGATAAGGTTACCGCCTTCCCTTTGAATCATGATGACCCAAATGTCACCTGTGAAATAAGCCACTGGTTCCCTTTTTAAAGGGGATCATTGGAAAAAAAAAAAAGAAAAGAAACTTGTGATCAATGAAAAGCTCTTGGGACTAAAGGGAAAAACTAGGGTAATTGCTAAAGTGTCAGATGCCGGCTTTGCGACTTCGAGTCTTCGAGAAAGCACTTGAAGGCCAATTTCAAATTAATGTAAGTAGCACAAGCCCCTTTTAATCACAATCAATTTTTAATTATGTAGATTGCAGTGGAGTGTGTTGAGCGTGGATGCTGTTGTTTTTGGTGCTGGAAACAACATTACTGGAGATCATTCACAAGGGAAGCAGTCATAAACCAGAGTGGCTTCTGCTACCTCAATGAAAGAGGCTTCTACACGGAAAATCAAAAAAGAACGAGAAGCAAAATCAGGCAGTAAAAAGTAAACTGTAATTGTAATCAGGTGGGCAGTTCTTTTTTGCAGTTGAAAGTCACTGTGACCTGGAGTTCACCTTCCTTGCAGCTAGCGGTGTGACTCTGATGTTTTACGATCATTGACACAGCTGTTGTACAGGAACAATGGGTACCCAGGTGTTGCCAGTAAAATGTATCACTGTGAATAGCTTTCTCGTGTGGGTTTCATTCTGGGGGTTACTGTGAGTCTCAGCATTAATAAATCCGCCACGCTTAGCTGACCATCAGACCAAGCTTGGTCATAGCCTTGGGATACACTATTTGCTAGTTGTCAGTATAAGAGAAATTGTTTCATGTGGCGACGGTATTGAGGCTGTAAAACTCTTTTAGTGGGCCAGTGTAGGATATCAAATGGAATGATTTCCATTTTTTACCCTGGCCGGTTGAAAGAAAACTCCTTACCTTCTTATTAAAGCACAGTGCTGCTTGACTCAGTAATAACCAGGTTATTAATCATCATACCCAGTCCTTCGATGCACATGAGCTCATTATGTTGTATGCTTTTAAACTGGTTTGGCAGGCCACCTATTAAAAAAAAAAAAATCCGGGATTTCCCGTTAGAAAAAAGTTCCAGACTGCCTTTGCAGACTTGTGGTTTAATCTGATTACTGATAAAGTCCTACTCATTGCAATTACAAACTCAGGACCACAAGTACTTTTCAGTGTGTCATGACTTTATGGTAAAAATCTGATGACGTTCACATTTTTTAATATTTCTGGAAATAAATACCAAAACAGAATGTCTTTGTTTTACCATACAAGATGCACATTCACTTGCAAAATATTGTAATGACACATACTTCACATGTACATTTCTCTCGCTTTCTCTCTTTCATATAGGCCCGTACACACAACACTCAGAAAAAAAGACCCATACAGACAAAAGACACACACACACATACAATCACTGTAATGTAAATCAAAAAAAGAATATACAAATGTCCACTTAATCATTGTCAGCATGCATGTTACAACTAAGAGGCCCAGCTACAAAGACCTGAGAACACAAAAATGATGGGGTATTTTAGAGGGTGTTAAATGTACACCAGCAGTGTTACATTTACACGCACATTTTTTGCTGTGCAGTTAATCACGATTATTTCTTGAGCTGATCACCTGGACCCCTGTCACTACCTGCCACAGATTGAGGAGTTTCGAAGACTGAGGTCCCATGTCAAAGGGGCGGAGCTCCCAGAAGGCAGTGACGGCATTTTGGGTGACAACTTCCGGCCGACCCAGCCCCTCAGTGACAGAGTGATCAGGGCAGCCTTCCAGTAGTTCTCAGAAATCCTGACCTTCAGGATTACCCATCCATCATGGGTAAGTGCAGGCCAGTTATTGCACCAGTTGCTTTGCAACATTACATGTAACATTACATTTGTGATGTAACGTGTCGTAATGTGACAACAGAAAAATGAAACTCGCAACAGCAGTGTTTCTACTTTATAAAAAAATGTTTTTCAGGCATACCGGTGAGCTGAGATCTGATATGTAGAAAAGACTGTTCTTCTCTTTCAAACATGCAATGCGATGTTCCCAAGCTATCCTACTATAATTGCAAAAATATGACCTCTTCTGGAAATCTTATTCTAATGAAAAGAGGACAAATGCTCCCATAGGACTTACTACAACACAATGTAAAGAGGTCACGTTTGTAGTAACCCATTTCTGTCTAATCTAGGGCTTCAGTTCAATTGCTTTCGTGTTGAATAGAAGACTATCTATTTTACTGGTCACAGGGGAAAGCTTGAAGTCTGTATGCAGAATAACTATTCTGAAATAGAAATAATTTTTGCCCCAGTTGAGGGCACACAGAAATTAAGTCAGTTTGGTCTACGAATTGGCAATGAAACCAATGTTTCTTGATGAATTAGAAAGGAATCAAATGATTTTATTCACAGATCCCAACAAGCAACAAGAAGCATGACATGACGACAGTGAACTCTTCGGCATCGGATTTGAACGTGCCTGTTTACTAGCATTTCAATTTGATGTACAAAGGTGTGTTTCTACTGCTGAACATGTAAACCCAGAAACGGGATGCAGGGAACATTAGAAGATGAAGAATCTTAAAGTGTAGCAAAATTCTTAGTGTTAAATCAGCTCTGACTGTCTATACTCAGAAAACATAGCAGGAGTCAAGTTCCCTATTTGGAAATGCAAACACTCTCTCTCACACACACACTCACACACACACACACACACACACACACACACACACACACACACACACACACACACACACACACACACACACACACACACACACACACACACACACACACACACACACACACACACACAGAATACAGACACAGATAGTGCTGTTTCTGCACACCCCTAATATGAACTGCTAGAGTTAGATTAACCATGAACATTGTAACAGTGCAGAAGGTGTCACTTTTCCTCTAAGTGGGCGAGGCTCTCCCACTCACTCCAGCAGAGGGTGTGCAGTCTGGCTGTGTGGAAGAGCCGTGTAAAAGGAGCCAGCGCATAGCAGTGTGAAGCCCTCTATGAAACTGGCCAAGACTGGAGAAAAAAACACCAGGGAAGAAAGTTACATACACGGCAAGGTCAAAATAACAAGCGGGCCCTGGTGTAACCGCACAGAGTGAACCTTTGTGCCATTTCAAAGCCTTTTTTTTCCTACTGAGGACAGACTGCCTCAGCTCTGTGGCTATCAGGAGTGCGCTGGGAGTGTTGGTGTCTTTCCCGCTTTAGAGGAACTGTCTGGGCCTCTGTTCTCAGCTGGGTTATGGTATCCTACTCCTTAGTGAATCCTAATGGGTCACATGATGCTGGTGTGTGTGTGTGTGTGTGTGTGTGTGTGTGTGTGTGTGTGTGTGTGTGTGTGTGTGTGTGTGTGTGTGTGTGTGTGTGTGAACTCTGTGCTTAACTGAATTTATTTGTGAAACAAAATGTCTATTTCAGTGTTCTGTAAAAGCATCTTATCAGATGTTTCTCTTGTGAAAATGGCTATTGTTGTGCACGGTGTCACATAGCAGGAAGGACACTTATTTATTTATATAAGAAAATAATAGTTTTGTCAGTGTTAGGGTAAATCAGCAGGTTACCATGTATTTATATTAGTTTATCATAAAAAGCATGGATCGGAGGATATCTGTAACAATAATAACAAGACCAGATGCATCCTGAATTTGTAGGGCCAGAGCAGTGGGGGATGGACATATTGAAAGGATATAGATAATGAATATCAGGGCTCCATCCATCTGTATGACAGTATCCCTCTTAACCCAGACGTTGATTACAACTGCAGTTTTGCATTCTCAGAAATCAAATCATTGTGACGAAAATAGTACGTTTCATTTCACGGCTGACGGCTGTATTCGGATTTTTCTTTTTCTTTTTTCCATCGGGAAAAAACGTCACCAAGAATAGAAAAAACCATTAATCACAATATTAATAGCAAACCTAGATAATCTTTTTTGTTGACCAGAACAAGAAATAAGTCAGCCATTATCTGATTATTGGATTATTTGGTATACTCAATTAAACAAGGCAGTTGTAAGTAGTGATAAATTGACTCGCAGATATATCTGGAGAATGCTGAATGTCCACTAGACAGGAGGCTCTTTATTCCGAGCCATCTCTAAGACAATGCGCTGAGCCTGTTCAAGGGATCCTACTGAAAGAACCTTCCTCCTGACCGCATTATTTAGGCACCTAACCCAATTACCAAGGAGCCTTGGGAGACGAAAGCATTCAATAAATGTAATAAATGAATCGCTACTCCTCAGTTCAAAAATGAAACCGTTTTTGAGTTACTGTGGTGAGACGCTTCTTGTTTTTTTTCCGTGAGATGATTTGATCGTGGTGAGAAAAGAGGGGAGCCTGCAGAAAGACGGTGAGGCTGTTTTGCCCCTGTGACAGACGAGCGAACGGGAGTCTGGCCAGCCTCGGGGGAGGAGGTTGGACGCTTGGAATGGGGGGTGGGGGGGGGGGGGGTCAGCCGGGTGGTCTGTGAGAGGAAGGAGAGGCCGCTTCTTTCCATACTAATGTGCCGGAGGCGTTTCCCTAAAACCTTTGCTTAAAACCAACAGCAAGACAAACAACAAAAACAAGGGAGAACACCAGACACCTGCTGTTTACCTTTCTTGTCATGAGGTGCTGGAGAGTTGCATGCCACAGAAATGTCTTCAATATCAATGTATCTTTTTTTTAATTTTTTTTTTAACTTTTCACAGAGAAGTAGAGAGAGAGAGAGAGGGGGGGGGGGGTAAAGGGAGGACACAATGGTTCCATAGTGCCCTGCTAGATATTAAATAGGCCTCCTAGACTTGGCTCACAAAGACAGCATTGTATTGTTTAAAGTAATGGCTGACAGACAGCTGTGGCCTGGGAGCAAGGGATCCTGGGAGCTTTTACCTTCATGGTGGATGGACTGTAGCCACAGTCATTAGAAACACACCTACAGTTGTGACCAGTATCAATGTAGATATCTGGAACACAGATAGAGAAAGCCATGAATATACATTGTATTATGTAAAATGCACTGTTACTGGTTTAGGCATTAATATTGAAATATTGTGTTTTAAATATGCCATTATAGCTAAGTAATATAATTAATTATTTTAGGGTTTGAGACCACGTAAGTGTAACTATCTGTAACTGTTGTTATCCTTGAAACTGTGGCTTAATTATAAGATTGGAGCATAGATTGAGCATCAGATTAATAGCCTAATACAATACCACGCACACTGGTAATGATAATGTTTGTGACCATAAATAATTTTCCATCAGTTTCTTTCACTTATCATCTACGTGTTCAAACAGAATGGTGACAATAAGGCTGAAACTCATTCCTCTATTGTTCCAATCTTTCAGTTCCGTTCCCACATTTGTTTACATGTCGGATCTCTTTTGAAATTTCTGTATTTTGAAAGGTATTACAAACTGTGTTGATGGCAGGGTATTAAGCTTGCAGCGGCACACCTGAGTGTAGTTTGGGCTCTGTTGTGGAGTGTAAACTATTGTCCCTCCTGTATTGCCCTCCTGTGTTTATCTGTGAGGTTTAGGGTGGAAGCTTTGTTGACAGTACAAATTTACTGAGGATTTGGGGGGTGGGGGGGTTTACCGAGGAAACATCCGAATCCCACGCACAAAAACAAAAGACATCTCTCCTGTACGGATGCACTTCCTGTCCTTTGCAGGCTCTGACCTTAACCCCTCAGGGCAGTCTCACACTCTGCCTTCACCGAGTCGACACATTTCAAAGGCTGCTCTGTGTTAGCCAGACCCTGAATGTGTCAAAGTATTAAGTAACATTCGCAATAACATTCCAGATATTATAATAAAAACAGTGTTTTCACCGAAATTGTTGTGTTACTTTTTCTTGAAACAACAGAGTATGACTTATCTGTGAGTACACAGACAGCAATATAGCTGTTTGCCTAGAGTTTCAAATAGAAAATAAAAAAATAATTCCAGCAACACATTGTAGAATATCATAGCCAAAGAACATTAGGTAAAACCGGTCTTTCATATTTGGTCAGCATTAATGTGTACACATGGGTATTGGATGAGCAAATCATACTTTTTTTCAAAAGTATGCCTGCTCATAATGGTTCCCTGTTTTATAAGATCATATTTTCAAGATGGATAAACTGGTTGGATGCAATTTAGGTAACGCTAACTTGACAAGTCAAAGCTATTATGAAAGCACTGCACTTCAGGGCAGCATTATTTGAAAGGAACACAAAACAACATACTGTACCTAAGTAAACTACTGTGGCCATCAGATAGTGTACATGTACCCACAATTGCTAACACCAGAGGGCAGTGTTTGCCACTAGCTTTTATCCCGATAGACAGACTCCATCTGAAATCAGTCCTGTTCTGTTACATTTAATTGTGCTATTAATTCAGGATACTTATGCATCTCTAAGACTCCTTGTGACTCCATTTTCATTGGTTTGCTGAAGATGTTCAAATATACACGACACTGCAGAGGTACATAAATAAAATAAAACAATACAACGAGACCAAATAGGACTGCTCTCACGTGGCTCATGTCCACTGCATTATCTGTCAATGTTGGTGAAAATGTACTGTAAGCTTGGCGTCAGTGAAGGTGCTGTAACCACCAAGGTTCTTTCCCACTCATCTCTGAATCAAATGGCTTAACTGTGCCTCAATTCCACTGCTATAAACGTGAATAAAACTATGTCTGTTTGGTTCACATCCTGCTTTAGATGAAGCTACTCAATGTAATTTGTTAATGATGCTACGTGGAACAACACATTAATGAAAGAACATAATTAAAAACAAAAATATGTATCTAAAGAGGGGATTAAAGGGGGGACTGGATGTCATTATGAATAAGCACAAGGACTTCAACTGATATTTCATGAGGCCGTAAGTCATACATATTGAGCAGAACTAACTGCACCTCCATTGCAAATGAAAGGAAAGGGGATTTTAGTACCGTCAGCTGTCTGAGTGACATATGGCCACGCGCGGACACACTCACCTGCCAGACGACACTTAAAATTCATCACATCAAGCAATGGGTTCTGTGTCTTTGAACAATAGCAAGTTAATTCACGGGTTGCCATGGTGACTTCTTTCCAGATGCAGAATTTGAGGTCGAAGTGCCTCGGTTTAAAACTGTTTCATGTCCACCGGTCCTGATTTCAACGAAAACTCTGTATTCTACGCGAGTCATTTACTGTATAAGTCTTTTCTAACCAGCTAAATTGTTGAAACACTTAATGCATTTGTTTTTCCTCATTTGTTGGCAGCAGTGGAATTACTTACAACCTGACTTTTCATCCTGCGAGTACTTTATCGAGAAGTGTTTATTAGCCTGACTTCATAGTGAGCACTTAATTGGGTAGTCATATTAATGCGACCTTGTATGTCATGCTAAATTAAGTGTCTCGCTCCTCTGATAGCAGGAGTGTTCACACTGTGCTCATCACACAGTTAATTCCTACATCTCCTTAACATCATTAAGACCTAATTAAGAAGAAATTAAGAGAAATGCCGGTATCTCGAAGCGTGTGGAATAAACAAGCAACTCCAGGAACCTATGTCAATAGTTCCCTTTCTCTAAATCACAAATTTCAATATTCTTTTATGACAAACAAAGATGTCCCTTAATTAAGCATCAGACAAAAACATACACACAGACACACGCACAGTGATGAATGACATAACTAAAGTTGCTCATCTGAAACATAGCTGCCTTCAGTCATTAGTGGTACAGTTCATCAGTAAAGCAAATAATGAAGATTAATTTGTTTTCTTCCAGTGTGTCTTTTTGAAGCAGGAGACAGAACAGAATAAGACGTACCCATGGATTGGAAGTAACCACAGCGCTTTTGAAATATGTCTTATTAGCCCGCTCTTTCACAGCCCTAGTTCTGCCAACACTCATTTTGATCAAATGGCCTCAAAGCCTTCCTTGTTCAGGGCTAAAAGGGTTGAGATCTGTTATCCTATCAGTGTGTTAGTCCTCTCTGTCCTGGGAATAGACTGCTTGCACATACTGTACCTGGACGGAAGCCAGTGCCACATTGTGCTCTCTGGAGTGGATTACGTCAAAGCTGAATGCAAAAAAAGGAAAGAAATGCGAGTGGGGCCTCTACAGGGCACGTTAAAATAATACAAGGTCCCAGCATATTCTAGCTCTGTAACACGACACTGACACACAATCCTCCCATCTCACAAATGCTTTGACAGTTTTGTATCTGAGACATGGAGACTGAAGCACATGGGATCCACTTACACCGAACAAAACAGACTGCCGAACTCAATATAATTCTCAATATCATGCTATAATTGATCGTAATAACATCACAATTTCATGGGAAACTTGGATAAAGACTTATACAAATTACATACCTGTATTTTCCGTCCAGATGTGTTTGTAGTTTTGCCTGCACAATAGTGTGTCTTAAGCCATGTCATGTGGCATTGACTAGTCTTTCTCAGACAGTTGTGTGGATTCAAGACACACAAACAAACTGTGAAATCTAAATCTATATGATCAGTCCTTTCATTTGCAGTAAAAGGAAAGGAACATTAACAATTGAATTGTGTCTGAGGCACATTACTGTACCCAAGGTGAATTACTTACATTTACTACAAACTAGCCAGTCATTAACAGTTTCACATATTGTTAGAAGCAATTCAAGAATTAATGGTGAATACATGAGGAGGACCCATAAAATGCTGACATTTATTGATTAATTCAGTTAGCACAATACTATACCTGGTAGACTTTGTGTTGTGTTTTTATAATTTTATGTAGAGAATTACAGTCTACATCAGGGGTAGGCAACTCTGGTCCTGGAGTGCCGGTGACGTTTCTGGTTTTTGTTCCATCTGAGCTTGATTGCATGGTTAATTCAATTAATTAAAAGTCTGAGCCTTAATATTCTGAATAGTGAAACACAGTGTCCCGCCAGCACATATTCACCTGCATTCAGTACACCTGATTAATTAAAATTAATTCAGTTATGTAGATATAGATTTGGATGGTGCAAAAACCAGGACCATCTCCAGCACTCCAGGACTAGGGTTGCCTATGCCTGGTCTACATAAATGGTTATATCACAATATTGAATATTGAATAAGTGTAAAAATCATCATGGGAGACAAATAACGGAAGGTTGAATCAAAGGTTCTGTGACATTAAGCTCATTTAGTCTTCAGGTGCACTAGGCTATGATTGAATTAGGCTATATCAAATATATTACTATATATCAAATAGGCTATATCATATAGGCTATATCAAATATAAAGGTATTTTGATGGAACACTTACTCCTGAGGGTTAAGATTTATACAAACATGCTGTGCATGGCAACAGTTGTGAGCTTTCCAATGGTTAATCTCAAACAGATGCTTCTGCAAATGACATTTTGTGGTTCCTCTTATTTAACCTGCTGCAATGTGTGAATGTGACCTTGGCAACACACACGGAAAGAACCTGAGAAGATGGGGGAGCTTCTCGCATCGTGGTGAATCAGTGCGCAATTCGCAGTTCGTTTTTTTGTACTGTACACTAGGGGGCACTGTGGGTACATCCAGTGGCTCATTGACAGAGAAGAAGAGGAAAAGGAGGTCCGCAGGGCATCTTGCTTTCAGATCAAGCATGGCCTTTCACGGATGGAAAGCAAATATCAGTGACAATAGACTGTGTCTCATTTGACATTTCTATTATTACAGTCATCTGATTTGCTGAACTAGATTAGTATTTGTTTAAAAGATCATGAATACTGTCCACACACAAGTGGCCTGTTTGATTAATTAGTTTGTATTTAAAACATAAAAATCTTCTCATCCAAAATACATGACATACTGGGAAAAAGTGCTGTCTACTGAATGCATAGATATAGCAAATTATGGATCAGTGATCTTCTAATGAACAATATGAATCAATTTAAATATAATCATTTATTTTATTTAACCTTTATTTAACCAGGAAGTCCCCTTCAGATATAAAATCTTTTTTTTCCTGGCCAAGACAGCTGGTTTATAGTGCATGCAAAGACTTACAATCAAAATTACCCATATTATACAATACAAACACAGTATATAATAACCATAAACATGCCTAATTGAAACAGTTGCATTTTTCAACAAGTGCTTAGTACAAGAGTTTTGAAGTTATTTAGTGGGATTAAAGCTTCCTATTTCATCAGATTTTGCAGATTGTTCTACGACCATGGTGCAAAATAAGAAACGGCAGTTTTTCCCCAGTACTGTGCCTGCCATATAGAGCTTGAAAAGTAACCGCTGGGTGGAACGCAATTGATAGGTACACAGGTTGACTTTTAAAAACCTACATAGATAGATGTGATGTGATGTGTACTTCCTGAGATTCTTTGACCATTTACTCATATTTATTCTATGGAACATAAGTAGTAACATCACATTTTCCCCACACTAAAGTGGAGTAATGCAAACACATTTGCTGATACAAAAGCATAACGGCATACCTCAGTACAAATTTGTCTTTTTAAAATTTCTTTATTTTTTATTTTTCATTTTTCATGTACATTTCGGAGTCAGCTTCCTAAACAAATCAGAAGTATTGTTTCCTTCTCAACCCCATGATGTTACACTTGGCTGAGCATGTCTATTATGAAAGTCTGCATAAAAGGGATGAAGCAACACTTAACCACCAGTGGATATAGCTGAATCAAATGAGTAAGGGCCTGCCATCTCTAACTGTCCTTGATGCATTGGATTAAGCCATTCTATTGTGTTTTGTGTTTTGTTGGTATGTTAGGCATTTACCTTCAAAAAATATGCTAATGTCTTGTTAAAAGGTACTAATATGTGTTGCCAATATTTGCTACAGGGTGTGCTTCATAATTCCCCTGTTACTATTTGTTTGCTGTATTGATTCAAAGGGTACTGGGTTTCACTTCCTTTTATTTATATTTATTCAACAGCTTACTTGATATCATTTCTGAAGTAAACTCTTGACCTCTCAGGTTTATTAGAGCACCATATACACCATATACACTGCCTGGCCAAAAAAAGAGTCGCACACTCTAATATTTAGTTGGACCGCCTTTAGCTTTGATTACGGTGCACATTCCTCGTGGCATTGTTTCGACAACCTTATGCAATGTCACAACATTTATTTCCGTCCAGAGTTAATTTTTTTTTTGAATAAATTTTTGGCTGAGATCTTGTATTGACGACGGGAGAGTTGAACCACTCCATAAAGTCCCCAAGGTGAATTACTTACATTTACTAAAGCACATCCCAAAGACTTTCAGTGGGGTTACGGTCAGGACTCTGGTGGCCAATTCATGTGTAAAAATGATTCCTCAATGCTCCCTGAACCACTCTTTCACAAATTGAGCCCGATGAATCTTGGCATTGTCGTCCTGGAATATGCCCATTGATGGGATAACCTGGTCATTCAGTACATTCAGGTACTCAGCTGACTTCAGTTTATTGCTGCATAACGTTGCTGAGCCTAGACCTGACCAATTGAAGTAACCCCAGATCATAACACAGTGGGCACTATGCATGACGGGTGCAACGGCGACTTTTTTTTTTGGCCAGGCAGTGTACTAAGAGTAGATATTGCTATAAGCAGCTCATCAATTTTTACAAGATTCATTTAGCAAAATAATTAGAAACTACAGGCTACTTCTTTAAAAAGGACAGTCTGATTGTCATATTATTATTTTTCATTGACATGGCAGACATACTGCTGTATGCAGGGTAGTTACCTTATGCAGGGAAATTCACTTTGCAAAGATTTAACATATTATTGATATATACCGTTCAGCTGGATATTTACTAAAGCAATACAAGTTAAGCGCCTTGCTCTAGAGGACAAAAGCTGTGTCCCATATGCAATGAAATTCTGAAACACTGATTATGACTCCCATCTCCTTATACTATGCTGCCGTTCTCACCTAGCTGGCATCAAGATTCACTCATTTGTCACACTTTTTTCTTACGTGCATCTATTATTTATGATGAAAAAGAAAGGATTTTCACTCCATGTAACATAGGAAGAAAGCGCCCAAAAATAGCCAATGTGTTGAATGTCACATCAACACAATGCACTTGTCTTCAGGCCCCCATTGTCTCCGAGACAATTTTTTTTCACACTCATATAAATTCTGTAATGTTCTGTACATTTCGTCTTGACATGAGCAATATTTTGTGATGTAGTTTTAGACTACATCACAAAATATGTTAATCTTGTCCACAGAATGAGTGCGAATTTACGTTCATTTTTGTAATATAACCAATAACCAATCAACATGATTATGTGATACGACATCATAATGCATAGAAGTCAATCAAAACAAGGAACCCACTGGAAAAGACAGTGTGATGGAAAAATGAGTGTCTGGCAATCGAAGGCCGAATGGCTGCCACTACTCCACATCATCGTGATCTACAAAGTACATGAAAAGTATAAATTACATATCTGAGCCTGTTCTTGTGTAGGTGTGTGGTTCAACATGGGGACACAAACCTGCAATCTGCAGGGCTTGTCATATTGGTAAATATAAAATCTTGGACTTCCTGTAGGTATGAGGCACCACTCACTCACACTCAGTACCAAGCCAGTCCCCAGTTTGTTTCATAGCGATGCTATGTTTTCCTGTTATTGTTATTATTAACAGGATTTTTTATTAAATGCGCAGGTGGCTGAGCTGGATTTTTCCCCCCACTTTTTTTTTTTTTTAAAGATTTTTATTTGTGAACAAGTTAGTGAAATCAAACATAATCTTATGATTTTTTATCACCTACCCAAGTAGAAATCCTAGTGACATAAACACATCTTCAGTAGCTAATAATATAAATTGTAGAATTGAGAAATAAGTGTAATAAAAATAAATCTGTGATCCAATGCATGCTAATGGCTTATAAAAGCTTATTATATAGCTGCTGTAACGTTCCGTTCCCGTCCTGTCCGTTTTCCATGTTTTCCTTGTTTCCTTCCGTGTCATGTTGGATCCCTTGTCCGTGTTTCCCTCCTGGCTGTGGACTGGGCGTCTCCCTCGGGTACTTTTGGTTTCATTTTCCACTTTAGCTTCCGCCTATCACTCGCCCCTCTCGTTACTCACATTCCTCACTGCTGTGCTTCGGCAATCACTCCTGATTTAACATCACACCTGTTTCTCGTTTTCTCCTTCACTTCCTGCACCATTTAAACCCCTGGCTGGCTGCTATTCAGCGCCAGTTCGTTGACTAACCTACCGTGTTTGTTTCGTATCCCGTTTCTGGTCCAGTGTTTGTGAACCTGCTGGTTCTTACCTGTTCGCCTGGTTTCCTGACTGGTAGCTATCTCTGCTAATCTTTCGCTGCTGCATGCATTTACCTGTTTCCCTTCAAAACCTCCAGACGCCGCAGTTCCAGTCTTCCCGCAGCTGTGTTTGTCCTCCCCGTGTTACGTACCTCCCGTACTCGTGTTGCAGTACCAGGACCTCTGCATGCCAGCCGGCTTACGCCAGTATTGCCCGAGCTACGCCGCACCTTCCAACTCGGCGGTGCATTCACCAGCTACAGTCCTGTCACAACACCCTGCCTTTAACCTCTGCTTTCTGCCCGGTTACTCAAGCTACCCGGTCCAGTTTCCAGTCCTGTTCCAGCCCAGTTCCGATCCAGTTTCCAGTCCAGCTCCAGTCCAGTTTCCAGTCCAGTTCCAGTCCAGTTCCGGTGTTTTAGACACCTCCGTTCTAGTCCAGTTCCGGCTTGGAACAAGTTCCGTGCCGTCCCCTGTGTTCCTGAGTGGACCTTCCGGTCCAGCTTCCAGTCCAGTTCCAGTCCAGTTCCGGTGTTTCATACACCTCCGTTCAAGTCCAGTTCCGGCTTGGAACAAGTTCCGTGCCGTTCCCGTTTCCTGAGTGGATCTCCCGGTCCAGTTTCCAGTCCAGTTCCCAGTCCAGTTCCAGTCCAGTTCCGGTGTTTTATACACCTCCGTTCAAGTCCAGTTCCGGCTTGGAACAAGTTCCGTGCCGTTCCCGTTTCCTGAGTGGACCTTCCGGTCCAGTTTCCAGTCCAGTTCCGATCCAGTTTCCAGTCCAGTTCCAGTCCAGTTCCAGTCCAGTTCCGGTGTTTTAGACACCTCCGTTCAAGTCCAGTTCCGGCTTGGAACAGTTCCGTGTTTCCTCAAGTCCAGCTCCGGCTTGGAGCAGTCCTCAGTTGGACGCTATCCTGTGTTAACTAACTAACCTGTTTTGCTCCCGTGTACAGCTTTGGGACCACCCCAACGCTTAATAAAGTTCCACTTTCTGTAATCTGTCTCCTGGTCGTTGCACTTGGGTTCGTCCCGTATCAGGATCGTAACAGAACGAACTGGCCAACAATATGGACCCAGCCGATCTGGAACAGATTCGCCACGCCTTCTCCTGCCAAACTGCGATCAGCGACCAACAGGGTCGCCGTTTGGATGATGTGCTGGAAGTAGTTAGGGGCATCACGGAGCAAGTATCCCAACTTTCGCTCCACCAACCGCTACTACGGATTCCAGCCAACCCTACTCCTTCCTCTCCCGAACCCCATCCGGAGGCACCGGCTCCCACTTCCAGCCGTGAGCCCCGTGTACAACACCCCGAGTTATATCGCGGGGGGTTGGGGAGATGTCGTGAATTTCTACTTAAATGTGACATAGTGTTTCGGATGCAGCCCTCCTCCTTCGCCTCTGACTCCAGCAAGATCGCGTTCATTATGAGCAGCCTGGGAGGGAGCGCCCTGGAGTGGGCTACATCCATCTGGGACAGCCAGGCTCCGTTATGCAGCAACTTCGCAGCCTTTACGGCAGAGATGCGACGTGTGTTTGAACACCCGACCTGTGGACGTGACGCTACCCAGCGTCTGCTTCAAGTTCGCCAAGGCAACCGCAGTGTCGCAGAAATGGCCATTCAGTTTCGTACCCTCGCCGCGGAGTCAGGATGGAATGACGCCTCCCTCCAGGGGGCTTTCCGCCAAGCTCTCAGCGAGGAACTCAAGGACCAGCTTGCCACTCGGGAGGAATCCAACTCCCTTAATAGCCTCATCAGCCTCGCTATAGCCATCGATAATCGTCTCCGCATCCGGGCCCGGGAGCGGGGAGGAAGTTCCGGGCGTCATTCGCCCTCCGTCGTCTCTAATGTTCATTCACACTCCATCACTGGATCTCGGGCGCCTACGGCCGGGTCCGAGGAAGAGCCCATGCAACTGGGCAGAGTTGCGGTCAATCCCGAGGAGCGTCAGCGCCGTCAGCGCACCAGATCCTGTTTCTATTGCGGCAAGCCTGGCCATCAGATCGCCTCCTGTCCCATTCGCCCAAAAGAAGGGGCTCGCCAGTAAGACTGGGCGTACTGACGAGCCCCATCGTTCCCAACCATGCTGCCCAGGACCGCCTCATGTTCAAGGCTACTCTCCTTTGGAGGGACAAGACCCTATCTTCTTCGGCCCTAATTGACTCCGGAGCTGACGCCAGCTTCATGGATATCACCTTCGCCAGGAGGGCCGGCATTCCCACGGAACGTCTCACTTCACCCATTTCAGCTCTAGCTCTGGACGGCAGGAGTTTGGGGTTAGTTACCCACTCCACCGTTCCTATCCAATTAGTTCTATCTGGCAATCATCGGGAGTCCATTCAGCTATTGCTGATTAACTCCCAACAATCTGCTCTGGTTTTAGGTCAGACCTGGCTTCGCCTCCACAATCCCCATATTGACTGGAAAGCCGGTCGCATCCTGGCGTGGAGTGCCCACTGTCTAGCCAGCTGTCTCCGTTCTGCACTACCCCCTCCGGGGCCCAGTAAACCCTGTTCCATGCAACCTATACCGGATTTAACGAATGTTCCCAGCGAGTATCACGACCTCGCGCAAGTATTTTCTAAATCACGTGCTCTGTCCTTACCTCCTCACAGGCCGTATGACTGCGCCATTGACCTACTGGCTGGAGCTAAACTGCCATCGGGACGCCTCTACAGTCTGTCTGGACCGGAGAAACTAGCCATGGAGGAATACATCCACGACTCCCTCGCGTCGGGTATTATCCGTCCCTCTTCATCCCCAGTCGGTGCAGGGTTCTTCTTCGTTGGGAAGAAGGATGGCTCCCTGCGACCCTGCATCGACTACCGGGGCCTCAACCAGGTCACCATCCGTAACAAATACCCTCTTCCCCTCATTAACACCGCCTTTGAAGCCCTCTCTCCAGCTGTGACGTTCACCAAGCTCGACCTCCGGAATGCGTATCACTTGGTGCGTATCCGTGAGGGGGACGAGTGGAAGACTGCTTTTAATACCCCGTTGGGCCACTACGAATACCTGGTGGTCCCTTTCGGCCTTACTAACGCCCCAGCAGTCTTCCAGAGCATGGTGAACGACGTCCTGCGGGACCTCCTAGGGAGGAGCGTTTTTGTTTATATCGATGATATTTTAATTTTTTCTCAATCCCCGCAGGAGCATGTCCGTCACGTTCGAGAGGTTCTCCAGCGGCTGTTGGAGAATCAGCTATTTGTTAAGGCTGAGAAATGTTCCTTCCACGCTTCCACGGTCCCGTTCCTCGGCTTCATTATCGAGGAGGGCAGTATCCGGGCGGACCCTGTGAAAATCAAGGCGGTGACAGAATGGCCCCAACCCACCTCCCGCAAGCACCTTCAACAGTTCCTGGGGTTTGCAAATTTCTACCGCCGCTTTATTCGCAATTACAGTTCCATTGCTGCTCCCCTGACTAAACTCACTTCCGTTGCCCTGCCTTACTGTTGGAATTCCGATGCCCAGCGAGCTTTCGAGCTACTCAAGGCTCGGTTTTCCTCAGCACCTATCCTCCTTCACCCTGACACTTCTCGGCAGTTTGTCGTTGAGGTGGATGCCTCCGACACCGGCGTGGGGGCCATTCTGTCTCAACGGTCCGCCTCTGATAGCAAGCTCCATCCCTGCGCATTCTTCTCCCGGAGGCTGTCCTCCGCCGAGAGGAACTACGATGTCGGGGATCGGGAACTGCTGGCGATAAAACTGGCTCTTGAGGAGTGGCGCCACTGGCTGGAGGGGGCAGGTACCCCCTTTTCTTGTTTTTACCGACCATCAAAACCTCATTTATTTAAGATCTGCCAAGAGGCTCAATTCTCGTCAGGCTAGATGGTCGTTATTTTTTGCACGCTTTAATTTCTCTGTTTCTTTCCGCCCTGGTTCCCGTAATATTAAAGCAGATGCCCTGTCCCGCATTTTTTCCCCTCCCTCCAGTCCTGCTGATCCGGAGCCCATTTTGCCGGCCTCCTGTGTGGTGGCTGCGGTCTCCTGGGAGATTGAGGGCATTGTGAAGGCCGCCCAGACTTCCCAACCGGACCCCCGCAATAACCCTAACTCCTGTCTTTTTGTCCCCGATTCCGTCCGCTCCCAGGTCCTCGAATGGGTTCACGCCTCGTGCCTGGCATGTCACCCAGGTGTCGCCAGAACTATCGCCCTCGTCAGGAGGAGTTTCTGGTGGCCTACCCTTAAAGGGGATACCCGTGCCTTCGTCCTGGCCTGCTCGGTGTGCGCCAGGAGCAAGGCTTCCCACCAGCCTCCCTCCGGTCTTCTCCTTTCCCTCCCCGTCCCTGGCCGTCCTTGGAGTCACATTGGTGTGGACTTCGTAACCGGTCTGCCGTTGTCAGAAGGTAACACCGTCATTCTGACAATAGTGGACCGGTTCTCCAAGGCGGTTCACTTTGTTCCCCTCCCCAAGCTCCCGTCCGCCCTTGAAACCGCTGAGCTCTTGGTGCTACACGTGGTCAGGCTGCACGGGATCCCCTCTGACATCGTGTCAGACCGTGGGCCCCAGTTCTCCTCCCGAGTTTGGAGGGCGTTCTGTGCAGCCCTGGGTGCCTCTCCTAGTCTTTCCTCGGGTTTCCATCCCCAGTCTAATGGTCAGGCAGAGAGGGCGAACCAGGACCTGGGGGCCGCCCTGCGGTGCGTTACAGTGCGCAATCCTGCCTCTTGGAGCCGTTTTCTCCCCTGGGTCGAGTACGCACATAACTCCCTTAAGAGTGCCTCTACTGGCCTATCCCCGTTTGAGTGTGCTTTAGGCTATCAACCCCCTCTTCTGTCGACCCAGGAGGCCGAGATAGCTGTCCCCTCTGTTAGGGCCCATGTCCTTCGTTGTAAAAACATTTGGAGACTCACACGCACCGCACTCCTTCACGCCAATTCCCGCTCCCAACGTCTGGCGGACCTTCACAGGACCGCAGCCCCACAGTATAGGGCCGGTCAGCAGGTCTGGCTCTCCACTGCAAACATCTCCCTTCCCTCTTCATCCAGAAAGCTTCAGCCCCGTTTTATTGGTCCCTTCCCCATCATTTGTCTAGTTAACCCGGTGTCTGTTAAACTTTCCCTCCCCGCCTCCCTCAAAGTTTACCCTGTGTTTCATGTGTCCCAGGTTAAGCCTGTCTCCTCCAGCCCCCTCAGTACCCCTACCATCCCGCCTCCTCCCGTCCGAGTTGTTGACAACGCCCCGGCCTACACGGTGAACCGTGTTATTGATATCCGCCGCAGGGGCCGGGGTTTCCAATACCTCGTCGACTGGGAGGGGTACGGTCCTGAGGAGAGGTCGTGGCTCCACAAGAGCCTGATCTTGGACCATTCAGTAATCCAAGACTTCCACGAACAGTTCCCTGACAAGACCAGGCCTCCGGGTACGCCAGGTGGCGTACATTGAGGGGGGGGTACTGTAACGTTCCGTTCCCGTCCTGTCCGTTTTCCATGTTTTCCTTGTTTCCTTCCGTGTCATGTTGGATCCCTTGTCCGTGTTTCCCTCCTGGCTGTGGACTGGGCGTCTCCCTCGGGTACTTTTGGTTTCATTTTCCACTTTAGCTTCCGCCTATCACTCGCCCCTCTCGTTACTCACATTCCTCACTGCTGTGCTTCGGCAATCACTCCTGATTTAACATCACACCTGTTTCTCGTTTTCTCCTTCACTTCCTGCACCATTTAAACCCCTGGCTGGCTGCTATTCAGCGCCAGTTCGTTGACTAACCTACCGTGTTTGTTTCGTATCCCGTTTCTGGTCCAGTGTTTGTGAACCTGCTGGTTCTTACCTGTTCGCCTGGTTTCCTGACTGGTAGCTATCTCTGCTAATCTTTCGCTGCTGCATGCATTTACCTGTTTCCCTTCAAAACCTCCAGACGCCGCAGTTCCAGTCTTCCCGCAGCTGTGTTTGTCCTCCCCGTGTTACGTACCTCCCGTACTCGTGTTGCAGTACCAGGACCTCTGCATGCCAGCCGGCTTACGCCAGTATTGCCCGAGCTACGCCGCACCTTCCAACTCGGCGGTGCATTCACCAGCTACAGTCCTGTCACAACACCCTGCCTTTAACCTCTGCTTTCTGCCCGGTTACTCAAGCTACCCGGTCCAGTTTCCAGTCCTGTTCCAGCCCAGTTCCGATCCAGTTTCCAGTCCAGCTCCAGTCCAGTTTCCAGTCCAGTTCCAGTCCAGTTCCGGTGTTTTAGACACCTCCGTTCTAGTCCAGTTCCGGCTTGGAACAAGTTCCGTGCCGTCCCCTGTGTTCCTGAGTGGACCTTCCGGTCCAGCTTCCAGTCCAGTTCCAGTCCAGTTCCGGTGTTTCATACACCTCCGTTCAAGTCCAGTTCCGGCTTGGAACAAGTTCCGTGCCGTTCCCGTTTCCTGAGTGGATCTCCCGGTCCAGTTTCCAGTCCAGTTCCCAGTCCAGTTCCAGTCCAGTTCCGGTGTTTTATACACCTCCGTTCAAGTCCAGTTCCGGCTTGGAACAAGTTCCGTGCCGTTCCCGTTTCCTGAGTGGACCTTCCGGTCCAGTTTCCAGTCCAGTTCCGATCCAGTTTCCAGTCCAGTTCCAGTCCAGTTCCAGTCCAGTTCCGGTGTTTTAGACACCTCCGTTCAAGTCCAGTTCCGGCTTGGAACAGTTCCGTGTTTCCTCAAGTCCAGCTCCGGCTTGGAGCAGTCCTCAGTTGGACGCTATCCTGTGTTAACTAACTAACCTGTTTTGCTCCCGTGTACAGCTTTGGGACCACCCCAACGCTTAATAAAGTTCCACTTTCTGTAATCTGTCTCCTGGTCGTTGCACTTGGGTTCGTCCCGTATCAGGATCGTAACAGCTGCAGTTGAAAGTTTACATCCACCTTAGCCAAATCCATTTTAAACTCAGTTTTTCACAATTCCTGACATTTAATCCTAGTAAACATTCCCTGTCTTAGGTCAGTTAGGATCAAGACTTTATTTTAAGAATGTGAAATGTCAGAATAATAGTAGAGAGAATGATTTATTTCAGCTTTTATTTCTTTCATCACATTCCCAGTTGGTCAGTAGTTTACATACACTGTTAGTATTTGGTAGCATTGCCTTTAAATTGTTTAACTTGGGTCAAACGTTTTGAGTAGCCTTCCACAAGCTTCTCACAATAAGTTGCTGGAATTTTGGCCCATTCCTCCTGACAGAACTGGTGTAACTGAGTCAGATTTGCAGGCCTCCTTGCGCGCACACGCTTTTTCAGTTCTGCCCACAAATTTTCGATTGGATTGAGGTCAGGACTTTGTGATGGCCACTCCAGTACCTTGACTTTGTTGTCCTTAAGCCATTTTGGCACAACTTTGGAAGTATGCTTTGGGTCATTGTCCATTTGAAAGAGCCATTTGCGACCAAGCTTTAAATTCCTGGCTGATGTCTTGAGATGTTGTTTCAATATTTTCGCATAATTTCCCTTCCTCATGATGCCATCTATTTTATAAAGTGCAGCAGTCCCTCCTGCAGCAAAGCACCCCCACAACATGATGCTGCCACCCCCGTGCTTCACGGTTGGAATGGTGTTCTTCGGCTTGCAAGCCTCACCCTTTTTCCTCCAAACATAACGATGGCCAAACAGTTCAATTTTTTTTTCACGAGACCAGAGGACATTTCTTCAAAAAGTAAGATCTTCGTCCCCATGTGCAGTTGCAAACTGTAGTCTGGCTTTTTTATGATGGTTTTAGAGTAGTGGCTTCTTCCTTGCTGAGCAGCCTTTCAGGTTATGTCGATAAAGAACTTGTTTTACTGTGGATATAGATATTTTTGTACCTGTTCCCTCCAGCATCTTCACAAGGTCCTTTGCAGTTGTTCTGGGATTGATTTGCACTTTTCGCACCAAAGCACATTCATATCTAGGAGACAGAACGCATCGCCTTTCTGAGGGGTATGACGGCTGCATGGTCCCATGGTGTTTATACTTGCGTACTATTGTTTGTACAGGCGAATGTGGTACCTACAGGCGTTTGGAAATTGCTCCCAAGGATGAACCAGACTTGTGGAGGTCCACAAATTTCTTTCTGAAGTCTTGGCTGATTTATTTTGATTTCCCCATGATATCAAGCAAAGAGGCACTGAGGTAGGCCTTAAAATACATCCACAGGTACACCTCCAATTGACTCAAATAATGTCAATTAGCCTATCAGAAATTTCTAAAGCCATGACATAATTTTCTGGAATTTTCCAAGCTGTTTAAAGGCTCAGTCAACTTACTGTATGTAAACTTCTGACCCACTGGAATTGTGATATAGTCAATTAAAAATGAAATAATCTGTCTGTAAACAATTGTTGAAAAAATGACTTGTGTCATGCACAAAGTAGATGTCCTAACTGACTTCTAACACTATAGTCTAACATGAAATCTGTGGAGTGGTTAAAAATGAGTTTTAATGACTTCAACCTAAGTGTATGTAAACTTCTGACTTCAACTGTATGTTACTTTATTAAGCTGGTTCCGTCGCAAGTCATTTGAAATGTTAACACATACTAATGTAGCATATTATCGATATGTGTAACTTAATGACACAAGATAGTTGCCTACATTGGTTTACAACTCTACTGCATGGCCTGCTCATATTTCTCTTATTGCAATGGAGTACGCTCTCTGCTGTTCAACATCTTTTCACTAGATTAGCTCAAGCAGGTTTTACCCAGCTCCAGTCTCAGTGTTAGTGCAGCTTTCGAGGCTGAACCTAACCTTGTCTTGTAAGTAACCGGAATACTTATGGGGGCCAAAAACGCTTTCATATAGGAGTCTGCGACTTTCAACGGGGTACCATCCCGATGAAAAGATCAGATGAGTGTCACTTCACAAGCTTGCTTTCATCTTTGGAAAACGCCATAGTATGAAACCTATAGCTACTGTTTTTCCTGACAGTTTGAATCAACAATGGGACAATTCTTTCCACATTTTGAAGGCTTTTGCAAGTCAAAGGATGGATGGGCAGAGGTAGCAGGAATTAGGACAGTATAAGAAGACATTCCCTATGTTCACCTCACTATCACAGATTGTACCTTAGAGCAGAGGGAAAAGCATTAGAGAGAGAGAGAGAGAGAGATAATGTATTATCCTCTTCATAAAGCTGCTGGCTAAGGTGTCACATAGTGTCAGATGACTGTCCAATATTTTTACATGTGACAGTTCACATATATGTAAAACACACCACACACACATGCATGCATGCACAAAATGCACAAAGCACCAGGACATAGTATTGAAGTAAAACACTTTTACTGTACTGCCATTCAGCAGACACTCTTTTCCAGAGTGACACCCAACTTATTAGCATGTGAGATTGTCCTTCTGCCGACAGCAAGAAATGGTAAATAATTCAAATGATTTCTTGCGTTTTATTATACAGCAGAGAAACAATTGACCGCAAATGATTAAACTCACTGCTCTGAGGGTACCCATGTTATTCTTAACATTCCTTTTACATTCCTTTTTTCAGCATTGAGATCACAATACACCCTTCGTTTCATTACGTAAATGCTAGTCAGATAAGTGTGTATGACACAACATGTATGTCATACAAAAACATAACAGCGAGGTAATATTTATTGTTCTTATTTAATCCAGGAAACACTCAGATTCGAACCATCAACTGATTATTATTTCGTCAAATTATTCCTTATTCAAATTAGTTCTGATATCTAAAGCTAATGTGCAACAAATAACCACCAGGGTAAGTAATATTTTTGATCATTATTGGTCTGCTGAAACAAAACAAGCATCTAAAGAAAACATATCAGTGAATTTCCGCATGCATTTTTCTAGAAGAAACAATGAAGAGATAATCTTTCACTGGCCGTGATGCGCTTGAGTAATTTTGGCGGTTGCATAAGCACTGCATCACATCATTAGTCCGAGAGGTTGGCGAGGGTGATGAAGTGATTTAACCTGTTGAATGTGAAACCTGAGGAAAATCAAAGAGAAAACACAGAAAGGAACCAATTTTCCCTGTTTCTCAGGAGAACAAAGCCTTTGTGCTCTTGGTATATTTGAGGCTTATCTAAGCCAGTGCCCTGTCTCTCATCCATTGCTGTGTTCAAAGCCAGAAATTTCTCACCTTGCAAAATAACAAAGCCAAACACAGTCCGTCACCTCATCGACTATGCCCAATCACCCCTCTGACAGATGATGTAATATAAGGCAACAGCCAAAATCACTAGTTTATTTATTTCGTTTTTTTTTTTGTTGGTTTTTTTTTGGCTGTCAATCCTCAATTAATAACTAATCAAACTCTAGGCAAAAATATTGAATTGATATCGTAACTTCCTTTTTCAAAAAATGTATACAGGAAATATACATTAATTTTGGTGTTGAGTGTAACGTTACACTAAACCAAACAAAGAAGAGGCTTGAGACTGTCAAACTATAGTGCTTTGATTGTAAAAGTGAATTATGCATAGAACAGTACATGTCTGAGGAATCAACTTTGCCATGAATGCATCTGACCCTGCAACAGCAAAACCTCAGAAGTGGAAGAGAATCCCTTGAAGAATCAGTAGGCAAAATTAATTTGAATCCAGAGGTTCTAGCTGTAGCTGTCTACCTTTTCCTTGAGCCTCAAATAATCTCCCTATTTATGAAAGCATAACTGCCTGAGGAGCTCTATGAATATGTAAGACAGGACTTCTTCTCCTTGTCCGAGAACAAAGACCGCAGCCTTTCCCAACTCGTCCGTCTCGCTGAAATGCACTCCATTCTACATAATGGTGTCCTTCTTGATTGAAATGTAAAACCAAACATGTCATCATCTAAAGACCTCTGCTAGCGCTTTGGCCATGTCCCTACAGAAAAAAAACTAAAAAATACACGATAAGCATAACAATGCACAATTCCATTGCTTACTTCACTTGACCACTCCTTTGAAAGGCGCTGCTTACAAGTAAATCGCTTTGAGTCGAAAATCAAACCTTGTATTACTTTAAGACTTGTCTTAATGAACGCGCAAATGATGTGATGCAAATTGAAAGGCTTCAATATTGCGGCCATTCCTGGGAGCCAGTAGAGCATTATGTAGACAGATTGGAGCTGATACCTGATTGTGTGAAAGCAGGGACCCATAAAATGTCCAGTTATTGAGACGCTGTTCTGGGAGGACAATGTCCTATTCACTGGCTTTGTGGCACGAGTGCTGATATTGGAAGTTGAAAAGAAAATTCCAAAATAGGAATTTACACCAGGGTCCTTGTTTTGGATTTCTTTGCATTTTACTTAGTGGAGGGCTTCACAATCCATGTTTATGAAGACCTTGTTAAACAGTTTTTTTCTTCTGTGTTAACCAATTCATGCATGTTTAGCTTGATGTCCAGTGCTGCTCTGTAATGCCATGTGTATAATAAAGACAAACTCATTAGTTTGAACAGTGGGTCTAGGCATGTGGTCTTTTCACTCATTTACACACACATATCCATATATTAACAACTAAATATGCCTACCACTTCAGCAATTCTGATTCTGTCTCTTATAATACTGAAATAAAAACTGATAAAAACCAAATAAATTAGGGTGGGTATCTTTTATTTTAATAAACCCCCTTGCATATCAATTTATTTGGCAGAAGATTGAGTGGGGCCATTGAACACATTAAAAGAATCGAATCCTGATCTTGCAACATGGCAGTTCCTCTCAGTAACTATAGTAATTTATACTTACAGTACATACACATTAACAGTACTTGATTCATTTTATGCAATATAAAACAATGTACTTTTCATTTATTTTTTTAAAACAATGTACTTTTCATTTATTGCATAGCTTTGAACAGTTATTTTATTTAAAAAAATACAATTCAGCACAATTGCTTAAATTGCACCCACTTCCCTGTACTAAGACATGACATGATGGCAAAAATATGTGTTTTGTGAGGAATGGTGTTCAGACAGATTTATTTATTTTTCCATTGCAAAGGGGTGCTTCATGCCATGCGACCATTACTGCCTGGCCGTTCAACACCTCATGAGTCTCTGGGTTATCCTGGCCTATTTTCTATTGACTGTTAAGCAGTGTTCTTAAGGCTAAATTCAATAAAAGGTGCTAACTTCTGTACCATAAATTTAACTGGGGATTAATAAAACAAATTCAACATACTCACTCTTGGCCGTTTACAGGTCTCAGGTCATATTTTCTGATTTCCAGTGGAATTTATTATCCAGTAGATAAGCAAAATCATTTGGTGCTGTTGTTGTTGTATTACACGCCAAGAGTAAAACCTATTTTCTCTGCATGTCATTTTAATGCCCATACCTTGTATTCAGTCTCATTTGCAAAGTTACTGCAAAAACAATGTTTTGATAAAAACCATTGTTTTTACATTTCTGACTAGGTAAATGTGTAGTTTTGATATTCTTTCAAAAATAACACATTAACAAGTTTAAGAAGGCCAGAGGGAGAACCATGAGGCTAATGGACCAATTCACTTCCTCTCTGTGGCTCTCGGCATGACCACCTAAACTCCAAACTCATAAATGAACTTCACTATTTATCATCCAGTGAAACAAGCCTCTGTGCATGTGTTATATCGATTAAGCTTTAGATGACACGTTTCATCTGTATTCAGTTTAACGCATATCAAACAGCTTTACATTTTTTAGTTATGGCAAACACTGAACGTATCTACACACACTTTAGCCTACATGTGTTCAACCATCAGTAACTTTGTTCTAAAAAACTATATGAAGATATATGATATACTAGAAAACTATATGAAGATCACTAAATTTGTGAAGTCCATTCAATGGTCTTCTTATGCTCAACAGTGTATAAAGGATACTCAAGAAAACATTATGTAGTTCAGCTATGTAATAATGGAAAATGTATTACTGAGGCATTAGGTTGTTTATTAGTGATACAAGGTCATTCTCTTATATCTGCAGATCACACTCACCACATTTGTCATTGTTCATTTGGCATGCCAGCTTCTAAAAGAGTTGTTCTAACTGCAAATGTTGAGTTGCAGTATTTATAATGGCAATCAAACTAAAAAAAACAAAACAAAATATAGCTGCAAGCAGCGATACACGGGGTCCAAGCAAAAGGTTGTAATTTTGTTGTAACCGTGTTCCTTTTACAATTGAGTCTCGGAAGGTATATGTGAGACACATAGCTGCATGACATGAGTGTCTAAACATGAATATGTATAAAAGGTCAAACTGTTTTCACCTTCAGTTAATTCTGGGTAAACTGAATAATTTGAGAAGACCTTCATGAAATGTGCAATTTCTTTGTTGTTTCCTGGAGATAGAAGATACTGAAAAGTTTACATAGTGCAACAATGAGACTAAATACAACAATTCAACAGCCAGATTCTTTCTCTCAATGTAGTCATCACCAAAGCTACATAGGTCTCACTCATGTGGTTAGGCCAAAACTGGGGACAAAGGAAAATGGATAATAGCATTTCCAAAATGGCGGCCAATCCAAGATGGTGGCAATACATTTAGTAGACATATGTGTTCCAGATAAGGAAATGTATCACTACAACAAGTTTTAATGAATTTCTAAATATTTAAAAAAATATTATGCTCTACAGCGGCACCATTTGATTCTATTTGGTCTCTTCAGAGAAAAAAAAAAAAAAGTTCAGAGAATACCGTTTAAACTATTAGGTGACTACTAATGCTCTGTGGTTGGGGTCATCTTCTCTGCAAAATATTAATAAACATTATAATTTAGTCATTTTACAGACAACTTTAGCCAAAGCAGCTTATAAAAGTGCATTTCATATGGATGAAGATGACCTCAAAACCTTGTTTTCAAAGGGAACAGGCATACCCACCCATGCCAAGAAAATATGCCTCACACTAGTATGGAACCAGTAGAACCCTTCATTTCTGGAACACTGGTGTATTTCAATCTTGTTGGTCACTACTTGTACAATCAGTTACATGCAACAAGGAAATGTCTCTCTCCGTTCCATTTAAGGACTCTTACCTTATTGGTACATTCAATGCTCCAAGTGCTCATATGCAGTGTTTCTACATTGAGTACAGCTAATTATTCATATACAAATGATAATTTGCACTACCTCGTCACACCCTTTCAGTCATTTCTCTCACTCCTCTAACTGTTTAAAATGTATTTTTTGTCAATTATCATCCATATAATTTGATTCAAAAATACACATAATAATAATAATAATTTAAATAATAATAGGTTTATGTTTTGATTTTTTATCTCCAGGGTGATAGTTAATATTCAAATAACATGTGCTGGTACACAAAAAAGATCTTTTAGGAATCAAATGCTAATTCATTCTCACCTGGCCGGTTCAAATGCCTATTAGAATGGGCTTTGCTTTTCTATCAGAGGAAGGCTTCATTTTCAGTACATGTTTGTGCTGTTAGCCTTACCCACTTTGTTTGCTGATAAAGACTTCTGGTGTTTCCTTGATTCATACAGTTATGGATAATGCTAGGATCATGCTCTAGCTTCATGCTAACAATTACAGCATTGCATTCAGCCATTTAATTTGCTGACTCGTTTCATTTACACTGCTCAGTCATTGTATTGAAAAAATACAGATATATAGCAAAAAACCTTTGTGAACTTGGATACTAGGCCAATAGTTTGTCTGTTGATGCAGAGATTCTGATCAGAGTAATGGGACCTTGTAATAGTTCGTTTTTACTGAACATTCCCATTACATCACCATCTAGTTAGGCTTGCTATGCATGTCTGATGCAAAGATCAAAGAAAATGTCTTCAAATTGGTTGTTCATTGAAGGTTTCATTAGTATTATAAAGATGGATAAAGGAGGAAAACATAGGACAAAAGAGAAAGCTGATATTCGTCAATGGGTGATAAAAGCTGATAAGCTGATAAGGGTCAATGGGTCAATTCCCAGGATCAATGACACTCAACTCATCATAGCAAACAAACTATTTTGAGCTACATCAGGTGGTATGTACCATTCTTTTTACACACATTTTCTTGTCCATCCAAACCCCCCTCCCCCGCCACCCCAAATTTGTTACAATACACTGGATCTTTATGGTTTCCCCACCTCCCAAATCTCAATTTACCCACTGGTTATGAATATGTGCAATTCTTTATAAACAGATGCAGCCAGACCCACAATCCTGGCTGCAGTGTAAGAACTATAAATGGGCTTTCAGTGAGAGACACAGTCTACCAGAGGGCCTCTACCACATGGGGATAATCTCAGAGAGATCAGGAACAATGGCATGCAGTGATCCATCATGCAGTCTGTGTCCCAAAATAAGTTAATTTCACAGGTGGGATACACTGGCATTTTTCCATTAACACAAAAAGCAGTATTTTGATTCAGTAAAAAAGTATCCAGCTGCTCAAATGGATAAAATGTGAATAGTATATAGTGTATAGCGTATAGTGTGAGTGATGTTCAATCGTTCATTAAAAGTGTTCATTTATTACTGCCATTTGGGCTTTGCTTTGCTGAAAATAGAGGCCAGCGGGTCATTAGCAATGCAGTAGGGCTATAACCAGGCCAAAATAATTTACACAGGTAACATGATGAACAGATATTGTGGGAAAATAAGACATATCAAAGATGTCAATGTCAATGTTCAAATCAATTTTTGGTTAAATGAAGAACATGACAAAATTGATGTTGACATTGGATGTTGAATGTTGACTTTTTTTTTTCTTCATAAAGTCTGTATGTCTGGTTTGCAAAACTAGATTTTATTTAACTTTTTGTAAATTATGCAAACATTTGTAACATCTTGTACAATCAGCTGGTAAACAGGCTCACATAAACGTATCAGAAGTTATCCCCAAAATAGACAATGGTATCTCTAGCCATCCACAACAACATCAACAACGTTGATCAGCAGTAACAATCAACAAAACAAGAACATCAATCTAACAAATGCACATTTTGATAGCAACAGAGGAACATGATTTTATGATCTGCTACAGGAAGCGTCTGTAGGAGAGTTAGCTAGTTACCTAATTACAGATTACTTGGTAAACGTACCAATTTACAAACTGCTACAGTGGTGCCATTGTGTTAATCTTACACCATACCCTCAAATTACAAAAAAAACAAAACGCATGGGGATGGCTTATGTTCTCACCCATTCTGTAAATTGTATTCCTAACATTAGAAACTTATGACAGAGTGCTGAAATGGCTTGCTAGCGAATTCACAAACTACACATTCAAAGCTAGCAAGCTAGCCAGTTTAGTAAGTTGTTTGTGTTATATGGAATAATGAATGATGTGATTGCACATTATAAGTAGGCAAGAATAGGCTACCAGTAATTATCTGCTAACCAACATTATATGTATTTCCCATTTTGGGCTCCATGAGCAGCAGAAACAGCACTTACAGTATTAGCAGAGTGCTACTAATGGTAGAGTTTTTTTCTCTGCATTAGCACTGCTAATGTTTAGCACATCAGTTCCTCGTGGTGTTATTATTTGATTAATATCTCCTCAGTGTTTTAGATATTTAAAAATGATAGATATTTTAACTACCTGGCTAATTATATAATTTTTTTGTATTGCCATGTATGGGCATTGTTGAAAGTGTTTATAAAACTTATAAATTGCATCCCCTGATTTATTAATTGATACTAATTGATTAGGCCAATAATGTTAGTTTATTGAAAATCTTTTGAAATGTTTAGCCTTCTAAAATCTGTATTTTTAAAATGCCGATTTCTGACGGCTGTAGCACAACCTCTGTATTGTGATTGTTATTCAATAAAATAACATGCAATACTGTACAAAGATAATAGTGGCAATGCAGTGAGTAAGCTTATTTAATCTTAACTTGCCACTACTATACAGTAACTGACATAGTAACTGACATATACAGCAACTGAGACGAAACAACCCTGAATAATGGTAGATAGACATAACACTCTCTGTCTCTTTTATGTAATATATGTACTACATAATAATATAACATTAAGTACATACAAATATTTACTAGGTCATTGATCAATGAAGTTACATGTATAGAACGGTGTCTAGATACTGTACAACTGCCTCTACAAGAGCAAGATGAACTGATTCAGCATTCCTCTACTGGCTCTCATTTAAAGAAGCGTGACGCGGATACCTTTTTCCACTGCTAATTTTCTATATTCGGTAAGTCTATGACTCTCTAAGCAATGCGCTGAGTTTAAGAATAATAAAAATGATAATATTTTAACTGAAGTCATGAGGTCAGTGTCCCTCTGCGGTTGTTATGGCTATGCATGCCACAATGCTGCAAAACAATGTTTTTGACAGTGGGGGAGGAGTGGGGGAGTTGGCTTAAAAGTGGACTTATCTGCGCAGTTATGATAGTATGACAGCATTTAAGAGGAATCGCCTGTAGGCTGCTCAACAAAAGATAGCAGGGGTACAACATCTGGGCCATGTAGCATGCCAGTAGAAACAAAGTAAAGAACAGAATAGTCTTTCTGGGTAACTGAAAAAAACAGTTTCATATGAGCGTTTCCAAGTTGGGGACATACAGCACACATCAGAATTCAAGAGAAACATTAAGACACAATGGTTATGGAAACAGTAGCCACTCATTCCAAGAGCCATGGTGAGGAGTGATGTAGACAAAAAAAAAAAGCAAGCTTAGTTGAATGTGTACATGTAGGACAACAGTAGGCAACATAATATTCTTCACACAGTTCAAGTGCATTTCCAATATAAAGCCAAGCACTTCCTTGACAATTAAAAAAAAATTAAAATTTAAAGGTCATATTTCTACCCTTCACTAATTACAATTGTGAAATTCAGTAAAACAGAAGTGCACATGAGAACATTAAATTAATGTTACATGATAAAGTATTAGAGGCATTTCTGATGTTTAATATTCAGCAAAGTTATCCAAAGTATTTACTTTCTCTTCTTCAACTCGAATCCCAAAATAAAGGCTGCAATGGCTTCTTGGATCCTTGTAAAAATAAAAAATATATCCTTTATAGTATCATGGAATCCTAATGGAACATTTTTTAAATTTCAAGACTTTGCAGATATATTTTCAGCCTGCATTTGATCTCTTATTTGGAAACAAAAATTGCATTTACTTTACATGTTTCTGTAGGGGGGTGGGGAGTGGAGTTTGACATGAATAATATATAACATGAGTCTCGCTTTAAATGAACCCTTTCAAAGGAATGCTAACCAACTATTCTCAGTGGACACCTCTGCCTTTACTTTAAAAATCGTAGTTCCACATGTCAGAGATGTCTCCAGTCTTATGAGCGATGACCTTGAAAGAAATAACTAAGTGAACATGACAACTCCCTGCAACAAATATTTAATACCATATTAGAACCACTGACCTAGCTCCAGAACCACTGAGACATTTAACACACTATAAGAAAATTAAAGGTTGAAATTTTAGTTAAGCTATTGTCAATACTGTTGGCCATCTGCCAAGTTACAGGTCAATGAGCCATACCCCATACATTTTAGGGTTTCTCACATAAATTAACAATACGGCCACAGAATAAAAAGACTCTGGTTCATTACTGAAATTAAATTCTGAACCATCTGACCACATGTAAACGCACATAATTCAGATTCAACTTCACACAGCCACACAACAAAGCCCCAAACTTGTTTTATTTTGTGCCACTTTCTTATCTTTCTTAACTTGAAGATATGCCCACAAAAAATAGTATTCTGCTCAAAGAAATCAAATCCTGTTATTCCCAGATAAGTTTTCACATATCCACACACAACATTTTGTATTGGGCCAAATAGGCTTTTATTTACAATTTGGGACATTTGTCATATTTGACTGGGTGAAGAATAGTTTAGCAAACAAATAAAATAAAATAATAATAGTAAATTAAATTATACCATAAAATATCTTCACCACTACCAGCAAAAACATATTTTTTTCATATACAAACCAAATGCTTTCAAAGCCATTACTTATTGTGTTAGGAAAATAATTGGAACTTCTGTCCTTTATGATTACATGTGATTGGCTGTAATAAGAAAGTTGTACTGAACGCAGAGAGAATGCAATAGGCTAAATTATGGTCAATGTTGCAACATTAACCAATGGAATGGTAATCAATAATGTCATCAGGTAAAGTGCAAGTTTTCACTTTCCTATTTTAAGTAGAGCAGCGGACTCTCTGGAACAGGTGTGAGGAGCAGAGAAGTGGAAATTATCGCTACAGATGGCTGTAAATTAAATTAAAACTGCATTTATATCCAAAACAGACAAGCCTAAACATACAAAAAGGTTGAAGCAGAGATTTCAGGGAGAGGGGTTGGGGGGGGGGGGGGGGGGGGGGGTTAGTTCAGAAAAGTAAATTAAGGGTCCATACCATTTTCATTTGAATGGGCGAAATCAGGACTACTGTATGGGCTGAATATATAAATGTCTGACCATTACATTAAATATTTAACTCTTAATGCCTAAGTCATTTCAGCGGCTTAATTTATATTTATAGCAAACTGATCAATTATGTCCTGGATATTATAATCAACAAATGGTAATGTAGTTCATTTCATTTGAAAATCTCTTTGTTATGACTTACTATATTGTAAATGATTTGTCCAGAGTAATCTGGCTTTAAGTCAAAATGGGCAATTTTCCACATAATGGAAAGCAAAAACTAACATTAAGCTTTTAGCAATCTTTCAAGTCCACATAAATTAGGAGTCATTCAATTTAGCTTACAGAGTGACATTATGGTTTTTATGATTTCAAATAATGACAGCTGCTGTGATTTTCACTCTTTATGGGAGAAGGCCAGAAACCAGAAATATCCCAATGCATTTCAGTTTAATATGCTCTATGTGAACCTTTCTTACTTTTTAAAATGGCATCTGAGCAAGAAGATATTAACATCACATTTTCCAATGATTTGTTTTTCTCATTCATCAACGATTCTCTGTCTTGCCAACGATATTCATATGTCCTCTGTCCATGATGAAATTGTATTTTCACTTTGCACTCTGCAACATTATGCCCTTGTCTAAAGCTGAACTAAAATAGTGTCAGACGCTTGTGCAGCAAAGCAATTTGTGAGTGAAAATTGAAGATGTCATTGTGCTCATCACCCACAATTCTGACAACTCCAGATGGGTGTTGCTTTTCACTCCCACGTCTCATGATTACTCCCATTTTGACCCATTTTGACAACAATGACCCATTTTTGACAACCAGAGAGCTGAAGAACTAGAAATGTTGTACAATATGTCGGTACAGCTGTGGGTCAAGCTGCAATACAATCAAGTACTCTATCTATGTCATATAATGTTTGAATTATGGACATACACATGTAAATCCAAACCTATTTTTCTCTCTGACCAGTTGAATCTGGGTAGTATTTTATGTAGTAGCCTATTTTCAATGATAAGACATGGTAGTGCTCCAAAAATGAAATATCCTCAGAAAATAGGTAACCAGTAATATGAATGACACCAGGGCGAAAAGGCTGTCAAACATCCAATTTATTATTGAAAAATCAAGGCTGAGGTAATTTGATTTATTTTATTTTTTTTCACTTTTAGACTTCATTGAATTTTGTACACTTTCATATCTGCAATAGTGAATTTGCTTTTTGCCTGCCAGATTGTGTTTGTTTAAAAATCTGCTGAATTGAATTGGGGCTTTCTGGCAGAGACTGAGGAACATGCTGTGATTGAGTATGCCCTGCATATGCCTGACAGAGTTCTTATAAGTGAGAATTACGACTTGTTGAATTAGCAGACCATTTTCATGAAACATCAACTCTCAAAGAAAGGTAAGGTAGAAGGTCAAGCATAAAAGTCCATACCAGAACATCTGCAAACTCCAAAGCTTCTATAATGTTAACTCAATTAATTTAATAGTTTGTTTAATATGAATATTGTCCTGGCAGTTGCACTGGATTACGGGAGAGGGGTAGTGAGGGAGCAGAGTGCAATGGCTACTAAGTCAGTAATTCTAACCATTTGTACCCTCAAATACCGTAGTATCACCTTCAAATAGCATTGTGTCATTTAATATCCTACATAAGATAAACTTATTGTAGTTATTCCATGTTCATTTATTTATTCCTTTTTTTACAGAGATCTTTGGACAAATAGTATAGTTTTGAGATATCAAGGTCCTCTAATGTAGTATTGTTTTGTGTTTTGTAATGCATGTTAGTTTTGCAATGTTCAAAAAAGTATATGCCAGGAAGGGAGATGGTGTGCTGCCCTCTGGTGGACTGCACAGGTGCTACTTACAGGCATGGTGGCAGCTGAGGCATATTGCAATTAGCCCAGCTGCTACTCATTGCCTAATCAATCCACCTGATAAAAGGGCCTGGCTCCTCAGCATAAGCGGACCACTTCCTGGAGGCAATGGCTGTTCAGCCTTCCTTCCTTCCTTCCTTCCTTCCTTCCTTCCTTCCTTCCTTCCTTCCTTCCTTTCGTCCTTCCTTCCTTCCTTCCTCCCTCCCTCCCTCCCTCAATCCCTAGGTCTCTGGGATGTTTTTATTGCCAGTTATTTCTTCCCCCTTCCTTGTTTGGAATGTTTTTGGTGTTTTTCAGTTCTTGGCCCTAATAAACGGTGGTAAGCTAACCCTTCCTCTGGGTTTCATTTTTTCTTTTACTCAGTGGCCACCCCCTGTACTGCAACACAACTGGTGAAGAATGTGGGTATAGCACCCCCTGGTCGACAGACATAATTAAAAATAAATAAAGATATCCATCCATCAACCCATGTTGCCAGTGTCAGGAACCCAGGGAGCCCAGGATATACATACACTCACTGTAGGTGTAATACTAGAAGCAGTCACTTTATGTGGAGCCTATTGTTGTATATACTACACTGTCCCACCAGGAGTTTTTTTTAGGATTGTTGTGGCCTAAAATGCTTGATTTCGCGGCAGCTTTTCTTAAAAGTTGCGATGCAAAGTGCGATGTTTTGTGTGTTTTATTATAAAACCATGTTTACGCTCAGTAATGACTGGGAAACTGGCCCTGCTTTATGAGACTCGCTACAACGGAGGAGATATTTTAATAAAAACATTTTGTAAGTTGCCTATTTGTGTTTGAAATCATTTGTGTTGCGGCCCCCTCGAGCTGGGGTCATAACACAACGATTTTAGAATTTTTCACGGAAAAGTTGCGGTGAAAAATGCAAGCTCTTGCAACTTTCGCGAGTTTCGTAGATTTTTCGGCAATAGTTGCGATCGCGACGTTGCGAAATCCTGGAGGGACAGGACTGACTACAGTACTAATTTAAAAAACAAATTAATTTTGCTTTTTTGCTTTTTAGTTTTAACTACGTGGTGTGCAAATCCGGTATGCATTCATTGCCAATCTTGCAATCTTGAGACCCACGGTGAAAACTTCACGATGATCTGAATCACGCCACAAATTTACAAAGCGAATTCAAAGACATACTTCATTAACCCAGGCTGAATTCTGATCCGACTGCTAGCGTAATTGAGATTGAAAATTAAATTTTAAAAGCATGTAAATCTGCACTGACAAATTTATGAAATGGTGCCATATTGGTTTATAATACTAGTGTGGTTGCAGCGTTTGTAGGAGAGTCATTCTTGCACCAGCTGTTGCCAGTAATGTGGTTTTTGAGTCTGACTGTAGTGAGCTGAGGTTAGACTGTAGCCTACTGTTTTATTTAGGCCAGTGCTGGAATCACACCCAGGCCAAAAAGGCCCCAGTGTTAGCACTTTACCCCATAGTGCCAACTCAGCACTCCACTTCAACCATTTTAGGCTAAAAAAGGAGAGAGTTCAGTAGATGTGTTATTAAAAAAATAGTAATGACACCAAAATCGAAATGATCAGTTGTCTCCAGCTGCCACCCACAGAAATGTATGTAAGGCACATACTCTACTTTCATAAATATAGCACCGGGAAAGTCAGTGAGAGGTCTGCTGTACTCTCGTCGACTTGAGAGCAGGGAAGTCAAATGACCTTAAACCAGCCCAAAGTCACAATTACTGTAAACTGGTACTGTGGCTGACCTTAAATAGATCTCTTTTTTTCTTAATCCTGGCAGAATTTCTCAGTAAAGTGTAGTTTCTAAATTGAGCCCATACAGTAGGGTTTTGTCCAAGCCCCAGAAGGCCAATTTTATTTTACAGCATATCCTACCCTAACAGCCAGGGACTGAATCATGCTGCCTCAGTGCAAACAAAATTAGCTTCTCACAATATTTTCCCAGATGTTAAAGGTCATTAACAGAATGAAACCAGATGACTGCAGCAATAAATTCCTAAGTGATTTCATTTCATATTCTACTTTTTGGAAAAAAATAAAAATAAATAAAAATCATATTTAAAGTTGCTTTCCTCCATATGATTTGTTTTAGTTGGTGGGTGCTTGCTCACAGAGCTATTGCATGCTGCTTACTTATTGTGACTCCTGTACATTGTAGGCATTTGTTTTATGGCATACAACTCCACGTTCTGACAGCTTGCGCTTCAATATTCTTTGAATTCTTTCAATGAATGTCAAAATTGTGTCTTGTCGATTGCATGGTATGTACTACTAAACTGCCTTTGTGGTAATTCTAAGGGACATTTTCAAATTAAAATAAGACCGTGTTAGTGCAAGTGCCATGTGGAAAACATGACACTCACATAATGTGCTGTCTGCCGTTGAGCGTTAACTTGATAACTGTAAAATCCTCTGTGATAAATCACCCTTTTGAACACGCAACAGTAAACGTAATCATTACTGATCTTTCTGCATGTTAAAAATACAATGGGGTAAGTTTCCAGGTTTCAGTGTTTGCCCTGTCCTGATTTCCTTAATGTTCTTGTTTTTTAAAATTTATTCCTTCAACATTCTGGTATCAGGTATTATTTTCCATTCTACAGGATGTGCAAGACTATAATTGAGCTACTGTTGTTCGGAGGAGATGCATCTCTCTCTGACAGCAACTGCTAGCCTATGAGTGTCTGTCAAATAATTGAGGAGGAGCTACATCACTGGTAACCTGAGGAAACTGGACTGAATTAAACCCTGCTGTGGGTCATAGTTTTTGGGGTCGTGGGTTTTAGGTTTTCTGCAAAAAAAAGGTCCTTGTTTGGCTATATATTTTTAATTATTTTAATAAGCCAGCATTAATATAGGTCAAATGCATACATACATACATACAAACATACACGTGACTTCAAATGTTTGATGTGCAGTATCTACTGGAAAATATACTGAGGTTCTATTTCATATAAATATATGATGCCTTGCAAGATGTGTATGAACAGTGGGGGGGGGGGGGGGGGGGGGGGTCGGGGGTGTAATGGTTCATACCTCTGCATGTTGAATTTAAAATGACTTATTGAAAAGGACTGAATATCTTTGGCATATAACAATATACTTTTTAGGTCTAAATACAGCTTCTTTCTCTTCATACTGTATGGGTACTAGTCACACAATTGACTCCTGAACATGGCTTAGAGCAAAAATTGAGCACAGAGTGTTCATTGTGATTTCCATGCTGCTTTGTTAGAATCTTTTGGAATGTCACCAAAAATATGTAATTAACATGAATAAGTAGAAATTGAACAATTTAGGTAGCTATAGGCATCAATTATTCTTGAGTTATACTTTAAACCTTCTGCAACAAGTCATTTAAATGAAAACGCTGCAAGCAGCAGATTGCTTTTGCCTTGTTGATTACAAAATAAATGAACCAAGATAATGTTGTATTGGAAACCACCCATGTAATGCCGCCCACAGAATGTATTAAACAAGAATAGTATTTGTTTACCCTCATATTTATCTGATTTTCATTCTATCCATTCTCTCTAAAGTTAACACAAGACACAATAGTTTGATTTAAATTCAATAGATGAAGTGTTGTGCACATTTTAGTCATAATTTACATTGTATTTATCAGCTATACAATTTCATTACAAATAAAAAAATGTATATATTGTGGCAAACTCCGAGCTGGTTGGAGTTGTCACGCAACTGAAAACAATAATCTCAATGTCCACACTGCGACAATTCAGTTTAAATTGCAAATTTATTGCTGTTTTGTGGGAAAGAGAGGTAGAGGTTAATGGGAGCGTCAGCCAGTCCGTAATCTGGGAGAATAGTCGTGGTACGATGCCAGGGTTCGTTACACGTAGACGGGTTCTCTTACGGTCCAGGGCTGATGAAGGAGGAGAGCGTGGGTCGGTAACGGGGCGGGTTCTCATTCAATCCGGGAATCGGGCACACAGCAGACTTCTCCTGGCAAAACAGATCAAACACAATACTTTTTAACTTTCTCTCCCCAACAAATCCAATCTCCAATCTCCAATCTCCAATCTCCAATCTCCAATCTCACTCTCTCGACTCAACCTTGGTTTCGCCTAAGCTACTTCGTCTTCCGGTTGTTTGCCAGTCCATTTTCTAGGGCACCGATTAGCCCGGTGATTCGCCACAGCTGACTTGCCCGGTGTCTTCTTCAGGTGTCGTGTATTTCCTTGTTGAGGTGGTGACATCATCGGAATTCCTAATATGGGCATGCCATCTTTCCACATCAGCCTAACATATCTTCTGTCTATCACCTCTCCGTGGTTCTGTCCCCGCGGGTTGCCACAATATATATTCCATTTTTAATAAAATCACATTTTAAAATAGCTCTTAAAGACTATTTAATAACAGCTAAATTAGAGTTTACAAGCATAAACTGACACTTGAAGAGATAAAGTCATAATAGACCTTTATTTAACCAGGAGCGTCAATTGAGAACAAATTCTCATTTAGAATGACAATCCTAAACTGCATGTCTTTGGACTGTGGGAGGAAACGGGAGTGCCCATAGGAAACCCACGTGGACGTGGGGCGAAACATGCAGACTCCACACAGATCTGGGCCAGCCGGGCTGCGAACAGGGCAACAGTGCTAACCACTGCACCACCGTGCCGCCCAAATAAATCATTCATTAATTCTGAATGCTATACGTACGTTTTATGCCCTAAAGAAAACCATAGCCTCAGCCAAGTTTAGACAGAGACATTCTTCAGTTCGACAAGGCAGGAAAACATTGGTGTTCATTTTCAACACACAAATACAGAAGTGATGACAGCACTGATGTAAACACACAGGGCCCATCCCATGGAGAGGCATATGTTCTAATGAAAGTTATAATTCTGTGTTCTGTGAGTGACATTTAATTCCAAACGCAGTCAAGAAATATACTGTTACAACTTTGACTCCATAAAGTGTTATAGCATTCACACTTCCACACAGTTTTGAAACATTTATTTTCTCCAAATGCAAGAAAGTAGACACAACATGTTGAGGAATAAGGAATATATGTTTGCATTTGAATAAAGTAGCACTAAGTGGACTGTAGTTTCTTGCTCTATTCTGAAATTGTTCCTGATTGAATAAATTGCTCTTCCCCATAGAAGATACTTGCTGTAAAAATTTGATTCACTATGGCTGCTCTTTCTGGGGAGAAAATTGACCAAGAAAAGGAAAGTGGCATTCTGGAAAATCTGAATATATTTACAACCATTGTATTACTAGTACTTGATACATGTCTGAATATCATATTACAGGTAATTTAGAATTTTATTAGAAATTGCAATGTTACATTTAGAAATTGAATACTTTTGGATCTTTAGGTCAAATTAGATCTGTAGAAACATCCCTTTCTCACTTTGCCTGAACTGTTTTTTTTTTTCCAAGTGTGCTGAAAAGTGAGATTAGCTGGTCTTAAGATCTTATCTGCAGCTTCTGTGTTTGCTATTTTTATTGACTCATTCTAACATGAAGATGTGGGTGATCTGTTTCCAGCAATGTGCTAACGAGGACCTTGCTAGTTCACAGCTTGGCTCATTGCAATGGTGCCACAGGCAAAAATTCCACAAGGTTCACATGAGAAATTCTCGTAAGCCCTGCACTGTTCAGACAAGGTTTATAACCAAATGCTAAGATCTTACTGTTTGAGGCTTTTAAACTACAATCATAAGAAATCCTTTCAGCCACTACAAAGCTGAGATGGGATGGAAATTATCCTGAAACTGTTCAGGAAGGAGAAAGTCGTTTCGAAAACAGACAACATTCAATAAATGAACCGAACTAAATTGTTTACTACACGGTAAAACCAAGCCCAACACATCTATGCAAAGAAGAAAACACCAGAAAAGTCTTCCAAGTACATTTGTGTTTGACCCCCACAGTACCTCTGCTCTTTTGTTTGCCTTTCTTAAATATAGACAGTAAAGTAACTTCTCAGTTGACCAACGTTGGGGAAATAACTGTGGTAATGAAAAAAGGCTAGCGCCCCCGTTCTCAGCTGTGGAATTTCCTGAGGAAGCGTTATTACGAACAATATCACTTTGTTCTCTCCCTCTTTCATTATGTATTTTGATGACATCATCTGCTGTAATATGTTGCTTTTCTAAGTCAAGCATGACAGCTTCATTTGACTATTATTTATACCCAAGTTTAAATCACATAAAACCAAAAGCATGCAGACTGCAATGCTTTTTGTTTTTCAGACATGGATCATGAATGGAAGCTATTATTTCAATCCAGTGTGGCTGGAATTAAGTATTAAACAGATATATATATATATATATATATATATATATATATATATATATACATATATATATAAAACAGACATATATAATATATATAAACAGATACATATACATTTACTTTGTGCATGACACAAGTAATTTGTCCAACAATTGTTTCAATTCACTATATCACAATTCCAGTGGCTCAGAAGTTTACATACACTAAGTTGACTGTGCCTTTAAATTTTTAATATTTGGTCGCATATCCTTTGCATGCCACGACTTCCTGATGTCTATGACCCAACAACATCAAAAGACTCTTGATATCTTATTTTCTGGTACTCTTACAAGCGATACTATATTGTCTCTGCATTTGAATGTATCTCTATGGGAATTGGGGGGGGGGGGGGGGGGGGGGGGACTAGATTTAGCTGTAAATTATGCTGGAAGTTATCCATCCATATCTACTATATTTCTGGCAGCAGAGTGATGATTTAAGGCTTGTTTGATATATCAGACCCTTGATGACTTAGAGCCATTTAGCCAACCATGTGTTTCCATACTGTTCCAGTGTAATTTACAGCTAAAGCTAGTCCCACCACCCAATTCCCATAGAGATCAATTCAAATGCAGAGACGTTATAGTGTCGCTTGTAAGAGTACCAGAAAATAAGATATCAAGAGTCTTTAGATGTTGTTGGGTCACAGACATCAGGACGTCATGGCATGCAAAGCCAAAGGATATGCGACCAAATATAAAAAATTTAAAGGCACAGTCAACTTAGTGTATGTAAACTTCTGACCCACTGGAATTGTGATATAGTGAATTAAAAGTGAAATAATCTGTCTGTAAACAATTGTTGGAAAAATCACTTGTGTCATGCACAAAGTAGATGTCCTAACTGACTTGCCAACACTATAGTTTGCTAACATGAAATCTGTGGAGTGGTTAAAATGAGTTTTAATGACTTCAACCTAAGTCTATGTAAACTTCCGACTTCAACTGTGTATATATATAATTATTGTTTGTGTCTTAAGACTGTAGGCTACAATTTGCCTCAAAATAGATGTGTTTTTCCAAGTGATTTGGAATAAAATAAAACCAACCACAATGAATAATGCTGAACTATTACCATATTAGCAGCTACATGCTTGATTTTCTGTACAACCTGCACAGTTACTGAGATAGTCAGCAAACAAGACATAATGTAGCTACTCTATAGTCTGATGGAGGTATTTCATCCTTCTCATGCAAATAATCAACGGGATAATTTAATAGCTTGAGCCTGCTGATTCCAATATACAGTATGTCCTAAAAAAAACATTCCTATGCCAAGTGTAAAATAGACATAGGGTCTGTTAAAATTATGTGATGTCACTACTTAACCCTTGTGTGGTGTTCGTGTATTTGTTACTCACCCAGTGTTCGCGGGTCTGGTGGACCCACAACATTATTTGGTTTTTAAAACAATAAAGTCATAACAATTTACGTAAAAATACTTCACAGATATTGACTTTATCTCAATTACAAGCAATATAGACAGCATATATGGTTAATATTGACCATTTACCTCTGCTAGATCACATTTATCAATAAAAGTGATATTTGTTTTTTGTGATAAAATGTGATTTTTGTGTTCTTTTACATGTTTATCACAGAAAATGAGCCAAGGCCAATGAGTCTCAGGTTGAAAAAATTATGAATTGTATCATTTTTCTTTTAGTAAACATTGAATACGGGTCCCACAGACCCGAACACCACACAAGGGTTAACATACTTGCATTTTTATCCTACTGTAGAAACAGGGTTATTCAGGTGCCTAATTTCAGAAATATCATGAGCACTGTGATCATTCTACAAATTGGTTTGATTTCATAAAGGCACACTTAAAATTATTTTAGTCATTCCTTCAGTTTAGCCAGAGAAGAAAATGGTCTTTACTCCATATTTCATATGAGGGCTTAAAGATTTTACTGTGTGAAATTCAGCTGGGTATGTGAAATAGATTGCTTCATATATTTGCAGAGAGACAAGAACACAGCCTTTCCCTTTGGCATCTAGATGACAAGATGGGCTGTTTGCAAATTTGAAAGCTGTCGAGAAGATTTAATCCTCCAAGGCAAGATGTACTGTATGCTTATGATAACAACATTCTCACCTCTAGGAAAAAATGTAAAGTGTTTTGCAATCAAACGGCTATGTTCTATAGCCATATCCAGTGCTATGTTTGTTATTGCTGTTTCCACTACTTATGCATAGTGTGGAACTGTATTCCGTTTCATCTTGTTTCCTGTATTTCAGTTACAGGTATGTTGTGAATGTCTGTTTGTCATCCAAAGACTTCACCCCCAGGGCACGCATTTTGTGAACAGCACAAAATAAGAGAAGAATAAAGAAATGTATTAACTGTTAAATGGCAAGGTAAGCTTCAAAATGACTAAGGAGATCATTAGCATATATTGAATTGAAATACTATGCACAGACCAATTAATTATCACGTCAGATATCACAGGTATCCCATCAAATGGGCATACATGAGTACAACACTAACAAAATGTTACGCGTAATATATATAAATGATATCATGTGCTGTAATAAAACTGTCTTTCTAACCCTATTATGGAAAAAAAAACATTAGGATATTGGGCAGGACATTTATATCTCTACCGTTTTCTGACACAGTGTTAAATTAGTGCTACATCTGTTAATCGAAACATTTTAATATTGTGTAATACTGTAGACCTTCTGAACTGTATCTATGGACACTATTATTCACACTGAAGAAGCAATGGTAGTACCAAATGAAATATGTTAATACAATTTCATATTTCATATTAAATGAATATAAATGTTTTGTAATAATATAGACACTATTCAACTGTCACACAATGCAATTAATCTTTATTACTGTGATGATGTTAATTGTTTTCATTTGGACTCTTGCAGTGAATAACTTTGGGTTTAGGATCAAGTGCATTTTATAAATCATACAGCATACAATATATCATTTTTTTTCAGTATGCAAATATTTTAACTATGCCCAACAGCTGGCAAATATGAACACAAGCACTATAGCACTGATTAAAATAATATTCTAGTCAATGCTGGTATATTAATGGTGCAGATTACAATGGTGTAGGTCATGCTTCAGTAGTCAAATTAAGGCGTGATGTCACTGTATACTGTCTCATAGATGTATACTGCTGCATGGTTTGGAAAAGGTCATAACATTTTCATCCACATCAGAAAGGGTTAAGATCTCATCAGTTACATAATTCTACAACACCCCTACCTTCTATACTCTCCAGAAATCTGATTGGCTTTCAGATGAAGTCTGTGGGGAAGTAAATGGAAGTGGCATGTGAGTTGCTTGTTTCTTGTACTGCCAGGCAGAAGAATGATGTGTTGCAAATTATTCACAACCTGTTTTCAGTATGTTTTGTGCACCCACCCTTCCTATTGTGTGTTTTTGTGGTGCTTTATGAGATTTGCGAACATACACACACACACACACACACATACAGTGCCCTCCACTATTATTGGCACCCCTGGTAAAGATGAGTAAAAAGGGTTATAAAAAATGCACCGTTTGGTGAATTAGCTTAATCACACACTGAAAAAAATTGAAAAATCCAACCTTTAATTGAAGTAAATTTATGCTGGGAAAAAAAATCCCTCATCAAGAAATAATTATTTTTAACAAAACCATGTGTGCCACAATTATTGGCACCCCTGCATTTAATACTTTGTACAACCTCCCTTTGCCAATAAAACAGCACTGAGTCTTCTCCCATAACATCTAATAAGGTTGGAGAATACAGAGCAAGGAATCTGAGACCATTCCTCTTTACAGAATCTCTCCAGATCATCCAGAGTTCTTGGTCCTCTCTTGTGCACTCTCCTCTTCAGCTCAGCCCACAGGTTTTCAATGGGGTTTAGGTCAGGGGACTGAGATGGCCATGGCAGAACCTTGATGTTGTGTTCAGTTAACCATTTTTGTGTTGATTTAGACATATGTTTTGGATCATTGTCCTGCTGGAAGATCCAACGACGACCCAGTTTTAGTTTCCTGGCAGAGGCAGCCAGATTCAGATAAATTTTTTTTTTGGTATTTCATGGGGTTCATGATGCCATGCACCCTAACAAGGTTCCCAGGGCCTTTGGAAAAAAAACAACCCCACAACATCACGGAACCTCCACCATACTTCACAGTGGGGATCAGGTTATTTTTGGTATAGCCATCCATGTTTTTACACCAAACTCACCAAAATTTCATTTCATCTGACCATAGAACATGGTTGCAGTCAAAGTTCCAGTAGCATTTAGCAAACTCCAGGCACTTACGTTTGTGGTGAAATGACAGGAAAGGTTTTTTTCTGGCATGCCTTCCAAATAATTTGTTGGCATGGTAGTTTTGGAGATTTATGACCAAGATGCTACTTTCCTCTGTAATTCTCCAACAGTGATCCTTTTTTGCCTCTCTTACCATCCTCCTCACTGTGCGTGGGGGCAAAATAAACTTGGGTCCTCTTCCAGGCAAGTTTGTAACAGTTCCAGTTGCTTTGAACTTTTTAAGTATTGCCCTAATGGTAGATATGGGCATTTTGAGGTGAGTAGCTATTTTTTATAGCCATTCCCTGACTTATGAAGCTCAACACACTTTTCCCTCATTTGATTTGTGTGTTCTCTTATTTTTCCCATGTTGATGTATGAATAAGGGAATATGGCCTCTGTGTCACCTCATATTTATATATGAGTGAAACAGGAAGTCATGGATTACTGCTTGAAAGTTCCTAAACACTCTGATCAACTTTAAAAAGTAAAATATAAAAGGAAAACAATGCTTCAGTTACATTTTTCTTCATAAGAATTTCTAGGGGTACCAATAATTGTGGGACACGTGGTTTTGTTAAAAATAATTATTTCTTGATTGATTTTTTTTTCTCTGAATAAATTTACTTCAATTAAAGGTTAGATTTTTCAAATCTTTCCAGTGTGAGATTAAGCTAATTCACCAAAAGATACATTTTTTATAACCATTTTTACTCTTCTTTACCAGGGGTGCCAATAATTGTGGAGGGCACTGTATAGCTATATGAAAAAAGAGAAAACCAGGATGAAAATATATGATGTAAAGCTCCAATGTTCAGCCCGCACACTCAAACGATAAAAGTATAAGGACCGACCTTCAGAGGCAAAAAACATATAGATGCGTTTTTTGCCTCTGAAGGTCGGTCCTTATACTTTTCTCTTTTTTTAATATATATATAAATATATATATATACATATATACACTGTATATACAGTGGTGTAGTAGTGCCTGGAGAAGTGAGTGCACTCTAGAGAAGTGGGTATACTGTAATTTAGCAAATCCATGACTACTAATTGATACGTGCACCAGTGGGGATTAAGATGTGAGTATACTCTATGCCCATTAAGAAATAAGTGGGTATACTGCATATACCCTCGTATACCCTCCATTACACTACTGCATATACATATATATATATATATACTTTATATAATACATATATGACCAATCAATATAATCAACCAATCAATGACCATTCCTCACACAGTGAAGGATCTTCAAAGACTCTCAAGATGCTTCAAATCCTTTGGTTGTGGACAGCTGTCTTCAGTTCAGACCAAAGTCCGGAAGGGGAGAAGTAACCATTTTGTGGTTGATTTTGAGGTATGTTTTTAATCATTGTCATGTAGAAAGATCAATTTGTGGCCAATTTTGAGCTTCTTTGGGGGATACCAGGTTGGTGATCAAAATCTGTTGGTCATTTCATAATTCCACTGACCCTTACGAAGAGCCCCAGGACCAGTAGATACAATACAACACCATGACATCAATGATAATGTGTTACATTACCATTACTTGAGACTTATCTATCCAGTATGGTACGCAATGCATGTTTTATTTGGTTATTTGGTGTCTAAATGCACCAACTAGAGTCCAGATTAAAATTGCACACCTTTAACCTATCAAAGATATTATTCCATGGTTCCATTCCCCTCCTTTATGCAAAAAACTCATGCCCTCATCACTGTGGTTGGACCTCCCAACTCTTTGATGTAGAGGGCGCAACACCAGTTTCCTTTTCCCCGATTCAAGATTTTACAACTGAATATATTCACAAACTGGGCTTATCTAAAAATAATATATGCCACTCATTGGAAGTTTGATTGTAAAGGTCAGCTTTGATGAAATCTGTTACTTATTAAGTTGGTGAGCAAAATGGTGAGCAAAATTATCAACCTGGTCTCCTGCCCTCCATGTCTATATTTTGACATATAACCATGGTGATGTGTAGAGGTGAATCCAGGTTGACAGTGAGTACTGATTGCCTCTTTCAGGAAGTAAATACCATTCACAAAGAAACAAGGTGAGTCTGAGTGGTGTATCGTGTATCGCAACTATACCACAACAAATATGATACTAGGACATCACAGAGATAGATTTTAACCAGTGTGCAAACGGAGGACTTCTCTCGCCTCATTTCTTGCATGGCAATTGTGTATTCAGATTTAATTGTTATTGATCCATATGCGCTCATATCTAAACTGCGTTTAATATTGTTTACATGCTGTACCGAAGGAACTACATTTGTCAAAGAGCGATTCCATATATATCCCTTTTTGTGTTTCTCGAAACATTTTGGTGAACATTTTACAGAATAGAGGGGAAACTTATGTATGGATGCTCATCACTTATCTGGCACAAAAGGGCAATGTTTACACTGTTATCCTGTTCCTTAAGCTACGTATATCTCGAGATTTCTGTATTCTGGCATTATAGAGATAGATTACTGATTTGCATGTGTAAATCCGACTCTGTGTAAATGTCCTCTCTCTGTAATTTGGAGTGAAATTCATGTGACCTGGATATTTTTCTTTATTTAATTTCCCATGCTTCTATGAATATCAGTTATATTTAAATGATGGATAGATGCAATTTCCTATTAATTACTGTAGGAAAAATGTAAAAGAAAGATGGCTGTGTTTGGGGTGAATATTTTCCCTGTTAATTTTAGTGTAAACAGGACTGAATGAGGTCTTTGAATGATTGGGAATCTGTGTCCCTGGCAATCTGCCTAGAAATACAAAAAAAAGGAGAAGATGATGATGAAGTCATCTATTCATCAAAAGTAATTGCAGGACACAGTGAAGAAAATTGGCCAGCTTTTAGACATCTTTGTGTTGGGCCCAATGGAGTTTAATTACAGATTTTAGAAGAGACCAAACTGGATTTTTGGCAGCAAGCAATCTCATTTATGATCCCTCAGGATTTGAATCTCATTTCCCCCATAAGATCATTCTCCATTTAAAAGCCTATTGCAACCTACAGTGAAGAAAAAAAAAAAAAAATGACATTAAAGAATTAAGACTTACATCTTTAAAAAATCTTTACATTTTGTCAAAGTGTATTTCATTTGATTTGGTAAAAGTCTATTTTTTACTAGCACATGTGAAAACGTATTTATCTTCTGTATAAAATAGGCCTATGTCCAGTATAGCTCAGCCAGTTAAGGCAGTTGCACCCACAGGCTACAGTTTGAGCAAGATTGAGCACTACACAACAAAACTATCAGTATTATATCAACCCCAACCCTTATTTGAGTCCAATAGGAACCACATGGACATTATTATAGTAAAATGTGCTCTATCAGTGTTGACTTTACAATTTATATGTTTCTATGGATTTCTATGGATAGATTTTCTATTTCTTAGTTTGACTCTCAACATTGGGATTGACTTCAGAAAAGACACAGTCTCCTGACACAAACTGTAATGTATTTATCATTTATATGAACAGGAACACTGCACCCACTGTTCCTTATATGATACAGTCTAAAATGGTGCTGGGTCCATAACTTTTAAGTATCAAATTAATCTACATGTGCATGTTTCATTAAAAAATCCTACAGATCCTACAAATCACAAGTTCAGTGGTCATGGAGATCTCATGAACGGACAGCAAAGCTCATTAACGAATAAAAAAATAAACAGTATTTCAGTACTGACTTACCTTCCCTGTCCAGTGCTCCACACAACACATCATAGCAGTTTGATGACATATCCCTCCGAGGGATATGTCTGATTTAATTTATTAGTGGAGTCCTTCTCTATAGGCCACACATATTAAGACATGGTATAAACCCACATTAAATTGTGCTGGGTAGGCAGGATCATTAAAACTGTGTTATGGCAGTGACAAAGCTCAATGGGATTTGACAGTTATTTTAAATTGAAATGATTCCAGGATAAGATAATCTAATGTCTGAATAAATGATCACACTTTGTTCTGATTCCCTGTGTGAGCAAAGACCCCCAAGTTAATACAATGTTTTAACAATTAAGTGTTAAGCTTACAGTGTTTTTTATATGCATTAGAGCAAACATTAAATGTTAATAAAAACTCATTTCACAGAGAAAAAGTTAGGTTATAGGTTAATTCATAAAAAGGCACAGGAATTCATTTAAAGTTCTGCCATCTTTGTTATTGACATTATTCAATAATATCAATAACAAATCTTGGCATTGCTGAGGCTGAATGCTTCACAATTGGTTATAAATAAGCTCCTTGAAGATTCAGATGATTCCCTCTATTTTCAAAGTTCCATAAAAACAGAATATGTCTATACCAGAACCTCACTAAAGCATTTTCTATGTGGAATGTTAACCAGGAGCTCATAAAATACGACAAAAAATAACTCTTCATAAAAATGATTTTCCTTTTAAAAGCATGTTATTGTCATTTCATATTAGTCCTGTTCTGTATCACTGGCAAGCCCTGACAAATATCTATTTCAGCAACAGTGGCTGCATGCCCTCATTTCTTTCCAGTCAGAGAAATATTTGAGCAAACTGTCAATTACTACTCCTGCAAACTGTCAACAAAGGATGATCTATGTGCATCAACAAAATTCTGACATCTTAGTGAAACTCTTCACACAGAGAAAGGAATGAGCTTGGAATGGGAATCTGGGTAAGCATCCACGGAATCATACTCAAATAACAAAGGTACATATCTAAAAGAAATGTCTATAGGCCATTATGAAAGCATCGTTCAGAACCCTCCACAAATGGTTAAACAAATAAATATCCACCACAGCTATCCACTTGGACCTTTCCACAGACAAGGAACCCTCTTAAAATATTAAAGATCCCTTTGATTAAAATGATGATATTCCTGCAGAAGTTGTTCTGTCAGCATATGCAAGCCCTCTCAGACCCTTTCAGAGGATGCATGTGGTTGTATATATATGGTACTTTGTATACGGTGCTTTAATGTGCAGTGCAAGGCCTTGGCAATGTGTTTTTATTTTAATTATATAACAACATTCACATTACCCACCTTCTCTTTGAGCTGCCTCTGTTAAATACCTAATTTCATAAATCTTTTTGTACTTGAACATTTAAATTCTGTACATAGGCTCAGCAATTTCGGATGAGCCCTATCATGGAATAATGTAGCATATATCTTAGATTATTTGGAAGAATGCTTCCTGTTGAACATTTTAACAGGCAACAGTCATTACCACATCAGCTCCCTATTTTAATCAATTTTTTAATCAGGCGAAAAATCTCTGATCTCACATCTGACATAATCCCTTTTAAGTAACGGTGTGCCAAACACAACATCTGAATTGAAATAGGGTATTAAAACTGTGCGAATTAGATGAGCAAAAACTGCTGACAAAATTAATATCCTATTTAAAAGACCAATTTCATTACCCAGAACATAAAGGGATTCATGGGTGCTTTAATTTTTTTGGGTCATAACAGGGATTTCAGCTGAATAAAATACAGACTGTATTAAAAAACATTCAATTTAATATCTTCTGTAAAAGAGGAATCCGACGGAGAAAAAGCATCCTTATTTCGAACATACTCAATAATTTATCAATGCAAATTATTTTTCAGTATTCCTTTATTTCACAGAAAAGAGGGAATTTTTCATCACATTGACAGTACCACATTAATAAAACAACATTTCTTTGCATGTAGTCACCATTATTTCTAGTATTCTGACTAGCAGCTCCAGCTCATTGCCACAATATAATTGATGGCACCCGAAGAACTCGAACAAAGGTTAGTATGTCACCAGTGATTTCTTTTGAGAAACAACAGGAAATATGGTTTATTCACATGCAGTGTACAGCTGCTGATACAGGCCTTTGTTGCTGTTATAAAAAAAGTGTGTGTGTGTGTGTGTGTGTGTGTGTGCGCGCGTGTGCATATCTGTCTGTGTGTGTTGGAGTGTGAAGGAACTAAATATTGACTTATTTATTTCCCTCACTTGTAGCCAAATCATGTTTTTCATTGAGGTGCTTATGGTAACTTGCCTATGAAGTCTATCTATAATCTATAATGGTTATCTATAGCAACAATATTACTGTAGGATGTGTCTGTAATGAATCAAATTCAGACCCCCAAAAAAAGAAGACTTTGTCAGGGAAGACTAGTGCACGCTACAAGCTGTTAACATTGGTCTTGATTCCTCTCATCTGATAAAATAATGCCGTAATGTTCACTCAGCAATATACAATGGATGCAAAGTATAGGAAGTAACTTCCACAAAGTATTGCACCGAATAACTTAGAATGACTCAAGTCTCGGTGGCATAGCCTAAAGCACTATCCACATAGTCATTGCGAGCTCAGCACCAGGGCATATGGCAGGTTCCCCAAATGCATAGAAATTTTAAAAGTTAAATTATTAGAGTTATACAACCCTTATGAGCATCAATCATCAATTTATGTATTTATTTGCCTGTAACTATCACACTGTCAGAAGTACTTCACTGAGTCACCACGCCCACTGAGTGTGTGACGTAACCATGGGTAACAGTCTATGGGGTAAACAAAGGATTGATTCGCCAATCGCCAGCAAGCCAATCAAATGTGGTAAATGTGTGTATTTGTGGTGGTTGTATTAATGTGAGTCGTTCTGGGCATCGTATTCCGTAGTAGAAAATCTCTAGTGATTTGTTCCTGGGTAAGATTTGTCCAAAGTAAGAGAAAAGATTTTACAGCCAACTCTGTCAACGATAAAAACACTAAGGTGTGCAATGAACGTTTTTTTGGGATGGGAATCCGAAGCCAAGGTTAATGTATGCCTAAAATTGTGTTCTGTCCCATCTGTACATGCCACATTTGAAAAAAACTTCACTCCATTATCTTGTTTGTATACCTCACGTTACCATAGTTGTAACTAATTTTCAAACAGGTATTTACAACCAGATAAGCGTTCTCTCAGCCCTAATGAGCTAGCTAACTACACTTATTTAAAAGTTTTGAACTAGTGGCTATGTAACATTATTTGTTTGCTATAGCTAGTTAGCTATTACTGACCGGTAGCATAAAATGTAGTTAACATTAGCATGCAATCGTGCATGGTCATCATGAACTGAATAGCTAGCTATGATGATTACTAACTTAATTTCCCAGAGAAGCTATCGAAACATGTTGAGTAAAGCAGGGGGTAGCCGTTCATGTAACCTCTACTCTTATCTCAATAATGTGAAACACATAATGGTGTCATTCTTCGTTTTATTATCGCACAGCAAAAGTAGCCTAGTCCGTGGATCAGTTTCCTTGGTGGGCGGAACCGTAGCAAGGGGGTTAGTGCTTATTGTTACACAGACATATTACAAGTACATACATGACATGTAACCTTTCTTATTGGTTGAGATATAGATTAAACACTAGCTATATAAACGTGAACAATATGCAGTTGAGATGGAACATTCAATTTATGACACATATCAGTGATTACACTTTGTGGGTGGTTAGCTCGATTAGCTTGTTTGTTTACCTTACGTTACGTCACTTCTGGACAGGGAGACATACGGGCCTTTGTATGCATGACAGCAGAATGAACCCAAAACGATCCTCAATTCATATTTTTAAATTATGATATGAAAATCCAATTACTACAGTTGTTTGCTATACAATTTTACAATATGGTGTTTAACCTGCAATATGCCCTTTAAGTGGAAAACGTAAACTTGGAATAGCCTACACAAAAATGCCCTTGTCCTTATCTGTATGGATTTAACTCCCCTCACAATCTGACCTCAATGTGGCGTGCATCTTGCAGCAATGCAGGAACTGTAGCTACTATCTCTGAGTGATACAAGTGTTTCTAGTTAATACACAAAGTCTTGGATCTTGAGTGCAGACATGGCTTGTTGTTGGGGTGCTTTTGCCCCTGGAAGCTTCCCCACGATGCCATGCTATTTTGTTCTCTCCTCAGGTTTCATTGTGTTATTTATAATATGAAAATATTTGTGTATATGTAGAACCTCAAACAGGTTATTGTGCCCATATAGGCTATAACACACATTTGAGCTGGAGCATTAACAATGGAAGACCTGAGAGGTTTTCTTAACACAGTGTTGTGCAGACGCAGCCAAGTAACTATTACCAATGACAGGCTCTCTGACTTTGAGAAAATGCAATTTCAATATGGTCACGGCAAGCCAAATAACAGGTTTTAAACAGGACCGAACTAAAATAGCCATCTGTACATGTTTAAATACAATTAGTATTATGCAGGCAGGCCAGCAATAAAGTAGAAAACAGAATAATTGCATGACAATTGCTAGTATGAAGATTCTTACTGAAAGATTTGTTTTCAGGTTTATGGGGTATGACTTTATCTACTGCGCTTGACGTCCTTTGAAAAGTGCAGGATAGTAATAGAGATGGACTTTTATCTGTTTTCCATTTTCCACAAATGGTTTCTGAATTTCTGAATAAGCAGGGAAGCCACTGGAACATGAAACTTGTGAAGAAAAGCAGATTCATCAGATGGTGCAAAAAATCTGAAATGCCATAGCTTGGAAAAAATAACTAGACTTATCACATGACCATGGTTTGAGATAGAGAATCCCATGGCTAGCTTACTGATGACATTCTTCTGGTAATTCACATCTGAACAAACCTCTCATTTGAAAGACAGTAGTGCAATATCTAATGATGAAATAGTTGGTAAAACATTCTACTTGATTGACTCTTTGTAGTACACATAAAAACAGATGTAACACTTGGTTACATATTCTCAACTCATTGTTTTAATTTGGATATGTTACATAGGATTTTTTTTGGAATACCATCCCAGTCAAAGCATATCTTAAAAGAGAGAAAGGCTGAACAGGCCAATGCTCTTTGCTTCTCAGGAGTGGAGCTGTACCATGGATCCTTTTCAGGCACGTGCACAGATAGACACCAACATAGGCTGCAGCATATGCCCCCTGACTTCAGACAGCAAAAGTGCCCTTTTGGCTGCAGGCTGTAAGAGTTTATTTATTTTACATTACATTACATCAAGATTTACGATCCCATGTTTTTCTAACTGTCTTCGGAGTTAGCAGCTGAAGATTTCAAATTCACTGATGCATCCTTTTTTCAGTTTAGTATTTTGTTGTTATTGGAACCTATACAACATCGGTTTATATGATGTCTGTATCCCATTGTTGCATAGGCTATTACTTCTATAAAACGTGTCTGATTCAAAGAGGGGTGGGATTTACCTACCAATGAAAAGTGAAAAGTGAAAAGGTACTAACATTTATGTTGTCAGTAACTTGGACAGACAACATGGTAGAACCAATTGGAAAGTTGCATTCGAAAACTAAAAGCTGTAATTTCACTTACATTGTTTTCTCTCTTGTTTGGGTGTTTCAATGCATTTCACACTGCAATCTGTTAACCATAACAGATACCCCCTATTCATTTTCAACCGTTGATATTAAAAATCTGGGCTGAAATGCATCTTTCAGTTGGCAGTAGAACCCATATAAAACCACAGCCAGCTCACACATATATTTTATTATTCATTTGAGGTGGGTGGTCAGTCACTAAAGTGCCCATTCTTTTTCATATTGGTGTGTCTGTCCTGATGAATGTGTTGTGTGGTTATTATTTGCTTTGTTGTGTGTTGCCTTCATTATGCTGTCATTGCTGGGCTAACGGTCACAAGTGGCTAGCGGTCATGCTGGGCTTAGCTGCAGTTTAAACCAGGTTTAAACCTCTAGACCACAGAACTGCATTACAATGGGGACAGCTATCCAAAATCTGTGAAATAAGGATTAGCTGTTACAGTTGTAATGCAGTTCTGTGATCTAGAGGTTTAAATCTGGGGTTGAAACTCCAGCTAAGCATGCTAACTGACCCTCGATAAGACTGCCGTTTTACAATATTTATGTCAGTGGAGTCCAATGATACTTTTCGCCAGGCTCCACAGATGTACAGTATGTGCCTAGAGGACTTTTGTTTTGTGATTTATGTTGTCCTTGTTGCGGTTCTTTTTTCCATGGCTTGCTAAAGAAAGCTAGCGGCTACAGCTAAAGCCAGAACCGCTGAATATAAGTAGAATCAGAAAAAAGAAACAGAATGGGAGATATTTTTAATCGTTGTTAGATTGTAATGTGATTTGGGGGAATGGAATATCTGCAATATAATTCTAATAATTTGAATAGTAGATTTTCTTCTGGTGATTAAAAAAAAAAAAAAAAGTGGCTTCAATGTCCATAATGTGTATGATTGGCACCATAAGTTAATCTATATTAACCAATCTATAGTTAAACTGATAGTTAGAGAGATGATCAGTGAAGTCTTAACGTTAAGCATGGGCGTGTTAATTAGTGATTTAGTGAGAATTAAAATGCAGTCCTGGTTATGGAAGCAAGTATAGCCCTGCTGTAGCCTACTAACTCGTTGATGGTTGCAGTGCAATGGCCAGAAAGACTTAAACGACAGAAGGCCAGGGAGTAACAGCAGGCAGAAAAGGGTACAGCTCCCTTAGAGCATGGATCAAGCCAGTGTAGTGTCGTTAGGTACATTCATAATTTGGTAGTGAAGAGAGACAGTTAAAACATCTTAACAGTCATCACATGGAGGCACCAATGAATGTGCAGAATGTATACATTTATATATGGCTTCACACTAGGTGCAAAAGTATAATTAATCAGTCTCATAAAATAAATTATTAAATCATGATTATGAATTTCAATGTTAACTATTAAAATAATAATCAATAACTTATTCTGAAGGCGTAAGTTCTTTTGGAGGATAGGCTCAAATGTTTATCCAAACAACAATCAGACCGACGACCAGGTTTAACAAAATACAATTTATTAAATAACAAACACGTCAAAACTAACATCCTAAAAGCAGCAAATTATATGGAAAGTGAAAGAAAATATAGACAAAGAATGAGGCATATAGAATTCACAGTTCTATTTATGTATGTGCATCAGAACACGTGGTGATCACAAGACGTACCTCGAGGGGGAAATACAAATCTAGCTTTAGCATGAAGCTAACGTGGCCTGAAACATGGCATGTATTGAGGCTATAGAAATTTAGTTACGTCTAGCTAAATTCCAGGCCCCTATCCGTTTACATGCGTTTATGTTTGTGTCAGTTCTTATTGTACTCGAGTAGCTACACCGGCTGGTTCAGTTCTTTGACGTGTCCAGAAAGTTGTGTCTCTGGATTGGATTGTCCTTTTTCTCCGTCCTTTGGTGAGTGTTGTTGGAAGACTTTTGAAGAAGGTTTTCTGGTCCTTTGTCCTTCGGCAAGTTGTTTTCCAAAATCTTTGAGGTTTGCGGTTCGTGGTAACGTAGGCTACACACGTTTCTCTGGCTGTCGCTTTAAGGCTACACCGTATGACGGTAGCTCAGTAGTGGCTTTCGCAAACACGCTAACTGAGAGCTGGGTGAGAGAGCGGTCGTTGTGGCTGCGTAACCCGAGGGAGGGAGTAGTTCTATCCACGTGTTCCTTGCCTATGTCAGCCTAGTTGCTTCTTCCCGAGCCGGGGAAGTGCGTGCAACTTGGGACTAAAAAAAAAAACGTAAGAAGTGGGGAACAGGAAGTTTGCTTGAAGTTTTATAGAACCGGGGACTCATGCTGCATTCCACTTGACCTGGGAAGTCAGAATTTCCGAGTTCCCAGTTGGAAATTTCATCTGGAACGCACCCTGAAGTCGGATTTCCGACTCGGAAAGTCGGGGTAACTTCACCGACTCCGACCTCAAAATCAAGATGGCTGCCCCGTGCATCAACATAAGTGAAAGCTGTAGTAATATACTGTTTATTAGCACTTCTGTCTTATTTGTGTCTCATTAAATCAGTCGTACACACAGAACTGTCCAACTTCTATCTGTGGACATGTTGCTATGCTGTTTGTATGCACAGAATACCACATAGTGCCTTGTTATAAACTGGTATTGCTAACAATGGCTAACCTGGCTAGAACTGGTAGGCTATTGCTAACAATGAGATCAGCTTGGTTTTCCGACTTGTTGTACTGGAACGCGGTCAACTCGGGTGTGACGTTATTCCCAGCTCCGACTTCCGACTTCTGAGGTAAATGGAACGCAGCATTAGTCCTTATTGGCCAAGGATCACATGACTGTCGCATGCCGGTATATGTAGTCTTGGAAATGCGGTCCAGGGTCACATGAATCCTAGTAAACATTCCCTGTCTTAGGTCAGTTAGGAATATGATTTTATTTTAAGAATGTGAAATGTCAGAATAATAGTATAGAGAATGATTTATTTCAGCTTTCATTTTTCATCACATTCCCAGTGGGTCAGAAGTTTACATACACTCTGTTAGTATTTTGTAGCATTGTGTAACTTGGGTCAAACTTCCACAAGCTTCTCACAATAAGTTGCTGGAATTTTGGCCTATTCCTCCTGACAGAACTGGTGTAACTGAGTCAGATTTGTAGGCCTCCTTGCTCGCCCACGCTTTTTCAGTTCTGCCCACAAATTTTCACTTGGATTGAGGTCAGGACTTTGTGATGGCCACTCCGATACCTTGACTTTGTTGTCTTTAAGCCACTTTGCCACAACTTTGGAAGTATGCTTTGGGTCATTTTCCTTTTGGAAGAGCCATTTGCGACCAAGCTTTAACTTCCTGGCAGATGTCTTGAGATGTTGCTTCAATATATCCACATAATTTTCCTTCATGATGCCATCTATTCTATGAAGTGCACCATTCCCTCCTGCAGCAAAGCACCCCCACAACATGATGCTGCCACCCCCATGCTTCACGGTTGGGATAGTCTTCTTCAGCTTGCAAGCCTCAACCTTTTTCCTCCAAACATAACGATGGTCATTATGTCCAAACAGTTACATTTTTGTTTCATCAGACCAGAGGACATTTCTCCAAAAAGTAAGATCTTTGTCCCCATGTGCAGTTGCAAACTGTAGTCTGGCTTTTTTATGGCGGTTATGGAGTAGTGGCTTCTTCCTTGCTGAGCAGCCTTTCAGGTTATGTCGATATAGGACTCGATTTACTGTGGACATAGATACCTTTATACCTGGTCCCTCCAGCATCTTCACAAGGTCCTTTGCTGTTGTACTGGGATTGATTTGCACTTTCGTACCAAAGCACGTTCATCTCGAGGCGACAGAACACGTCTCCTTCCTGAGCAGTATGACGGTTGCGTGGTCCCATAGTGTTTATACTTGCATACTATTGTTTGCAATACGTGGTACCTTCAGGCGTTTGGAAATTGCTCCCAAGGATGAACCAGACTTGTAGAGGTCCACAAATTTCTTTCTGAGGTCTTAGCTGATTTCTTTTGATTTTCCGATGATGCCAAGCAAAGAGGCAGAGTTTGAAGGTAGGCTTTAAAATACATCCACAGGTACACCTCCAATTGACTCAAATAATGTTAATTAGCCTATCAGAAGTTTCTAAAGCCATGACATCATTTTCTGGAATTTTTCCAGCTGTTTAATGGCACAGTCAACTTAGTGCATGTAAATTCTGACCCACTGGAATTGTGATATAGTGAATTAAAAGTGAAATAATCTGTCTGTAAACAATTGTTGGAAAAATTACTTGTGTCATGCACAAAGCAAATGTCCTAACTGACTTGCCAACACTATAGTTTGCTAACATGAGATCTGTGGAGTGGTTAAAAATGAGCTTTAATGACTTCAACCTAAGTATGTAAACCTCTGACTTCAACTGTATTATTTATTGGCATAGCAAATAGCCTTTGTCAATGACAATTTGAGAAAAGAATGGAAACATAAATGTATGTAAACTAAGCATGTGCACGGAAGGTTTGGCTCTGTGTCATCCCCATACAACACTACATTTAGCCTCTTACCCAGGCTTTCCTAGGAGAAACTAAATTTCAGCTATACAGTCCAGCTTACCACTGGTGTCCCTTATTCTGAGAATATGACTCCCAAATATCTGTTCATGGCCCTGATCATTTTGATATAAACCCAAAGTTCTGTATTTATCAAATAACTGGTTCAATAGATGGAGGCGCTGCTCAAATTTGAGCTATAAAAGATTTTATTTAATACAATTTTTTTCTCCCCACAGTCAGGTTTATCATTTTCTGTTTGAACTTCAGTACTTGAAAATTTGCATTTTCAGAAGATATACAGTATAATGAAAAGTCATAACCTTTAAAGATACTTTGGAACAGTCAGTGTTTACAAAAAAGCTAGGTACTGAAAACTCATTTCATGGTTATGCACACCATAAACATTAGAGAAAAAAACTAAACAAATAGGAGGTATTAAACATTTCCAGAATAAACTGTCTATAAAAAAGGAACAAACCATTTGTAAATATCTCAAACCCAGTTCTGTGGTTGGAATTTGAAAAACTGAGAGAGAACCATTTTACATCGTTTTGATCATAGAAAATTTGTTATTTTTGAACCATTTCGTTCATGTTATTGATTGCTGGAATAATCATTTTTGCTTGTAAAAGACTTATATTCACATTATGTTAATGCAATGCAATTCTTGGTACTTAATACAATTTGCCCCACCCCCCTTGCATTTTTTCCAATGAAAACCTCTTAATTATGATTCATTGTGACAAAGGAAAGAGCAAGCATTTTATCTTTAGATGAAAATGTACTATAAGAAAACAAAGCATGAACATTAAGGGGGATATACTTCTGTTGCTTCAGTGTTACTCCTTTCTCACTGAAATGATGTACAATGACATGTCAATATAAACACAATACCATGGCTTTCTCATTATGTCAGAGGAAATGACACCAGCTTGATTGTGTTATATAAATTGTCCTTGTTTTAAAAAAAAAAACATATTATGCCGTTATAAGACATTTTTGGAAAGAAATACACAAATGATGGAAATATGTGAAAAATATGACATCATAGTGAACTACTTCTTATTATTTAACATTTACCCTTCTACCAGGTGGAGCCTAATGCACATGTTTTCATACTGAAGACTGAGATGACTTCAGATGTAAACTAGCTAGTCTAGGCCAACTTGACTATTTTTTATTGTAAAAATGACAAACCAAAGCTTACATTTACAAGTCTATTATATCCTTTCATACCCAGTCATGAAAGTATAACCTGTTTACCTGTGGAATTTTCCAAACAAGTATTTCTTTCCCAGTCTTTCCAGTCTTTTTTTTGCCCCTGTGCCAACTTTTTTGGAACATGTTGCAGGCATCAAATTCGGAATTAGCGTATATTTACAAAATATATATAAAAGAGAATTTACAAATCACTGCTTTCTGCTTTTATGTGCATTTTACATACTGTCCCAACCTTTTTGGAATTGGGGTTTGTATATTGTCAACACTAGTTGGTATGCGTGTATATTACCGACATAACTGGGAAACCAATGTGAAGCTATATAAATTTACATTTATATATTCAGCACATTCATTGGTGCCTCCATGTGACGACTGTTAAGACATACATACATGTTTAAACTACAATGAGGCAGGGTTTCAGTAGCACATGAATATGTTCTAATCTCAGATGTCAATTTTGCTTGTACAGTTGCATCCACACTGAAATGCAGCATGTTATTTTTGTATGACTCCATTGGCTGTTTTTCTGTGTTTGTCATTCACTTGTGCCATAATATTCTAGGCAAAATGTTTATATGTACCATCTAGCAGTATAATCTGTGCCAGCCGGGGTAGCTAAGGGACTATATTACTATAAGCAATCTGTAAAAATGTAGTGGCAAAAGTCACTCTAAGTACTCTAAGAGTACCTCCAGCACATGGTCACCTATCATTTACAATACAATTATGCAATTATATAATTATGGGTTTGGGCAGAGCAAAAGCCAGGAAATCGACCAGAACCAGGGTTGCCTACCCCTGAGCTAGCCTATATAGCATTGCTGTTTTAATTTAAGGTGCTCTTTGCTAGCGAGCTGTTAAGGATCCGAGGAGGGACTGGACTCAAATGCACGACTCAGAGACAGAAATCCAATAATCGAGATAATTTAGTACTTCGTACTAAACTCCAGAAGTATAGGGAGAAGCTTAGTGTGACCTGGCATAACACCACCTGACTACGCCACCTTGGGAATTACGCCCAAAGAAATAGTTTGTACGACTCAAGGGATTATGATCTATCCCCACCTAGGCACGTTCAACTAAAGGAACAAGCAGAGATGTGGATTCAATAATAAAAACATCCAGTTTATTTTTACAATCATAAAAACACAATAGAAAAACCCACACAAAAACCCACAGGGTTCCCAAAAATACACAATTAGCTGGTTGGTAGGTCTTCCCCACCCCTAGGGGTGCTACTGGGTGCGTGCGGGTACGGGTCCGTGGAGCGCGGATGACGAACCGAAAGGTCACTCACTCGTGAAGGTGCCAGCAGACATACACACACACACACACTGTAAAATGGTGAGATACGGACACGGTGAATATAGCACAAAAGATTCTACTTCTACACACACACACACACACACACACAACACGCACAATATAGCATGCAGTGAAAAGAACGGAACCACTTCCTATGGCGCCACAACGACCTCCACGCCACCAGCACAGATCCCAGACCACGCACTGCAACGTAAACAGTAAGCAGCCCCGAAGCCCCAACTCGATAAACAGTTGGTTTGTCAGTAGTAGGGATGTTTAAACTACAAATACATACGGAACCCCCAGGGAAAAGGCGGATAAAATACAGTTTAAAACACAGTTTAAAACCCAAACTGCGCCTGGCGGCCGGAGCTCCACGTAGCTAGTTACCGGCGAATTGATACAACCGGAGCCCGCTATCCGCGTTCCTTCGCTCTTAAGGAGACTGAGAGGTAAACGCAATTTTCTAATGTCGGCAAAACAGCAGCTAGCAACGTCCTATAATGGCAGAAAATATTTATTAGTACACATGCAGTGTAGCGTTCTTGTAACCACAATGTTATAGCGCATTTTAGCCATGACATTACATTACCTCAGAAGCCAAATGCTTTCCTACTCATACCATTAACAACATGTATAAAATATTAAAATATAAAATAAATACCTCTATAGGCTATGCACATGCAGTCTCTAGCTCCACCACTCCGTCTATGGTGACCTACAATAAAATAATTTCCATCAGGACTACCTGGAACATGACGTGGGCTGCAAGTAACAGAGCAAACTGCAACGTACCTTGAAGTCAGACAGGAACTTGCATACAGGAACAGGGAAGAACAAGAACCCCAAATAGGTAAGGCATTTCCTTGTACCTAGTTACTGCAGCCTATTTATAGGCATTCAGAAATGATTGATGTGAGTGTCAGCAAACCACATACCTGATTGTATGTTAACCTAGCCTATTCACTAGTTAGGGTGACCTGTACATCGTAACCTGTTACATCAGGGAAGGGACTGGATCCTGGGATGGCGCGAACAGGGGCAGAACGGGGGTGAGGAGCAGGCAAGGGGCTAGAAGGTGGCTGAATCCTGGGTAGGCGTAGCAGAGGAGGTGCGGGATGCGGGAGACAGGGATGCGTGGCGTGGAGCTAGGATGTGGCTGCAGGCAGGCAGACAAGCAGAGCAAAACAAGACGTTAGTTTCAGCAAGACACGAACAAAACTATGAAGCGTTAGTTGGCTAGGCGAAGCAAGACTAGATCGTAGCTTTCAGCAAGACAAAGCGTGACTAGGACTTTATATACGAGACCAGACAAGATGGAGTTTTTCCAAAAACGAAACTTAACAAAACTTAGCGAACTCGACCCCAACAAGACTTAACGAATCGGCAAAAGACAACGAAGACCGGGGGAATATATAGGAGAGTTAATCAGTTAATGAATGCATGCAGCATGAGAATGTATGTGAGAGTGATTAACGGAAAAGAGAGCGTGAGGAATGCAAGCGGGGAAAGGAATGTGAAAGGCGGAGGAAATGCGATTAGTACAACAAAGAGCGAAAACACGCCCAGCCTGCACCATTGCATGAAGTGATTTGGAACAAATTGTGGGTTTTACTTTTCACATTGACATCGGAGTTGTTTGTGTTGAATACCAGCAAAAAAGCCTGATTAAATACATTTTTATCAAATGTTCATACACAGCAAAATAAAGTTTAAGGGGGCTGAATACTTTTTCAACCCACTGTAGATTACAATTACTCCTCCTAATTACTTTGGAATTAATTTTATACTCATTATTATTATTAATGTTATTATTATTATTATTATTAATAATAATAATAATAATAATAATAATAATAATAATCTTCAAACAGAATGTGATGGCTGTATCCAATACAACCATGGGCCCATCAGATGGTAAACTGTTAAGCAACATTTCCCAATTCCCCCTAATCATTACAGTACCTACCTGAGTAATAGAGTCTTCTATTCAGCGAACACATACTGGTCCCTCTTCTTCCTCTCTTCTAACACTTCTAACACTTTTTGACTGTGTCAAAGACTGTGTGGCTAAGCTGTTGGACTGCAGATAGAAACTATGCATTGCCTGGCTGAAAATGTGCCACAAGGAAATAGGACATGTAGGCCTGGGATGGGCCAACAAATTGGGTATTCCAAATTGGAAAATGTCCAAGAAAAGGAAACATATTGGATAAATTTAGGAAAGAATAACAACTTTAATCATTGCATTAAAAAAAAAACTCTTATACAATATTTATTTTGCTCATTTCACTGACCAGTGCAGTCTTTATGATGAGCAAGAGGGACAAAAATCTAATAAGTCCCATTTTATTCATAATAAAAGAGCTTTACATGAACAGCTAATATCTGAATGGTTTGGTGTGAGAAAACAAACTAATGCTTTAAAGTCAAAGTTAACCCAATATAGTTAATTATAACCAATTCAAACTGCTTTTTTTGTGAAAATACTGTACCATGGTGCCTTTGAAGATAAAGCAAGTAGCACATATTTTGAATAGTTACGCTTCACAGCAAAAACATAGATCTGTTGTAGAAAATCATTTTATGGCATTAGTGTATATGACATTTGAAATTATGAATCCGTCATATTATACCAGACAGCCTCACAGTTTCTCTCATTAAATCTATTTTTACTTGTCGTGACATTCTTGGAAGGGAAAAACAAAAACCACACTTTCGCATGATCACAAGGAATATATTTTTTTAAAGTAACTGATCTTAACAAAATTTCATTGTGAATGCCTTGAGTTAGAATGATTTCATTATAAAAGATCTACATCATTATAAAAAAGTGTCAATATTTGATCTGACTTTTACTTAAAATGCACACGGCTCATTTTTCCCTTGCCAAGTAATTGACAAAGAGGGTATTTCATATTTGTAGCAGCTCACACAAACCCATTATGTACACTGAGGAATCTTAGCCTGAAGTCTTTCTATTGTCAGAGAGATAGTAAAAAACCTACAAAGCAGGACTAAACGGATGTGACATTTTCCCAACACAACTATTACCTGTCTGACGGGGGTGGTGGAATCACAATGTTTACAAAATCTTAATTGATGTGAATGGATGAGGTTGGCAGTCACAAATAGCAGCGCGGATCTGCTTTCGGAGAGTGGAAAGAGACGGGAAGAAATTGTTTCCAGAACTTTCTGGCTTCACATTGCAGCTTGACTTTGAAATGAATCCATCCTCAGCCCAATAAAACCACCACTCCCCCTCCCCTTCCCCAAAGCTGCGATGGTTACATTTTGTTCCATAAGCCTGTACGAAACATGCATAGTCCAGTGGTATTTTCTATGAATGTGCAGAGGAAATTGATTTATGTAAACTGGACTGTCTCCAAATTGCATTGGCTAGAACAAACCAGGCCTCATAATAGTCTTATGTAACTGCAATCAATTCATCATGTTGGCTCTTCTCTTTGATGAGATTCAATATTATTCACCTTGACAAGAAACAGAGTATTTATAGAAATAGGATTGTCAGTCTGATCAAAAAAACAGAACAGAACAGAAAAACAATTTAGAAAAAAAACTTGTTATTCTATTTATTTGGTACTGATATTGATTTTCTTTTCAAAACACACCATTACAAAATGGAGATATTACTTCAGCTGAGTTGACAGTCTCAAACTTTATTTATTTAAAATGCATCATTATCCCAAAAAATATGGTTGAAAACGTGTTCAGTCCAAAAGAAAAGAGGCATGACTACCTTCCCATAAATGAATCAATATCAAGGAGTGAAAATCCTTTGTTAAGGCAAAAATTGCAATATTGTTAGAATGGTTTGGCTGATTTATAAGTGTTATAAGTGCATTTTTCTCTTTTCAGACTGAACATGCTAGTCTGCAGTTGCTTTAGCATAGTAAATACATGTAGGCAGGAAACCGCACATCTTTGCCAGGATAATGCCTAAAACAGCAACATACAGTAATATCTAATTAAGCTTTTGTATGCTTCTTATTGTTTTATTGTTAAGACAATGCGAGTCTATATTGTTGTTGTAATTTAATGTGCAAGTTTATATTTCAGTTAAACTGTCTGTGTGCGTGCATGTGTCTGTGTGAATGTGTTTATATGCACAAACATAGCCTAATTTGATTATTAAAAGTGAAATTGTACATTCTCAGATTGGGCACAGACAAAGGCCATAAATTAACTTTTAAATTGAATATTAGTCCTGACGTAGACAGGAACTCTCATTATATGGTTTCATAACGCACAGATACACACAGCTTGCTCAAAAGTATCTTATTATGACTTCTTGTTCATTATATCCAGACACACTGGTCATTTAACCTTTGTTTGTGTAATTATGAACATTTGATAAGATACATATTTTACCAACAAAAGCTAAAATATTGAAACCATGTCTTAGCCTTGGGATGTACTGTATTTCCCTTTGTAAACATTATTGGGTTAAAAAACATAAATATATATTACATAGAAATTAGCAGTGCATTTTGAGCATTCCATTAGTGTTACATGTTTGCCCTAAAGCACACTTGTGTATTGTACTAATGATGGCTTTCAGAGTAGTGCCTTATTTTCTTCTTCCCGGAAAAAAGACAGAAAGATATCTCCATGGTAACTGCTCCTGTTGACACAAAGATGATAGCTTTTGAGCAATTCTAATATAAGCAACATTTGTTAGATTTCCACTGAATTATGCATATTATGACAAGGTGAATGGAATTCACTATAACAGCCTGGCTGCGCTGCCTCTATTTGAAAAGGTATATTTAGAGTGATGTTAAACAGAGGCTTTGCGCTAGGAGATTGATTCACAACCTTTGCTGATTAGCTGATCAGTGTAAGAGCTATCACTCACACAGGACCACTATCATAACCTATGTATGCAATATCTACCAATAATGTCTCAAAACCACTCCAAGGCACAGCACACAGTGTGTATCTGAAGAGGATATGGTGGATCTCATTTTCACCATTTCATTTTTGAAAAATTGTACTCCCTGAGTAGAATATTGAACACCACTCAAAGTAAATGAAAAAGAGCAGCTGGTCCCTGAATAATCCAATTTCTTTGGCTGACAACTTTGTGGCCCTCATATAATCTACCTGTGAAAAATAGATGGAATAGAAAAATCCTCAAATGGAAACAATGACTTCCTCCACAAAAATAAAAGTCAGACATTCATCAGGGGCCAATGTTTCCCCAACGTGTGCACAGGGAGACTCTCTGCTTTTGCTATTTATTTTAAAAATACAGGTCAATATGCTGGCTTTATCTCCAAAATACACGTTTTTCAATCACTTACATGTCAAAATATGTTGTGGGTACTCTTATTTTTATAGATATGTATTATCTAGCTGGCATAAACTGCAAGGCTGTTGTGTGTACCTGTGTTACTGTTCTCATGCCTGACTCCAGTGCCTTTATCGTTCTTGGTTTCTGTACAGTGTCTCCCTGGTTCCTGCTTTCACACGAATCCTGAGACTAGACTTGATTGCCTCGTCCTTGGCTTATCCTGAGCTCTTGATCAGAGTAATTCACAATGGTTCCACCTCACAGTATATCAAAATCTTCTGCACACAGTCTATTAGATCATCTATAATCCTCTGTGATTAACACTCAGATTTATGATTTTTTAATGCAAGCAATGATGTTGAAAGGACAAAAAATGGCCACAAATAAATATTAAGCCAAAGTAAGGAGCAGCTATTTAAACATATTACATATTCCTGGATAATAAATGATTCACTGCAAGGCTACTGGTATCGTATGGGGGTTCTCTGTGATGTCATGTTAGAAGAGAGTCTGGGACACAATATATTTCCAGAATAGACAGATCATAGGCCAGAAAAATTATTAAGCAATAAATAACAAATCAAACATGCTGCGATAAACCAGCATGTTGGTTGAAGACGCGCTTGTTTTTATCCACTACTTGGTGATCCTTTCTTACAGCAATGATTCAATAGAAGAAGTGTATATGTCTTTGAATACATGGCAATTCCGTCTATTCTAGCATTTATCTTATCTTCATGGACTTTCAGCACCCCACTGCACAAAATCACCCCTATATTGCTTACATGTTGAGTACGTTGGTACAAGTTACCAGCTGCATATATCCAGCTTCGATATTGGGAGTTACACTTTACCATAGCCTTCTGTTTTCACCATGTTTATTGCGGGATGGCAGGGTTTGTGTAGAGGCTTATAGATCTAACAGAGGCCTTTTGAATGGAGTTCAGATTATCTTTGTGCTCGCTTCTATATACAGCATTAAGTATGATGGAAAAAATTACAAGTCAAATTCTTGAAAAATCTGCATCAGCATTTTGTCAGCATGTGAGCTGAAGTAAACTGGTGTTTCAACCATTTCCAGCATCAAAAAATATTGGATAGTTTAACATAATGTAGAATGAAGTAATAATTTTTAATATTCGGTTGCATATCCTTTGCATGCCATGACTTCCTAATGTCTGTGACCCAACAATATTAAAAGACTCTTGATATCTTATTTTCTGGTACTCCTACAAGCGATACTATAACCTCTCTGCATTTGAATGGATCTCTATGGGAATTGGGGGGTGGGACTAGATTTAGCTGTAAATTACACTGGAACAGTATGGAACACATGGGGCCCTATCTTACACCCGGCGCAAAGCGGCGCTAACCCAAACGCAAGTGTCTTTGCTATCTTACACCCGGCGCTGGGTTCATTATAACGTATAGCGCTCACGTCGTTTAACTACCATGTATTCTTGCGCCCGTTGCAAGTGAACTGGGCATGTTGGTCTTAAGATGAGGAGTGGCCAGGATTATTTTTGGCGTATTGCTATCTTGAGCCAGCAGAAAGCGCTTGCGCTAGAACCACCACAAACCTGGTCTAAAGTCATGTCGCAGTTGTTTACATGTTATTTTAACGGTAGGCATGTGCACAATGTGCGTACCCTCCTGTCTGTTACACACAGGGGGACGCACAAGCATGACTAAAATATCAAGATTACAATGTGAAATATTATTATTGTGTAGGCTATATCAAAAAATGCATAATAATAAAAGGGTCCATAGCCTACCTTTCCCTCAGCGAAGGGGAATGCCACATTGAATTGCTTTCTGCCCACTCCATCAACATCCAGGTGATGTGCGATGGTACGGGACAGTGGTTATCCATTAAAAAGGAGCTGATAACACCTATATCAAGCCTAATGTGCGAATTGTCATTTACACCTAATGCGTGAATTGTCATTCAATGGAAAACTCGCGCACGGCAATAGACGGACATTTCAGTTCTGAAAATGCGCTTCAGATGTCATTACAATACAGCTCTGTTTATCTAGGAATACAGCCTGTAAGTAAATCATAAATCGTATTTACCTTTTAGGGTCGTTTTAATGCACTTGTTCCTTGTTGAAAATGCACTAATGTACGTCGCTCTGGATAAGAGCGTCTGCCAAATGACTATAATGTAATGTAATGTAATGTAAATAGAATGGATTGTGACTGAAAAAAGTTCAAAACCTTGTCCAGTGAATATTGCATATTGTTTTTCAAATAGCCTAGGCTACAGCGGATTTGCTGTGCATAAGGTTTTTTCGATAGCCTATGGTTAAAAAACGGAGATAAATGTCACCATGTTAACTAAATTGTAACCTTAGTTATTCTTCGTCCTTCATATTTTTTTAATTACAGTGACCAGGTTTCCATACTCTCAGCTTATTAAAACCCAGCTGATTTCACCTGTTATTCCATAACTGAACAAAATGATTTTAAAGAGAACTATATATACGCATATATTTTGTAAAATAACAGCCCTGTCGGGAATTACCGGGAAGTCATAGGCTAATGGTTAGTCCGAATAATATTGATCACTCCATTTAGCCTATTCCTTGATCACACTAAACACGCACGAGCATGTTTCACCATCAAGCAATCTGCCAAGGTGGAAAAGCAGGCTTTTAAAGGGAATGGGATATGACATTTTGATTGGTTTATTGCATGTCACGCCCAAGACACACCTATAATTAATGAAGCGACTCGGTACATTCCATTTGCACCTTGCGCCGTGCTTAGCGCCCAAAAAACACGCTGTTAAAATAGCAAAAGTGGACTTTGACACGCCTAAAATTTACGCCATGCGCTTAGACCAAGCGCCAAGATCACCAAGATAGAGCCCGTGGTTGGCTAAAAGTCATCAAGGGTCTGACATATCAAACAAGCCTTAAACCATCACTCTGCTGAGTTCAGTTGGAAAATTTGTCAGGAGAAACAACCCTTAAAGTGATCCATCCATATCTAAGGCATATCTGGCAGTATAGTGATGGTTTGAGGCTTGTTTGATACCTCAGACCCCTGATGACTTACAGCCATTTCACCAACCATGTATTACGTACTGTTCCAGCATAATTTACAGCTAAATCTAGTAACACCCCCCAATTCCCATAGAGATCCATTCAAATGCAGAGACGTTATAGTATTGCTTGTAAGAGTACCAGAAAATAAGATCAAGAGTCTTTTGATATTGTTGGGTCACAGACATCAGGAAGTCATGGCATGCAAAGGATATGCGACCAAATATTAAAAATGATTAATTTATTCAGCATTATGTTAAACTGTCCAATATTTTTTGATGCCCGAAAATGGGGGGACTATGTACAAAAGGTTCTATAATTTATAAACGGTTCATCCGATATGGATGAAAATACCCTCAAACTTAAGCTGACAGTCTGCACTTGTCATTGTATCATTTCTAATTCAAAGTGCTAGAGAACAGAACCAAAATAACAAAAAATGTGTCACTGTCCAATGAATTATGGCGCTCACTGTAACTGTAAGTGTGTCTATGTGTATGCACATAGTGTACATTTTAGTCAGAAATGTAGCTGTAAAAGCTGTTGGCTGCATATGAAAAGTCACAGAAGGGTAGTGTCATGAGAGTGCAAAAAAATATAATAATATAAATATACAAAGCCAGGGTTCATCTGTCCATAATGACAGAAGTAGCAACTGTTTCACGTAGGAAACAGCTGCATGCATCCTATGGATCAGGTAGCTGGCAAGCCTTTAAGGCTGAGGTGTTATGCTCTGGCAGAACAGATGCATACACAGTTTTTCCGCAGAAATGTAAGGAAGTGTAGAAACTGTCAGGCCAATGTGGATTTTGGCCAATTTCCTAACAATTTTTATTTGAATATAGAACCTGATGCTGGAACTTGGCCAATGTTTTCCATGCAGGAAACCTGGATCTTTTTGCAGAAAGATAAAAATGAGCTCCTCCGTGTGCCACATAGCAGAGGAGAAGGCAAATCAAATGCTGCTGCCTTTAGCATGCCAAATCACACTTGTTTTAAGAATAATGGCATTCAATCCTGGCAGTGCGCTCATCTGAGGAAAATGGTGAAAGTAAAATGCAAAAATCTTAATCATATTTCAATGCACCATTTGTGTGTCTTATTTTGAAGCAGTATTATTTTCGATTAATACAAATACAGATTAAATGACAAGTATTCATATGTATGTGTGTGTATACACACAACGTTGGTTCAATCTCAACATTTCCATCCATCATTGGTCAAAGTGTGTGTGTATTTTGCACAGAATACTTAAGGCAATTTTATACAAGCATCCTGCGTACCCTATTTTGCAGACAAACAATAGCATTTTAGATTGAAGAGGTGAAATGATTAAGAATATTTTACTTTGTTACCATGACAGCATGCATTTTTCATGTGCAGAGTGCAATTACTATAGTTTCAATGATGTAAAATCAAGAAGGATGATAACAAACAGCAGGGCCAAGGAAATATTGCAGTTGCAACCGGGTTACCATGGCAACTGTGATAATAATCCCAGTGATGGATGTATTCTCTTGCAGTTTCCATTTTGTATGGCTATAACATTCGGAGACAGTTTTTTAGCATAGATTTTTTTAGTTTATTAGTCTGTCAGAATAGTTTATGAGACGTGTTGTTGCAAAGGAAATGACTTGAGTTCTAGGGATTGATAAAAATGCCAAATTTTCTGTTTACACATCCTTTGAACACATTATAAAAAAAAATCCATAATTTGTATGGAAACTAACTTGGAAAAAATGTTAACATTTTGAGAGTGACATAAGAACTATTTTTATGTAAGACAGATATGGACATACTGCACATATAATACAATGTACAAAGTATAGTATGCACGCTCTGCTAAAGCACAGTAGTCAATTTTATTAATTGTAGGAAATAAAATAGCTTCAAATGGCAACAAAAGCATTTTAAACCAAATTAAGGATAATATATTTTAGTATATGACACATCCTTAGAGTACAAGTGAATTATTGTTTCAGTGTGTTTATTCAGTTTAATAGTCAAACATGAAATGTATTTGTTTTAATCTGAAAACTCTGAAAACTCATCATTATCATATTTTGGATTTGTGCTTCCCAATAACAATCTTCTCCACATATACGTATAAATGCTGCACTTGGCTTGTGCTTTTGAGTTAATGCTATGATTTACTGTATACTGTCAACTTATTCAATGTACAGTGCACCTACAGCTGTCATGAGTTGTTAAGATTATAGCATGCATGTCTGTTCTGCACAACTTTACTTGTGATTGAAGGCTTTTTGTTAATATACCCATTTCAACATTTACAGTAAGCATGAACATTTCATGAGAAATATGTACTTCACAGTAAAATTACATTTCCATTTTCGCACAAAGCTTGAGCCTTCAATCACCTCCTCTTGTTTCCGATCTCAGCATTTTAATGGAAATAAGTAACTGCAATTATCACATGCCTGTTTTATTATGATAAGCTTTTGTTGGATTTAATTAAGTACATTTCGATGCAAAAAAATGTTCATAATTTTTGTTTTGCAAATGTTTGTTATATAAAATGTTAATTTTGTACTCCTCTGATAGTGCTCACTTTTAAATGAGTTCACAGCTAAATGTACTTACCTTTCTTGCACATTTCTTGGGGTAGTTTTTTTTAAATTTGTTTGGAGGCATAACAATACAAACAGAACCATTCTGCATAATCAAGTTAAATGACACTTATTCACTTGTGAGCACAATACACAACACATCTGTTCCATGCGATAAAAGAAATGATGTCAAACGCATTTAATCACATACTATGGAAATTTGAGTCCTTGTTTCAATGAGCAATGTCTGCACATTGTTTCCCCAATTAAAAATAACAGTTTTTTAAAATTTATTCAGTAGTATTACAATTTGCATGTAATGAATAGAAAACTTTTAATTAATGTTCAACATTGGATAGACCATATTCAGCATAATTGCAGGAGCACATCTGAGGAAACTAATGAAGCTGGATGAACGTGAATGCAGTTCTCACAAGAAAGGAATACAAGCTCGACAAATGTAAAGCAAGGGAAGTGTTGCCACGTCCTTATTTTACGATTAAAATAATGGGAGTATTATAAATGGGCAAATATTTGTGCAACGGAAACTCAAGGGCAACTTAAAGCATGACTATTCGATAAATGTCAAATTTGAATATGTTGCCATTTACTTTAATTACAGACTTACCTTATTATTCTCTGTTCTGCCTCCAATTATACTCTCCTCTGTGGATAATAGCAAATTGCGCTTGGATTCTGAGATGAAGATCAACTTGTTGTCACTATTTCTTTCCGTGTACTTAGTCGTAAAACATTTGATTTTGGTTCCTTAATGGCGCCAGTGTGTGTGAGATGAAGGGCAGGGAATGGCTGCAATGTCGCTATAATGAGTCGAAGGTAAAGCACAGGTGTGTCTGCGCACAAGCTAATTAAGATGCTAAGCACATTACTTTGCACGTGACCTTATGGCCCTTGCCTTTACTTCCCCATGTTAGTTGGCGCAGTTTTACATGAATGGTGATTATGTCTTTAACATGTTATAAAAACACCTTTTGAGTGTTTCTGTAATGGATTCCTAATTGCAGAAAAATATCACTCGTTGCTATTTTAATGAAACTGCATGCTAAATGTATTCTGATGCTGTTAATCAGTGATATCTGCTCATTTACTTACAGGAAAAAATGTTAGTAATGATAAACCTTTATGATTGTCTACCTTCTAATGTCCTTCAAATGTAAGTTTTTCTTTACAGTAGAACATGCGACGGCGACACGGCGGCTATGTTTCGCTGTACCGCCTCCGTCTGAGACTTGATGAATGCTGCTTGGAAGAAACGCTTCAACATGAAACATTTGGGTTTTGTCAGCAAAGTACAGCTGCAGGTACGCATGTGTTTTCTTTGACAGTACTCTCTGTATATCTCACATCTACACTACCTTGGGTGCGTGTGTTCCTCATTCATGGGCATGTCATATAAATTACTGTGTGACCATCATGGCCAGCATTTGCCACTCCAAGTAGCATTCCAGGTAAACATATGCATTTTATAGTTATTCATTTTATGCACATACTGTATTTTTCTTAATGGGAGGTTGTAATAGAATTATGTGGTGAAATTTGGACAGCTCTCCGTTTGTCCACCAATATCACTTGTACAGGCATAGAGCACAAGCAAAGACTGTCTTCAGCTTGCAAAGGTTAAATTATTCATGAGCACAACAGATACATTCTGCAGAAAATAAATACATCTAGCTAGCCTACCCAAGTTCAGAGTAAGCATTTCTTCCTTGAGGCTTCAATATACTCAAATATGGTATTAATTCAGTCAGTCAGTTCCACGTAGCTGTCTATTCAGCAAGCCGTCTTGTACAACTGCAGTGATTGTCATGTTTTGATTACCAGGATGTAGAACAACTGTGCCTTTTTCTTTGACTTGTTGGGACAATATTACCATTCATGCAGTTGAACAAGTGTTGGCTTGAACATAAAATGCAATCCATTGGCCATAGGAACTGGTCACAAAAAGAGAACTCTCTCCCAAAGAAGCATACTGAAGTGAGAATGAATGCTGTCCTTATGCCATGGCCACCAACACCACAACCCACCCCTGCCATTGAATAGTCACAGGTGCCTGAAGGGATGTGTAGACAATACTTGTCTACAGAAGCAAATAAGCCTCCTATTTTACAAATCAAAGAACGATGGAGTCATTTCAACATAATTACCTTACTGTAATTCAGCGTGTGAGCATCAGAATGCTCTTATCCCTAGCGAGAGACAAGACCCCTTCTTAAAATATTCTCTATTGCAGCAAAATATGCAACCTTCCATGTGTGGGTTAGACTCCTATAGAAGGACTTACATTAAAATAATTTCTAAATAAGAATACCTTCCTTTAAATCTACAGTAGCATTATTGGCAGCTCAAACTGAATATGTCAGAACCCTGTTACCCTAGTCACGATGCTGACTCCTATCATTTCTTTCTGTTGAATTATTCAGTTAGTATGTACAAATGCTTATACAGTATGTCCTCTTTCTATTTAGTTGGTTGCTGATCAACATTCTTGTAACAGATTTTCAGACTACGTTAAAAGCGATCGGTTCATTTTATACCTTTTGAATTGACATAACGTTAATTTAACACTGAATTCCTTGTCTCCTCATGCTTTTTGCACTTTAGGACAGGTATACAGTTTCCACTGGTCATTCATAACTCGGGAAATTAAACGGGAATAATCTTTTTAATGTAAGTTTTTATATTTATTCATGTATTTATTTATTTATTTATTTATTTTACCATTTAGTTGCAAAACAGGTTGGATGTACTTATCTCTCATTTGACTCATTTCTCTGTATTTCACACATGTTTCACTGACAACCTATAGCCATTCACTTCATCACTCATTTACAATGATAGACATTAAATGTGGCTTACGCTTAATCCAGTCTTTATTTATCAGCCACTGGCTGCTTTCCTGCAACAAAATGAAAGGGGCTTGGAAATTTCATGTAATTACATACAGGATGTTTGCAGAGAGGCAGAATTTGCCTTTAGAAATACACAGCATTGCTCTCTTTTCCAAATGCTTGCCACTTGAAACATTTTCACAGCTGCAGCGTTATTGATGCAGCACTTACCGTATTAAGTGGTATGAACTCAGCACAAATGGTGAAAGTTCTGCTGAAAGATTGTTATTAAATCTATATTTCTGGGGTCAACACTGACTTAACAAGTGACAATGGCAGTCAGCGATACACTCTGAATAGGCATTTTAATTTTAGTTTCAGCTTACTTCAACCAACACTTAAATAATAATAACAATTTCAGACATATTTGAGGTTTTGGCTGCTTTTTAAAGATGTTGGCCCTGATAGTCCAGTGCCATTACCAGTGTCAATTTAGCAAGCTTATGCAAGCATTTTACTTCTTTGTTAGATCATTGGCTTTGTGAAGTGGATTGTAGACATTTTTTGTTAATCTTTTAGGATCTCTAGAACTCTACTGTGCTTTCTCCCTTCTTTGAAAAGATATTCAAATAAATGTAATATTTGAGCATACAGACACATTTATATTACAAACTTTGAAAAAACACATGCACGCAGACACACACATGCAAGTGCACACAAAAGCTCCCTGTAGTTATGAATTATAAATGTATTATCAAAACTCAATAAAGTCTCAACTTGCTTGCACATATTCAGGTGGAGATGGCCTGAACTGTGTCAGCTTGGGGCCATTCAAAATTGTGGTCTGGATTTGCATTAAATTTCCAATAGAACACATGACCTTGGATCTCTCTCCACAGTGTTAAAGGTCAACTGCCCCTCACTCCACTCCTACACACCAGCTGTTAATTCAAGGCAATAGAGTCATTCTGGCAGGTTCTGTGAGAAGAGCCTGTTGTATGTGCGATATGTGCAAACTTTGGCTTGAATTCAGTCAACATATATCCTTAGATTTGACTTGCAATTAATTTAAAATGTTCACAAACTCAGTGACCAACAAAATGTGAAGTTTGTGAAGAAAAAAAGTATTTTTATACTAGTTCTAAATCCAGCCCTTAGTATGGAAGCTATAGCTTGGGAATGAATGAGACACAAGGAGATGGAGACAGATTCCTCTGTTGAATATGCTTGTTGTCCTAAACTTTGACTAACATTTGCATGAAAGTTTTAAATGACATTTTGTGCTTGGTTTGTTTTTAAAAAAATATTAAGTAATTAACTATATAAATATTTTAATGCGCAATATATCCTGGTCATAGGAGAGGACGTAGCATGCGACATCACCATGCATCTCCTGCTCATTTGTCTGGCTGCCGACCTCAAAGTCCTCCAGTGCAATCTCTGTGGTGGTGTAGGCTACCTTGGCAGCTTGCAGAGGGAAAAAATTGTCGTCTGACATATTCATCAAAGAGGCACATGCTCCTCCATGCGATCACAAAATAGCAGTGGATGTAGCAGGGTTGGGCAGGCCTACAGTAGCCATATATAAAGTATAAAAATAATTTTATTTTAATAAGTGCTTTTAAAAGTTTAAAACAGAAAGGAAGACTTAAATAACAAAAAACAGTCATTTAAAAGCAGAACGGAACGTACTGGTCTTTAGCCTACTCTTAAAAACCTCTGGAGATGGAGCCGATCTAATATAATTTGGTAGTTTGTTCCAGTTTGTTGTTGCATAGTGGGCAAAAGCTACCTCGCCTCGACTAAAATTTGACCAATTTTAAAGTTTTATGACATTTTGTTCCTGAAATCAACCCTGAATCCACCCTTCTGCTGGGATCAGGATAATCCTGACTTTTTGGATCAAAGGTATCCCAATCCTACTAAAAAGTTTTGAACAACACATACTGAAGGTTTGATCCAGATCAAAACCAAGACTGGATTACGTGATCTAATCCGATTTCAGAATCCTTTTTTTCTTTTGAACAACCCATTTTCAATATTTGATCCAATCCGATAGCCGAAATCCGATCAGATTACTTCTGAACAACTGGGCCCTGAATGTATCTGCATATTCCTAATGGATAGCTAGCATACAAAGCAGTACACAATAGTAAAATAAAAATAAAACATTTCTCATGTAAATATATACTGCGCACACAATGTAATCAGTATCAAGACATCTAGAACTGCCATCAAGGGCCCACATTTGTGTGACATCGCCTCATAGCCTAACATAGTAAATAATGCAGATGAATGAATATGTCACAATGTATTATTATAAGTAATGATTATATTCTACATGATGTATATGTGCTCAATGCATCTTGCCATTTAAAAAGTCACTCCAATATAAAATTGTCAACCTTTTATGTTTCTCTAGCAGCCAGCGAGTGTTTCACACACACACACACACACACACACACACACACACACACACACACACACACACACACACACACACACACACACACACACACACACACACACACACACACACACACACACACACAGTGCTTACAAGTAAACTGAAGGCAACTGCATACACCCAAGATAAATAACTAAATATGACAGACTAAATAACCTACCAAGCTATTGTTATCAGTCTAATGAAGTGTCTGCTGAAGAGGGGTGTGTGTCATAAACACAGCTGGTGATGGTTTTATTACATTGAGGTTCTTAAGAATCACACAATCTGTGTTCTGGCTTCCATAAACATTTGTACCTAACATTGACCCAAGAAAATTTAATTTTTTGTTATTTTTTTCTTCATGAATACAGTTTGGTCAGTTCAGCGATCACAAACATGGACTGTTGGTGTTTGTGAAGCAAATATGTGTTTCATGTTCAGCTACCAGCTATCAACCAATAGTTAAAACAATGGGAAGTATAATATATACAGATCCTTTCCAAAAAATTAGAATATCATGGAAAAGTTGTTTTTTTTCCATAATTCCATTCAAAAAGTGAAACTTTCATAGATTATAGATTCATTACACACAAAGTGAAATATTTCTAGCCTTTATTTGTTTCATTTTTCATAATTTTGGCTTACAGCTCCAGAAAACCCCCAAAACAGTATTTCAAGAAATTAGAATAGTGTGTCGAAAATCAGCATTTACTTCAGTTATTTCAGAGAATGAGTGGAGTGGCTTGACTCGAGGAATCCGACAGTTGTAGCCCATGTCCCGGATACGTCTGTACGTGGTGGTTTTTGAAGCACTGACTCCAGCCTCAGTCCACTCCCTCTGCATCTCCGCCAAATTTTGGAATCGTCTTTGCTTGACAATCCGCTGAAGCCTACGGTCATCTCTTTTGCTTGTGCACCTTCTCCTGCCACATTTTTCCCTTCCACTAAACTTTCTATTGATATGCTTGGACACTGCACTCTGTGAACAGCCAGCCTCCTTAGCGATGACCTTTTGTGGCTTACCCATCTTCTGGAGGGTGTCAATGATGGTCTTCTGGCCAATTGTCAAGTCTGCAGTCTTCGCCATACTGAACCAAACTGAGATAAACTTTGCAGGTGTTTTGAGTAAATTAGATGATAGTGTGACACTCAGTCTAAAACATTCATTCTCTGAAATAACTGAAGTAAATGCTGATTTCCGACACACTATTCTAATTTCTTGAAATACTGTTTTGGGGGTTTTCTGGAGCTGCCAAAATTATGAAAAATGAAACAAATAAAGGCTAGAAATATTTCACTTTGTGTGTAATGAATCTATAATCTATGAAAGTTTCACTTTTTGAATGGAATTATGGAAAAAAAAAAAAACTTTTCCATGATATTCACATTTTTTGGAAAGGATCTGTATATATATATACACTACTCACAAAAAGTTAGGGATATTTGGCTTTCGGGTGAAATTTATGGAAAATGTAAGTTCACGCTACAGTGATATTATACGTATCATGAAAGTAGGGCATTTAAGTAGAAGCATGCAATGGTGATTTCCTCATCTCAAACAATTTATTGAAACAAAAGCCAACAACAGTGGTGGGTATACCACAACAAAAATGTCAATGTCTCAATAACTTGTCATGTGCCCTTGAGCATCAATTACAGCTTGACAACGACGTCTCATGCTGTTCACAAGTCGACTTATTGTCTGCTGAGGCATGGCATCCCACTCTTCTTGAAGGGCGGCCCTCAGGTCATTGAGGTTCTGGGGTACAGAGTTACGAGCCTCTACACGGTGAGTCAGCTGATCCCATAGGTTTTCTATGGGATTCAGGTCTGGAGAAAGTGCAGGCCACTCCATTTGAGGTACCCCAGTCTCCAGCAGCCTTTCCCTAATGATGCGACCTCGATGAGCTGGAGCATTGTCGTCCATGAAGATGAAATTAGGCCTGTGTTGTTCATGCAGGGGCACAATGACTGGATTAATGATGTTATTCAGGTAGTATGGGCTTGTCACTGTACCATTCACAAAGTGTAGGGCAGTTCTGTATTGACTAGACACACCTGCCCACACTGTAACACCGCCACCACCAAAGGGTCGTCTGGTGACAACAGTGGCTGATGCATAGCGCTCTCCTTGACGTCTCCAACATCGTTGGCGGCCATCATTTCTGCTCAACGTGAATCGACTTTCATCAGAGAACAGCACTGAGGCCCACTGGTCCCTCGTCCAGCATAAATGCTCCCTGGCCCATGCAAGACGATGACGCCTGTGCCTGGTGGTGTGGTCAGGTACCCTTGCAGGTCGTCTAGCACGCAGACCACGCTGATGTAAACGGTTTCGAATGGTCTGACGTGACACTTGGGTGCCTCTCACCTCCCTTAAAAGTGCCTGGAGTTGAGTGGCATTCATCATCCGGTTCCGCAGGGCACTGTTCACAATGAAGCGGTCATCAGTGTGGGATGTGGCCAAAGGACGTCCACTTCTATGCCTTTCTGTGACTCTTCCAGTCTCTCTGTATCTCTGTTGCAACCTGCTGATGACACTCTGTGACACTCTAAGCTCAGTGGCCACTTCCCTCTGAGAACATCCTGTTTGAAGCCTCGCAATGGCGAGGTACTGTTGATCAATTGTTAGGTGTCGTCTTGGTCTCATGATGTCAAAATGTGAACAGCATGATGAAGAGGACTGTTTAAATACCAATTCTAATTGAACCAGGAAATTTTTGGTCGATTCATGGATCAAACACCTGTTGTGAATTTTGCCGTTCAGCTCCTTGTTAGAGAACAGCAAGTTGTGCAAAAAGTACTGAAACATTGAATAGTTGGACATGTGCATTCAAAAGTTTAGAGAAGGTCAAATTAATTTCACCTGTAAAGGTTATAGTGCATTTTAGGTTCATCCTGAAATTTCACCCGAAAGCCGAATATCCCTAACTTTTTGTGAGTAGTGTATATATATATATATATATATATATATATATATATATATATATATAAAATATATAATTTTCCAGTTAAGAATGTTCAGGTTGTGGTCATGCTCCCAAAATAAATATCAATTGGAAGTATGCATCAGGTTACATACAGTTGTCTTGTTTTTGTAAAATCGTGTCATGATGGCATGGTATTGAAAAGTGGTGTGAGGCACAGAATGAAAACATGAATACAACACATTATGAGAGGTCATGTATAACAATGCAGCGGTCTCAGGAACTGTGCCAGCGCATCACTTTTACCAACAAAGCAAACGTCCGACATTATCACAGCAAAATATATACAATGATCAAGGGAGAAGAATGCCAGCTTGCTTATCTATTCAGCAGCCACGACATTCTATTACATTTAATATGCTCCAAGTGTAAACCTAGCTGGAGTTTTATGGACAACATTTTCCCTGAATAATGTCAACTGCAAAAAAACCTGGATGTACGTGTGCTGTATATGTCAGGCTCTTAAGTGAGTTTTTATTAATCAGTATTAAGGCTCTCTCTCGTAGTGTTTATGTCATTATTTTTTTTTCAAGATCACCTTTACTTTTTCATTTCTTTACAATGTGCTCAGTAATGCTCGGTAAAGAGCCAAGTTGGCTCAAGTCATCGTTTTCTTCCATTATTATGAAGAGAAAGCCAAGTGGGATTAGACTGAACTTAACTCAAATTAATGTATATAACATTTCTGTAACTCTATAGCATTCTTCCTAACCCATGAAACTAGAATGATGATGATGTAAATGATGTAAAATGTCTTTAAGGTGAGTTAGCATTCTGATGGTAATTATACGCTGGGTATCAAGCTGAGCATCCTTTCACTTTTTGATCTTTGTGAAATAGCTGGCCTATGAGTATATGAGATTGTTGCACAGTCCGAAATGACAGAGACGGCCCGCAGAGTGATATTTCAATGATAGCAAATGAACTAAGGACAATTTTAAGTTCAGTTTTTTACTATTGTTTTTTTTATTAATTATTAATTTTAGTTATTCATTATTATGTCAGGGAGAGGACATTCTGTTAGCTGTGAAATGCAAGTGCTACAACACTCAATTAAGCACCCTTTCAACTGCAACCAATCAAAATAACTATTCAATATAGAACTAAAATGTTATCAGTTATCCAGTAATGTTTTTCACTCTGAATTATTCAAAATAAATTTGCGCTGTGAAGAAACGTATCAATTATCCATATTTCTAAATAAATGAACATGAAATATTAGTTAGGAGAGTTGCAAACAGTGAAATGACTGAGTTATACGCACTGGCATTTTTTCAGAGGTTGACATGCTGTGAAATACAAGTTTAAGAAATCTCAGGGCCTAAAAAGTACCTAGAGAGCAGATACAAATCTTCATTTCATTTGAATTAGCATGTTCAGACCGCAGAAACATGCTTGTTACACTGACATATGTTATATAACAATATCTTATGGGTGCAATATGCTTGCAGCATGTAACTGCATTTACTCAACTGCAATTGAAGTGTCCCTCAATGACAATACATACAGTACATTACAATTTGGCTCAGATACAGTCTCAAGGTCTCTTGCAATTTAATTTGCAAACCTTATTCATTATTTCATTCCATGTCATATATTTATACTGTTTTTATATATGAACAAACAATCAAACTATTCACTACAACATGAAGTCAGGTTGTGACAAAGTATTCAGGCCAACTACTGCAACATCAACTATAATTTGAAATGCACTATATCTTGTGTGCACACCACACACAAACAATCTCTTCTTTAATTTGCACTTACAGATTCTTCTTCTCTGAAAGTGTGATTGTAAATGGTATTGTAAATACAGACTAGCATGCCAGTGGACTGGAGAGTGTTTGATTGCTTGCCCACTATATTACTAGCATGAGGGGCAGTAGTAGTATTTAACTTGCTCTGCCAATGTGAAATAGATTTCCTGTCACACTCTTTAGTCCCCATGCTGTGTCTCCTGTGTATGCCATGTGACAGGTTGTGGACGGCACATTGAAAATCAAAAGCAAACTTAACTCAGGCTGAAAGATGAAAAATAATCATTTTCACGCAAGTCCCGGTTGCCAAGGTGACAGTTGCAAAAGTAAGATCAGGTCGATTCAAAGTGAGTTGATTCGAGAATGTGACACACTTTCATCCATGACTGATTCAGTCTTCCAAATGCAATGAAGTGGGTGATGCTGTTATAGCCATGTTTTTTTTAAATTATTATCCTTAGAGTCAACATTTTGTGTGTTTAGGAAGAAATGTGGAAAATAAAACAAGTTCAGTAATATATCATGTTTTATGTGCTAATATCGTGTAGCCAGATGTAATGCTTTTCAGTGATACATGTATGATGAACATTTTCCTCTCAGTATATGGTCCTAAAAACAAATCTGGCCTCCTTTAAAACAGTGGTGAGTTCCCACAGTTAAATGATATGGAAACAGATGTTTACACTGAAAATGTTTGCTCTGAGGAAATCTTTACTTTTATAATTTAATTTGACCACAAAGTATGAGTGAGTTCACTTCAAAAAACATAAGAAATTCCATTATTAGAGAACTTTATTTTCTTTAAACAGACCATTTTCATATCATGGCAAAGAAAATAATTTAAGATTGCAATAAATGTGTCTCAATGAGTGAAACATTGTGTATTGTTCTTTTTTTTTAAAAATAAATATTTACGTAGTTTCATTCCAGCCTCGTGTGTTTCATGATCTGGCTTTCATTTATTGAAGCTCGCCCCAACACTAACATTTAGAAAATGCTGCCATATATGTCTTGGATAAAAAAGGGTTTGCTCAGACATGAGCTAGGTCATTGCCATCAAGCAGAATTTAATATCTCGGCTACTGTTATGTTGCCTTAGTTGATACACAATGTGCAAAGACCAATGCGAGCAACTGAATGCCCTAGGAAAATATAACACATTATAATGAAATAAAAGATAATATTTTAGTGGCTCTAAGAAGGACAAAGATGTGCAATAGACACACACAAGTCCTTGGGGGATTCCAGCTGATCAATGAAATGTAAATGTATTCCCCACTTCAATGAAATGCATATTGTGATACATACGTACGTGTTACATTAATAAATAGCCGTGCATTAAATAATAATGAGTTTTCAGAAGAAAAACATCTTGCATGATGCATGGAGTCTTGCAAAGAAGCAAATACATGCAATGCCATTGATATTAATCAGTATTGCTGTAAGGTTGTGAGGGTTTTGAATGATAACCGGGGTCAATTCAGCAGTTTCTCAATGTACCAGAGGTCTATAGCACTAAACATAAAGTGGAAAGCAAGGCTAAAAGTGAATTTAAATGACCATTGTGATCATATTACACAAGAAATGCACTGTGTAGAATTACATGTATGAAATAATAAATATGAAATAAAATGGCAATTTTCATTCCACTGGTTCATACTCAAAGAAACCTGCGCAGGCTATAAGTGAAGCCATACACATTGTTTTTTGTTTTTTTTCATTTTGTCTACATCTCAGCATCTGTTTTGTTGTTTTATTCAGAATGTATACTGTAATGCTCACGGATCCACTATTGCGCCAGTCAGTCTACATTTGTTTCTGCTGCAGATGCATACATAGTTAATCTGAATAGGTTTACATGAAGAAGCGCAATCTTCAACCCATTTTATTTGACTGTGCATTGTGGATACTCTTGGGTCAATGTAATGTGCTCCCTATCTTGTGAGGCTTATCGAAGGTGACATCACTTGGGCAACACCTGACTGCATTCTCTAAACTTCCAATCCTCCCATTTTATACAAAGCACCCACTCCATTACAACTTCATGACAGAATCATTAAAGTAGAAAATAGAGGAGAATAACACAGGAAGACCCAGCATCTTTGGCCTTTCAGATGTATATTTCTATTCTCATGTCAGCGATGGGACCAGAGCCTCTGGCTCATAAGTTATATAAACAACACAGCTTAGAAATTCATCCGGCCATATGAAGCATAATTACAGCATTTTTAACATCTACGGCTAAGAATATAATTTACTCTCTCACTCTTACTGTAATGGCAACTCTGTGGCTTTCGCTCGTCATCAAGTAATTACTGCCAAATCGACAAGGCAAGCCATATGGCTCTAGTTTTGCATAAGAAATTAAAAATACGCTTTTAAAAACATTGCATATGTGAGAATCATTAACAAGTAGACACTAACAATAATAATGCAGCATATATCTTCGTAAGACAAAAATAAATGTAGAAAAATCACAGTGTGCTGCCAAACCATATGTTAATTAGGATGTCATAAATTCATAAATTGGCACCGGTGCATTATTACTGATGAAATTCAACCAATTTTCTTTGATGTCAGATGGTGAAACTTATGGTTGGCAGTGGTCAGAAGGAGAACATTCTGTCGCACAGAGACACAGCACTACAGATTTCTGTGGAAGTTGTTATGCCGTTATGCTGCCTCTCCATGTGACTTTGCAAGTAGCTTTGAGCTACAGATAGGCAAGATGTTTCCTTACAAACAGTATGGGAAAATATTCATGTTTTTTACGGGAATGCACAGAAAATGTAAACCTGGGTCTGTGACATTTTGACACGATAGTGCATGATGTATAGATTGCCAGGCTTTCAGGATCCATGGGATTGCTTAATTAAAATGCAAAAATGATAAATGCATACATCCATACCCACGCTCACTAGGACGTGTTTATGTTCATCCGCGCATCTGTACTATGTGCTTCGAATTAATGCAGTCATACAGTTCAATGCAATGCATAAAGTAAGCTAGTAGAAGTAAACATGCAATTACAGCTACTGTCAAGCTCATACTTCTGTAGTGTATCTGAGTTATAATTGTTCCATATGCTGGGTACCTGGGTTGTTTGGCACAGGCGATCCATTGTCTTTTCATGGAAGTTGTGCTGCGTGGCTATGAAGTCCACACGGATCTTTGTGAAGTGTCACTCTGTACAATGGCCCTGACTTATGGGAAGCATTGGCATTTGAAGTATTGCCTGTCCATAGCTAGAAAGTGGAAGCTGTGTCTTTCTGTCAATCCAGTAGATGCAGAATATGCAATGGCAGTGTGTGGGGAAGGGAACAACGGAAAAGAGTGGCAAAAACGTAACTTTCTTTACTTTATTTCAACAATGAATACATATGGACTCTTTTTTGTTGCTAGTCATTATACTATGATTGTGTATGGGGCTGCTTGGTAGATCCATGGTCCTGTTTCGAATCAAGACCATTCTAGTGCCAGCTCTGGTCGGCAGCCTCAACCTGGATGACAGCATTGTCTGAGACCAAGGACCACAATGGAAACAAGTCTTGACTTTTTTGTGTATATCCTTGATGTTTTCTTTGAGATGCATGCCCGTACCCCTGTTACTCCATGTATTTTAACTAAATGTCAAATAAAATAAAATCAATCAATCAGCATCTTAACGTCTGCTAATGACTCCCACTGGTTGATTGGGTGCCTGCAGGTCTGCAGGTTGAGCCGCACATGAAGTGTATTCCTCCAGCTCCTGTCTGTGTGAGCCCAACTTGTAGACTACAGTGTGATAAGATGGCTGACATGGCATAGTTCAGAGCATAGCACACGCTTGTCTGTGCTCTCCCATTATCTCTTAATTTGAGCATTTCAAATTAAGACATAAAGGAGAAAAATAATTTTAATAAGTGCAAATGTGTACAACAACCCTGAAAAAGCGGCATTATTGCTTATTTCCATAATGTGAGGAGTCCTCAAAGTTTTATTTTTATGTGATTTAAAGATCTTTCTAACTATAAGCAACTGCCAATGGCTATGAAACCAACAACACAAAATTAATTGTAATTTCCTGATACACACATAGTTTCAATTTGCTACCCTCTTTTTAAACTAAATTTGGAGGCCAACACGGAGCTGAGCATATCCGATTCCCACCCCAATTTGGAATGGCCAATTGTCTGCTATCACAACTGCGTACGCCTACATTGCGCAAACCCCACGGCCGATTCGGGAGAGTGTGGATATCCACGGTTCTCCTCCGAAACACATGGTGTCGCCAGCTGGTTCTTTTCACACTGCAGACCACAGCTAAGCTCGCACAAAACAGAGTCGGAGGAGGGACCTTTCATATGGGGCATTGACTGCGGTCTGTGCGAGCCTGATCAACCAGCAGTGGTCGCTAGATAGCAATGAACAAGGAACCCTATCCAAATGAACCCTCCCATGTGTGATGCAGTCGCCAATTGCACATCACTCTATGGAGCTACCGGCCAAAATCAGGCACTGGCACGGTCCGGATTGGATCCGAGGCACCACAGTGTGGTGCCTTAACCGAATGAGCCATCCAGCAGTCTGATTTGCTTCATTTTTAATAGCAGAAACACAAGCTCATTTCAGACATTATCTTATCATACAGAGCCTGATTTCCTCTGTGCTCTTTTTTTTTCTGGATTTCCATTGTGCAGTGGTTGGACAAACATTTTCAGAAGGGCTGAAAAATACAGCAGAGACCACTCAAGACTGTCACAGTGCAGACAGGTCCAGGAAGTCCTGATTACCAGTGCTGTCACTTGCCTTTGTAACGGGCAGGAATGTGAAGTATTGCTTAAGAACTTTGACCTTAACTTTGCGTGTCAGACACCCGGTTGGAACACTGTCTCCACGCCTTCCTAATCAAAGCCCTTCCACCAAATCACGTCAGTAAAAATCCAGCTATCATGAAATGCAAATACTCATGGGAACAATTTCAATGCTGATGCCTTCGGTAAGTTTCATTGCTATTTTTATTTTTATTTGACTTACGTTCTTTGAATCTGCATGCACTATGCTCAAAACCCACCCAAGGTTGAAATAGGATCACTGCAGTTGAATATATGAGCCCCTCAAATATACATTCTTGCAATCCGATTTTCCATTTTCCACACAAGGCCACAAAGGAGAATCATCTTTTTATCAGAGTTGGATCTCTCACTGAACACATCTGGCCAACTGTTATGGTGCCTGAATTGTTGCTACTTTGGCTGACTTTAACTTTAACCTATGCTGACAAAAGGCGATACATTGTGTCCTGCTGCTGTTGACTCTTAGACTAGATAATTAGCTGTTGACATGGCCTGTATTTAAATATATGATGTCTAGGCTATAGGGTCAGTCTGTGTTTTGATCAACTCTAGAAGGCAAGCCTATAAGATAATTTGCCAGTGTAAATATTTACTTAATACAATTACAATTTGGAGATAGTGTCCTACTTAGCTGAGATCATTTGATATGCTTTTAAAGTCTTGGACTTTTTTTTACCAGTTTGAAAAAATGCATTTTCCACACACAAAAATGCTCCAGGAACTCTGGACTCTATTTCTCTTTGTTAAGTTCAGATTTTTTGTACTCTATTAATTATGGTTAGGTCATTTACAATTCTCTTTAAGACACATTTATTATCCTATTAATGGGTGTTATTCACCAGTCGAATACATCAAATGCCAACTGATACCCAAAGGTTAATGAAAACAAAGCCCTTTTTGCCCAATGAAATAGCAGCTAACAAATTTCTGAATAGGAATTTTATTGCACTTCAACAAAATTTCAGCATAGCTTTATATGTTAATTAAAAGTATAGTTAACAATTTCACTTTGCTTTTACAAGCTTTATACATTTGATCCTTCACAGGTCCTTAACAGGTCACTCATTCACACTACATCACATGCTGATGCTCAGCTCAGATGGTGGAATTAATGCTTGTTGTGGTTCAAAAACATCCATTTATTTAGCAGTGGGATGAATTTTTACAGAATATTTAATTCAGAAAAAAAAATATAGCTTAGCCAATGCTCCAGGAACTCAAAAAAGTGTGTTTTTTAGGACACATTTTTATATATTTTCAGAAAAGAAATGGTGTTGCCACCATAATAATCTTTTTATTTTTCTTCCATGTGCATATATTGTATATTTAACCAATTTGTCAATATGTTTTATCAACCAGCAGTTGTTCTCTGAAAGAACTGACATCTGAAATCTACATTTTCAGAGGATGCTCTTAGATAATAATGGATTTATGACTAAGACTAAATTGATGCAGGGCAAAAACATTTTTCAAGCATTTGAGCAATTTGCATATATAATTCCATCTGCCCTCTTGGGGGGGGGGGGGGGGGGGTGAAGATTTTACATAAGAGAATGTTAAGAATGGAATAGTTTTTTGGGCTATCAGTCACACGCTGAGATGGGATTAACAGCTTGGGAGAAAGCGCTGACATGGGTCTGACCATTTAAAAGCATGCTGTTGTCTGAATTAGCATTCATCCTGCCTCTGAGTATTCATATCCAAACATTTAGCAGCGCTGCTCTCATTTCATTCAAGCTTTTGAGCAAATGGACCTGCAGAAAGATACTTTGAATAGATCAAGGTGCCCTTATGCACCACTCTCATCAATAATAAATTTTCTAACATCCAATTCACTTATTATTGCTTCAGCTGTTAAATTAAGGGTAATTTAAAAGTGTGTGCATGTCTCATTATTCCTCTCTTTGATAAACATTTCCTTCTTATTATGTTGTAAAACAGTAATTTATTTCTTTTTTTGCCAGGTGAGATTTCAATTAATATGTAAATATACCATAATGGTGTTCCTATTCCCCCAGAATGTAGAGCAGACAGACAAGATGTGCAGTGTGTTCATGTTATAGGTTAGTTGTGGGCTGGAGGTTTATAATTTAGTGTTTTGTTTCTTATAAGAATGTGACTTTGGAAGGAAAATCAATGGAAGTAGAATGTACATGGAGAGTTAACTTACCAGTCATTTATTAGAATAATTTGCTGAAATGAAAACTGGGTGATTATGACATTTATACACATTTGTCATTCTCCATATGAGGATTTTTTTTACATGTGGTATACTGCCAATTTGTTCCTTTGTAATGCTGTTTTCCACATTAATTTTTACAATTTTGAAATCTCATTATCTCATCATTCCTCAACGCATTGTCAAGCGGTTGTCAAACAAAAGCCAAATGGCACAAAAATGGCAAGCTCCTGATTGTGGGGGTTGAGCTTGGTTCTGTCTCATGTGATTTTTTAATGGCCGACCCATGCCTGCATGGGTCAACACACAAATTATTATTCTCCTTCATATTATTGAAATAAAAAGCATTTCTTCATCCATCACATTCTGCCTTAAGGGTATTTATGGGGTCCTTCGGCATCATGAAACTCTCTTGCCCAACACAGTGTGGGGAATCAGTAATTGGACTCACTCAAAGCAAACACAAATTCCTTAGAATGGCAATGAATGATTTGAATGAATGAATGTTTGATTATCGAGTGAATTCATGTTTGATCATTGGTCTCTTCATTGGAATTAGAAAACTAGAAGCAACACAGAGGCAATTTAGGATGTCATAAATATCTAACTGCGTTTGACAGATATCTTATTGATTAGTGTATTCAAGAACTTTGAAATAATATGTGGAGTAAGATTAAGAAGGCAGGTTGCTCTGCAGACTTGAAAAGCTACCACATAGAAGACCAATGCTAATAACTGTTGGAGAATGAATATGTGCAATTTTTCTTCTGCATCCTCTGTACTTTTCCACATTTTTGTGGTATTTTATGAGAGTAGGGGTTAAATATGTTATGAATCTGGAATTGGACTCTTGTCATGTTGCAACTTCGTGAGATTGCTACAGATGCATCATTTCAAGGAATACACTTTGACCTCTGTGTGTGGAACACAACCTCCGGTATCTTCCCCCAGGCACAGACATGCTCCCATTTGTCCTGATTTGTGGAAGTAGAAAGCCACTATTTTTCCTTTTCAAGCCTAAGTTCTTACATAGTACTGTAGTCGGCTGGGTTTGTTTACGTTCCAAATAATGGATAACAAATAAATATAGCCATTTTGTAATATATTAACATCAATATGTAATGGCCAAAACTGAAACCTTCTCATATTCAGATAATATTTGAGGAGGAAATTATATTTAATATTTATATTATGAGCTATTTAATATTTTTCTTGATCAAAAGTCTGTTTTGCTTTGTTACTGTTACCAGTGGTTACCTATAATTGGTCATACCCCCAATATTAGCAAAAAACTTAATTTAGCAAATTAAATAAAGCTGTACCCAATATAATAAATAATAAATTTTGTAGCTCAACATTAATGCTGAAAGGAGATGTGTTTTGACAATAGTACCAAACAAGTGCATTATTTTGCCACTGGAACAGAAGTAGTAAAAATGTACAACACCCCGTACAAATGCCTCAGATGCATGTTCAGATTCTTTTTTACTCAGATCATTTCAGCCGAACACTTCCAAGACCCCCACATTGATTTTATGTTTTTCTATAGCTCCTGGGCCCTTTTCTCATTAAAATGAGAGCGAGAGAAAGAGAAAGAGAGAGATAGAGAGAGACAGAGAGAGAGAGAGAGAGAGAGAGAGAGAGAGAGAGACCTTCCTTCAGATTAATCTGTATAATTGTACAGCACAAGAATGTCAGACTATCTCAACTCTATTAAATGTTTCATCTTGCTAACGATACTGAACAAAGTGTCAAGAAAATGAAAAGAAATGGCAACCTTATCCAGATGAAAAATCGCACCAGTCAAGAGCTAACAGGAAACTGCAGGTTTCCACAGAATCTAAGTATATAAGTGCACTGGGTAATCAGATCCGTAAAACCTAACTATTTACAAATAGGGCAAGGAGCGTTCATCTGGTCACTTTTTAAGTTTTTTTTTTCTATATAAGCAATCTGATACATTTATTTACATCACATATACTGTAGATAGATATGTCCAACATAGCTTGTTGTCCTCTATTCCATAGCAACATGAACAGGACAACCAGATTTAACTCCTGTTCAAAAACCAGTCCAAACATGGAAACTCTTTTTAGAAAAGAACATTTCTGGCCATGTTACAATGTAAAGGTATAAAAAATACAAAACCTGTTGCCTCTGTCACATATGCTCACTTTACACATTAGGCCTGGAAATCTGATTTGGATGAAGTCGTAGGTAAATAGTCCCCCAATTTCTCCATATATTAAATTATTTCTGCAAGCTATGGATACTGAAAGCTGCATGCACATCTACAAAGACACTCTCAAAACATGAAGATACTTTAGATAATAAACCCAGAAAAGCATTATTTAAAAAAAAAAAAGTTTAATTGATTAAGCAACTGGTTTAATTAATTAATTTTTTTTTTTTGCAAAACTTGTGAAAATGCAAGAAAACATAAACATCCCTGGAAATATGAGAGTAAACTGAAGATTTTTCTTTCCACCATAATCTAGCACACCAGGACACGCAGTGATGAAGGATGACACCTCTTTGTTAGGCTGGGAACTATTAGGCCTCTTTGAATATAATGGAACTTGACAGTTTGGGTTTATTTGTATTCTGTAAGAACCATTTTGGCCTCAGCTACACACTACTTAATGTCCGGAGTCATTTTCGTTGATTTCAGATATTTATTGATTTTTTTCCCCCCAATTCTGTGTGAATTTGTTCTCCCAGGGCTCAGTAGCTCTACTTTAATTTGAGGAATAAAGGTTGATTGAGTTTACTGATTACAAATTTAGCTTAACATGCAAAGACAGCAACATTACCAACATGAATAAATCATACCTTGAGATTTTTTTTCTCCTTCTGGGAGTCATGTCAACATGTCGCTATAGGAGAATCCATGGAAATAAAGGAATAATGGAAGTGACTGAACTAATTATTAAACATTACAGAAACCGTGAGAATATTATCCAACAGCAAACCCAAATTAATGTGTGCAGGAAATTGGTCTACTGAAGGGAAACTTGAGTTCTGGGACTAACCCATTTGACAACAGTTGGATAATATCTGCAATCCAACTTGGTATTCAAGAATGCTCACACAGTGCAATTCAGACAGAAGATGTTATAATGGCTAAACACATTTAATGGTTCTTTGCCAATGTGGTCTTCATGTGAGATGCAAACTGAAATCAGTCAAACGTACGTGAGCAGAATGGCCTGCTCTCATTATCAAACATTATGTAAATTTCTGAATGAACAAATGTTATCTGATGAAATTATTTTGAAGAAATTCAAATAGATACCGTTTCTCAGAAACTGGGAATTTTTCTGACGTGAACCGTATAAGCAAGTCCACAATTATAGCCCCTCTTGATAAAGATGTACAAAATATTGTGCTTTTTTAATGATTCAGTGAAATCAACCGAGATAAAACATTTTCCAAATTGTAAATTCATTTCCAAAGAATAGGTTTCACAATTAGTAGCAAAATTAGTCAAAAATTAACACCCGCGAGGTGGGTATCCTGTCTTGCGGGTCACGCAGGCCAACCTGCCACTCTGGCTTCTAAATGGAACCCACATTTTTATTACAACTAAGCGTGCATAACACTGCAAGCAGGGTTATTGCAAGCACTCACATCTGTGTGTCTGTCCATCTGTTTGGCACATACTGTATTTGTTTCAGCCCATTAGGGAAACAAATCAAGGGTTTTGCCTTGACTGCTCTATAATCGCCTTTCTGCAATACTCCTACTGAGAGAAATCAAACAAGTGTCAAGAGGACATACCGATTTTTGCTGTGCTAGCAGCCTCAATAGTCCAGAATGCAACAGCATGGCTTTGCAGGGATTGGGGGCGTGACCACAATCTCCGACTTTGCTTTTAGCCTTTTAGCTAATGTTCCCATAAAGGGGGATGGCGAAAGTAGTCCTGGGTAACATAGGAAAATAACGAACAGGAGCGGATCTGGATGAAGCCTGACAGGATAGCAAGTAAAAAATTGTGAATAGCGAAAAAGTAAGATATATCACACATATCAGATAATAAACCCCAGGATGAATTGTACATCACTACAACACGTTTACTAATGATGTAAGTGTTTGACCTGGAGTTTTCCTTTAACATAACCGATTCCCTAGACACGGGAGTCCCTGGTACGAATCACTGGTGGTGAGCACCCTCTACACTAATAAACTGTTGATAGAACCTATGTATACTATCGTTACAATTTCTGGTAATTCCATGGTAAACTATTGAGCCATTGTATATGGTATATACGTACAGTATATACTGTATATACCATATACAATGAGCACCATAATTCATTGGACAGTGACACGTTTTTTGTTATTTTGGTTCTGTACTCTAGCACAATGACAAGGAGGTTGAATTGGAGACTGTCAGCTTTAATTTCAGGGTATTTTCATCCATATCGGATGAACCGTTTAGAAATTATAGAACCTTTTGTACATAGCCCCCCCCCCCCCCCCCCCATTTTCGGGCATCAAAAAATGGACAGTTTGTAGAATAAAGTAGAACATAATGTAGAATAAAGTAATCATTTTTAATATTTGTTCGCATATCCTTTGCATGCCATGACTTGACCTGATGTTCATAACCTGATGTCTGTGACCCAAAAATATCAAAAGGCTCTTGATATCTTATTTTCTGGTACTCCTACAAGCGATACTATAACCTCTCTGCATTTGAATGGATCTCTATGGGAATTGGGGGGGGGGGGGGGGGGGGGGTACTAGATTTATCTGTAAATTACACTGGAACAGTATGGAACACATGGGGCCCTATCTTACACCCGGCGCTAGGTCCATAATAACGCCTAACGCTTACACCGTCAAACTAGCATTGCGCCATTAACTAGTCTTGCGCCATCATTAGTGAACTGGGCGTGTTGGTCTTAAGATGAGGAGTGGCCAGGATTCTTTTTGGCGTATTGCTATCTTGAGCCAGCAGAAAGCGCTTGCGCTAGAACCACCACAAACCTGGTCTAAAGTCATGTCGCAGTTGTTTACATGCTATTTTAACGGCGCATATAAGTGCGTCTACATAGGCGTGTGCACAACGCGCATACCCTCCTGTCTGTTAGCTACACACAGGGGCGTGCACAGGCATGACTAAAATATCTAGATCACAATGTGAAATATTATTATTGTGTAGGCTATATCAAAAATGCATAATAATAAAAGGTTCCATAGGTCCACATACCTTTCCCTCAGCAAAGGGAAACAATGCCACATTACATTGCTCTCAGCCCACTCCATCAACATCCAGGCGATGTGCGATGGTACGGGACAATGGCTATCCATTAAAAAGGAGCTAATAACACCTATAGCTATCAAGCCTAATGCGCGAATTGTCTTTGCACCTAATGCGTGAATTGTCATTCAATGGAAAACTCGCGCACGGCAATAGACGGACATTTAAGTTCTGAAAATGCGCTTCAGATGTCATTACAATACAGCTCTGTTTATCTATGAATGCAGCTTGTAAGTAAATAGAATGGTTTGTGACTGAAAAAAGTTCAAAACCTTGTCCAGTGAATATTGCATTTATTGTTTTTCAAATAGCCTAGGCTACAGCGTGCATAAGGTTTTTTTCGATAGCCTATGGTTAAAAAACGGAGATGTCACCATGTTAACTAAATTGTAACCTTAGCTATTCTTCGTCCTTCATATTTTTTTTAATTACAGTGACCAGGTTTCCATACTCTCACCGTTTAAAACCCAGCTGATTTCACCCGTTATTCCTTAACTGAGCAAAACGATTTTAAAGAGAACTAAGCGTCTAATTAGAAACTAAAACAAATTTGCAGCACGTTTCACAATTAATTCACAATTAATTTTAATGCCATTCTCTGCACGTGAGCTGCATGTTCTCTGTTTCCAAGTCGCACGTTTCACGGTCTTTCTGGGAAAGTGGATTGTTTTAAAGGATTACGCTACGAGTAAAACAGGTTGGTCACATTTCCATAAACAGGATGTATTAAACAAGGGGAAATATGCGTGAACTTATGGGTTGCGAACCTGACAGCTTTATTGTAGGCTATTTAGTGTCATCATTAAGGCAAAATAACGGTATGTATGTTATTAATCAATATTAGCCTACTATGCAGGTAGCCTAATGAACTTCGAGAACTCCATGAGAACAGCCTCTTGGAATTGATGTTTGACACTTTCATTGCATAATCAAACGAAATTCGCTGAACAAGCAGGCTAATTTGGCGTTTTCTAAGGTGAGACTGAAGCCATTGATAGCTTATTCTCAGCTGTTGCAGGTCCTTTTAGCGAATTTTAGCGAAATTTAACCGCACATATTTTGTAAAATAACAGCCCTGTCTGGAATTACCGGGAACTCATAGGCTAATGGTTAGTCCGAATAATATTGATCATACTCCATTTAGCCTATTCCTTGATCACACTAAACACGCACGAGCATGTCTGTTTCGCCATCATAAGCCATCCGCCAAGGTGGAAAAGCAGGCTTTTAAAGGGAATGGGATATGACATTTTGATTGGTTTATTGAAAGTCACGCCCAAGACACACCTATAATTAATGAAGCGACTAGGTTCAGCCCAGTTGCGCCATGCGCCGTGCTTAGCGCCAAAAAAACACGCCGTTAAAATAGCAAAAGTGGACTTGGACACGCCCTAAATGGACTTAGCGCCATGCGCTTAGACTAAGCGCCAAGATCGCCAAGATAGGGCCCCTGGTTGGCTAAATGGCTCTAAGTCATCAAGGGTCGGGGTCGGACATATCAAACAAGCCTTAAACCATCACTCTGCTGCCAGATATGCAGTAGATGTGGATGGATAACTTGAAGGGTTTCTTCTCCTGACTTATTTTTCCAGAGTTCAATAGGAAAATTTGTCAGGAGAAACAACCCTGAAAGTGATCCATCCATATCTACTGCATATCTGGCAGCGGAGTGATGGTTTGAGGCTCGTTTGATACCATTTGATGCCATTTTGCCAACCATGTATTCCATATTGTTCCAGCATAATTTACAGCTAAATCTAGTCCCACCCCCCAATTCCCATAGAGATCCATTAAAATGCAGAGAGGTTATAGTATCGCTTGTACGAGCACCAGAAAATAATATATCAAAAGTATTTTTGATATTGTTGGGTCACAGACATCAGACATCCATCATGGCATGCAAAGAATATGCAACCAAATATTAAAAATGATTACTTTATTCTACATTATGCTAAACTGTCCAATATTTTATGATGCCCAGAAATGGGGGGGACTATGTACAAAAGGTTCTATAATTTCTAAATGGTTCATTCAATATGGATGAAAATACCCTCAAATTAAAGCTGATAGTCTGCACTTCAACCTCATTGTCAGTGTATCTTTTCAAACTCAAAGTGCAAGAGTACAGTACTAAATAACAAAAAATGTGTCACTGTCCAATGAATTATGGTGCTTACTGTATTTCAAACATCAATCATGGCCATGGTGAATTACAAATGAGTAAACGACTCAAATGTAATCGTTGAATGAATATTGAAATGTAAAATTCTGTGTTTAGGTGAGCAGTTTTATTCTCCATATATAGTTACAACAAGCAGATTTATGAAGAGTGAATCAAAGCTGGAAACTGGGTAAAATGTGTGCTATTGGGTAAAATGGGTGCTATTGGGTAAAATGTGTGCTATTGGGTAAAATGTGTGCTATTGGGTAAAATGTGTGCTATTGGGTAAAATGTGTGCTATTGGGAAAAATGTGTGCTATTGGGTAAAATGTGTGCTATTGGCTAAAATGTGTGCTATTGGCTAAAATGTGTGCTATTGGGTAAAATGTGTGCTATTGGGTAAAATGTGTGCTATTGGCTAAAATGTGTGCTATTGGCTAAAATGTGTGCTATTGGGTAAAATATGTGCTTTCATCAAGAAATTCCCAAAATCAAAAGGCTAATCTGGACAGGAGTGCATATGCGGTCAATTGGTCAAAAATGCCTTAGGAAATTTGCGCTCAGGAGATAAAGCAACTCAGGAGAATAGTGTTTGTTGACTTTTTTACTTCACTGCAGCAGTGATCAAACATACAAGAATTAAATGCTAGTGTGGTGTTAGTCTTGATTGATTGCCGTATGAGGCTAGTATGATGTAGCTAGCACAAGCCAATAGCACTAACCCATAAAGATGGATTTTCAAACCACAATCAATCAGATTCATTACTGAAGACTGTGATGGCCTTTGTAAAACAGTAATTTTGTGGTCTGTTCACCATTTCTTTGTTGATTTTGAGGTATGCATAACACCTGGTTCCATTTAAAGTTCCAAGGAACTCAGTGTTACAGTCAGGTGAGACCAAAATCTTTATTTCTGGCTATGCAGACCAGTGGTGGATTTAGTGTTGGAAGAAGGACACACGTTTAAAAGGACGTTGTATGAACATTGAACAAATGTTGTTGGATCTTTGACGTTATGGGCTTGTTTTTCAGCTATGGGTCCTGGGGCCATTGGTAAGGTCAATGGAAATATGAACTCCAGCAAGTAACAAGACATTTTGGACAAAATCCTGATATACCCCTGCCTGGAAGCATACACCAATGCTGCAAATGGATATTTTTGTAAGACAATGGGATGTAAATAATTATGACACACATCCTTTTGAGAAAAAAATCTATTAATTGTTGACCCTCATAATATGTTTGGGGTCAATTTGACCCAATTCAGTGTCTTCTCTTAAAAAATAAGTTAAGCTTATTTTTTCATCTTGACACTATATGACTTTTCCTAATTTTTTGCGATTAAATAGTAAACATGCAATAGACATAATGCTATGTTTTCAACAGTCCTGTACCAACTTTGTGTTGTGTGGGGTCATTTGTGGGTTAGCTGTATACAATTCAAGAAAATAAACCCTTTTTTCTCTGATCTTTTTTGTGGGTGATTCTGGCAGCACTTTCCCATACAGATTTTAAACTTCACTTTACCTCAGGCTCTAAAATTAGATGTTTCATTGCAGATTTTTAACATTTAGGGATAAAAGGCGGGTCAATTGGGAGACAAAAAGGTGACACAGAAAGTTTTTTGTCAGTTTCAACTTTTGGGGTCAATTTGACGCCAAACATAAAAGGCGTCATAAAATGTCAACATAATATGAGGGTTAGGAAATAATTTTTCTCCTTTTCGTTGAAGTGTACGATGCTGTTGTTTGAAATACTGTATGTGCATCTGAACGATAAAGCTTTTTACAGTGAAAGGTCAAGAAATCATGGTTGCCCACACATAGCTGTAGAAAGGTTCACATTTCATTTTATCTCTAATGTTGTTATTATTGTGTAGACATTTGCTGCATGACTAGAAGGTTTGGCGTGTTTTCTTCACTTAAGTTTCTTCTGGAGGAATGCAATCCCTGTAGTAATAATAGTCGTAGTAGGCCAAGTAATAATAGAAAGAAGAAGAAGAAGAAGAAGAAGAAGAAGAAGAAGAAGAAGAAGAAGAAGAAGAAGAAGAAGAAGAAGTAGAAGAAGAAGAAGAAGAAGAAGAACAACAACAACAACAACTTTACCACATTAACAATATTAAACAAGTGTTACTTTTTTATCTTACCTAATACTCCATCTAATTTAGTGGAACAACAGCAACACAAAACAACAAGCGTACATGCTTAAATGCTACCTTACATATCACGTACATTTTTACCCACAAAATATTGTGTGAATAAATAAAAGGATGTAATAAGGAATAAATAAAATGTAAAAGAAAATCCTCTCTTATTTTTGTTTAATTCACGCCCATTTTCCATTTCTGAAAGCTAATTAGTACTTCATCTGATATTCTGTAATATTTTTGATTTTCAGAACAAGGCATTCCAAATAACCTGCATTTTAAAAAGCAATCAGAATGAAGAAATGCTGTCTTATTATAACCTTAAATGTGGGCTAGAAGCTATTTGAAGAAGTGGATGTTGTTCCTTGCCAGTGTAATGCACATATAAGTCATAATGTCTCCTGCACCAGCTGTGCTCTATCAGTGGGTTTGAACTTATTGCTTTCTGTAGAGCTTTTATCATGCCAATATATACATGGCATATTTTGTCTACGTGTTCTGCTTTCCGTGAATAACAGACAGAATGGACCAAATGTAGTTATTTTGATGGAAAGCGACAGCATTTGCAGCAGGCAATTTAGCAACAGGGATTGCTATTTGCCATGAATGTCATTAAAGTTTTTCTTTTATGCAGGCTACTATATGACTGATCTCTGAAATGAACCTCCACAACACTGCTGTATTGAAATCACATACATTTGTTCTTCTAATGCTCACGTGCTAATACTGCTTCAATCTTTCTGTATTACTGTAACTTGGCTACCCTGAGACCACAGCATATCATAACCAAGCTGGGTAGTTTTATATTTATTAACTTGTATGGCTTACTATTATAGAAAAACACATTTAATTCAGCCATATACCTTAATACTCTCAAGGTAATGAGACGTCTGATACTCAGGCTCAGATTCAATAAACATTCATTCTTAACTTTAATCCACTATTAATGTTTTCTTATTCAGCTTTTTTTTTACTTCACAGAAAGTTTGGCAAGTTCAGCAATCACCAAAAGTAAACCACCAAATGTGTCCATTTGAAAAAAAACAGCTTGCATTTATTTACAATTTAGGAATATACTGTACACACACTGCTTAATTGTCACTGTCCACAAGTGGGGTTTATGTGCTCTGTATTGGCCAGGATCCGTTCAAGATGCTGGTCTGTGTTTCTATTGAATTAGATCACTTTAAGGGTTGTTTCTCTTGACTTATTTGTCCATAGAGTTCAATAGGAAAACTATTCTTAAAGTGATCCATCCATATCTACTGAATATCTGGCAGCAGAGTGATGGTTTGATACCGCAAACCCTTGATGGCTTACAGCCATTTAGCCGACCATGTGCTCCATACTATTCCTGTGTCATTTACAGCTAAATCTAGTTCCACCCCCTAGTTCCCATAGAAATCCATTCAAATGCAGAGAGGTTACATCACTTGTAAGAGTACCTGAAAATAAGATATCAAGTGTCTTTTGATGTTTTTGGGTCACAAAAGTCATGGCATGCAAAGGATCTGCAACCAAATATTAAATATGAAGCCTTTATTTAAGTTTATGTTAATTTGTCCAATTGCTTTTGGTGCCATAAAATGGGGGGACTATGTGTAAAAATGGCTATAATTGCTACACTGTTCACCCGATATGGATGTAAAAACCTTCAAATTAACCTCATATTCACTGTTCCATTTCAAATCCAATGTGCTGGAGTACAGAGCCAAAACAATACTGTCACTGTCCTAACACTTCTGGAGTGCACTGTACATACTGTTTCCAACAGAGATTTCCCAAAACCTAGGTACTGAATGAATATGCTGCTTCTCTTTCATACCATTTTGTGCATATCGCTGATAAATATTTTGTTGTTATTCATTAGTTCAGCTCGCTAGTTAGTGCTTGCATGCTGTACTGACAATCTAGCTGATTCTGTTTACGTTTGACATGATTTGCAACAATAACATCACATATCTGGTAAATAGCTTTGTGACTGGAATGGTTACATTGACAACGATTAAATTGTCTCTCAGCTTGTATGCTTAGGTAAGGGAAGGAGGAGTGTTGCTTGTTTCCCACTTGTACCTCACTATCCAATAACATTTCAAGTGAAGATACAGCCTCATTACTTGCGCATATACAGAAAGGGGGTGCCCACTTGCATCAGTGACATGCTTCTGGTATTGATTGTTTTATCTGCATTGGCAAGTGCCATAACTCATAAGCAAAACTAGTCATGTTTTCAATATGCTGGAAAACAGGAGACTATTGTGGGCGACTGTGGTTTTCTTAGCAAACAGTTATAACTACAAGCGTTTGTAGGGGTTTCGTCTATAAAATCAAATAGGCTGCATATGTCACATACAACAGGTTCTAAAGCATTGAGGTTTGTGTCGCACAAGTGGGCTGACGCACAACCGAGGCCGGGAGAGAATAAAAATGAAAACAAAAGAAAGGGATGTCTTGCATCACAAATGCACATGGAAATAAAAGCACTCTCATTCCTCATTCCCCAACTTCACAATAAACACACCTACTTTGGCCCTTTCTGGTTTCGTTGGGTATCACAGCACAAAGCAAACCGGGGGAGATTCACAGGGGAGATTCAGCCCACACCAAGGTGCACCTGGAGTGTAGCTACTGCCATCAGAATACATAGCCGCATTGAAATATAGCTGAATCTAGGCCAATATTAACATTCCCTTTCGTAAAGCGCTTCCAACAGTGTAGTATATTATTTGCCGCTTTGTTTTTTTAAATTATAACTGTGCAATGCAACAAAAATGCAAGTGTGACACCCCCGTATTAATGCCCATTGCCCACAATAAACTGTACGGCTACTGGTTATAAGAAACTACAGTATGTAATCTAAAGACAAAATCATCCTCTTGCATCATCAAATTAAAAAAAAGCCCCACAGGCTTACACAACATAGGATTCATAGAAACACATGTCTATACATCAGAGCAGGCCCCTGAGCTCTGTTATACAAGGCTGTGAAAAGTGGGAAGATTTGAAGATATTCAATTTATCCAGTTGTTACCTCCAATAATGAGCATTTCCGTAAACAGAAACATTGATTAAATAAGCACTCTGAGAACCTGGCAACCTTGTTTATGTCGGCAACATTTTTAATTAAATGCAATTAAGGTACCGTGTTTCACTCTAGAAACCATAAAAAGGAAGCACGCTTTTTTAGCCGCCAGAATACATATCTTTAAATTGCCAACGTAAACATGCTGTCAGTCTTGCTTTTAATTCACTTGGATTTTATGTTTTCACATTACAAGGATACTGATTGTGTCAAGGCAACTTAGCTTCTATTTGCCTCAAACATGTGTGGTGAATCGTCAAATTCTCTTAAAGGAAAGAAGTGGTCATCAGTCATAATTATGTAAATTACAAAAGAAAACTATTACACCTTGTCGAAAGAGGATATGAATGTCAAAATACAAAATAGCATGCAGGCAAAAGATAGCTACACAAAAAACACACAAATTCTATAACTATACAAAAAGATAGTTACAATATTAACAGACTAAGCAAAGAGTAACACGTAACTCGCTTAGTCTTTTATAATTGATGTGCCATTTAAATTGATAAAGGTTCTGAGGAAGGGTTACATTTTCTGCCTTAAACAATATTTCTTGCCAAGAAACCCTGAAATAATGTTGTACAATGTTATGGCCAAACTGCTAAGGTGTTGGTCTGTACTTGAGTACCCTCTTCATAAGCATGCATTGTTTATCATGGGAGTGGGCACTAAACAGATATTTTGTTTTTACTTTGTGTGGGCATACCGTACAAAACTGTTTGTGCAGTGATATGCATAAATGCATACCAGTCAGTTATACAATATGTAAATAACATAAATGAGGCATAAACAGGTGTTCTTGCACTATTGTCTTTATTCTGTTTAAGAACTGAAATTAATTCAGTTTAGTTACACATAGTGTCCATTTTATGATTTGATTTTTCATTCTGGTCATATTTTATTCCTTTCCAGCACTGCACACTGCACAGAAAACATTTCTTTGCAATCAACCTAATATATTTATATTTCAGCAAGACCATTTCATTTGTGTGTACGTGATTTATTTTCTTTGTTGAGCCAAGTACACTGTTGTCTACAGATGGAAATTATGGTGTACCTCTTAATCAAAGTGACATTTCAGTGAAGTTGATCCATAAACGCAAAAAAACAAGAGGCAATGATTTAGACATAATTTACTCGCCTCTCAATGTTGTCAAAATTAAAATGAACCTGAGGCACTAAACTGCCTCTCCAGGACATGGTCGGAAATCTGCTTCACATTTGTAATGTACTGGACTATCTGTCAGGAAAGCCGCATCACTTACTGAACATAGCACACAATCAGATAAATTCATAAGATTATTCACAAGGGACCCAAAATTGTAAGGTCTTGAAACTAAGATTAAGACCAATCCTGCAGTACAACATGTCTATACTATAAAGCATTCGTTTTTTTTTTTGAGAAGCTGTAATTTAATGTCTTTTTTTCAGTCATCTGGGACTAAAGCAGAAATTTGCAATTCCTTATCTTATTTCGAATGATTCGGTGCAATGCATGTCTAACATGGTTTCATGGCCAACAAGAAACAGAAAACAGGAACAATAATTATATAACAAAGGTTAATAAAAATAAGACAGAGTACTAAGCTAAAATTTCTGACAGGGCTATAGATCTTGCTGGATATTGCACCCATTTGGCTAGTTAATGATACTATACATGTGAAATACTGTGCCACTCTAAATGTGATATGCCAGGCTATAGATTTAATACTAACTGAATCAAAGAGGATGGCTGCACTTTCATAGTGAGTACAATGCAGACTCATATTAAAAGGTCACTTGGATCTAAAGAGAAATGTCAACCACACTGACTGACCTATTCACAATGGAATATGCCAACAATAAAGCATGTGCATTTTGCAGAGATCTAAGCTTGGCTAGTAACAGTGCATGCAATGAAGGTTTTCAATTTTAGTACAAATATGCAAAAACCTGCAATGTTTTATAGTGGAATGCTTTATAACCTAAAGGTCCCATCTGTATCAAATAAACTTAAGTCTTTCAGTGTCAAAGAGACATACGTATCAACTTTTAAAGCTATAGTTTGGAAATTGAAAACATGGCACAGCATGCATGTATTGTATTGCACTACCATCAGAGTCGGTAGAATGAGTTTTAGTGAAAATTGTATTTAAATAATGCTTGTTAGAGAGATACGGAGGACACAAAAGTCCCTGACAAGTCACATTGCAAAGCCTCCTTAAGAAGGCATTGAACGTATAAAGAAACAATTGCCCATGCATTTCTCCTGTACTTCCTGAAAAGCGAAAAGGAATTGGTAAAACCCAACGTTTAGTGCAGCATGTCACTTAACCCTATTTTATTTAAGTTGTTTATTATGCGCATTTATGGAGAAATCAGCATTCAAGTCTTTCTGGCTCTTGAAAGTGAAATGTTTGGTCCTGAGGGGCAGACCGATGAAGCTATGGGATATAATTGGGCGTATACTGCAGGAAGAAAACACTATTGTACGGCCCTTGGAACGCTAATTTTAACAGCGATTCTCCATTAGTAATATATGTTGTGAAAAAACATCAGATTGATTACGCAAAGGTCATTATAGATAGATACATATATTATACAGTGTAGAAATGTGTGACCCAAAGCGATGTTCTGATTTCTGATCCCAGTTTTTATTTGCACACAAACCCATCAGATACAACATATATATTTTCCCTCTGCTCTCCCATCTCCCCAATGCCTTCTCCCTCTTCAGTAGTTACAATTCCTTTTACCCGGACCCCCAAATACATTAATATGTTGTAAACTGTCCCTGGCTTGGTAGCACAGATCCACACTGTAAAGTGGCAGATATAAATTATATCAAGAAAAGCAGGAGAAGCACAGTAGCAGGAGCAGCACAGTAGCAGGAGAAGCAGAGTAGCAGGAGAAGCACAGTAGCAGGAGAAGCAGAGTAGCAGGAGAAGCACAGTAGCAGGAGTGGCACGGAAGCAATCATGTCAGTACATGGAGTGAGGAGGTTCCCAGTGGAAGACTAATATATTCGGGCTGCTGGGAGGCCAGCTAATTCCTCATTTCTTATTGACAGAGCCAGAGTCATACTGCCACCACACGAACTAAGGGGAAGAAAGATAACAGGAAATATTAAGGATCAAACACGTGGTAGCAGAGACCCCGGCTCAAGATTATTATTAAGCACAGATCCTGTTTATGAAGTATCAGGCATATTAAACCCACCTCTCCACCTTTCTGAGTGCTGACATAGGTGTTCTCATAGAGCAAGTACTATGAGTAGGTAGGTCTAGCAAGCTAGATGTGGCTTACACCCCTCAATACCCTCAAATAGGTGTTCTCATATAGAGCAAGTACTATGACTAGGTAAGTCTAGCAAGCTAGATGTGGCTTAGACCCCTCACAACCCTCAAATAGGTGTTCTCATAGAGCAAGTACTATGAGTAGGTAGGTCTAGCAAGCTAGATGTGGCTTACACCCCTCAAGACCCTCAAATAGGTGTTCTCATATAGAGCAAGTACTATGACTAGGTAAGTCTAGCAAGCTAGATGTGGCTTAGACCCCTCACAACCCTCAAATAGGTGTTCTCATAGGGCAAGTACTATGAGTAGGTAAGTCTAGCAAGCTAGATGTGGCTTAGACCCCTAAAGACCCTCAAATAGGTGTTCTCATAGGGCAAGTACTATGAGTAGGTAAGTCTAGCAAGCTAGATGTGGCTTAGACCCCTAAAGACCCTCAAATAGGTGTTCTCATAGGGCAAGTACTATGAGTAGGTAAGTCTAGCAAGCTAGATGTGGCTTACACCCCTCAATACCCTCAAATAGGTGTTCTCATAGGGCAAGTACCATGAGTAGGTAAGTCTAGAAAGGTAGATGTGGCTTAGACCCCTGGCACTGAAATTTGTACCTCTTAGGTACGTGCACCGCCACTTCTGCCCTGTAGGGGCCACTCTAATGCTGTTCTCTTCCTGCCTTCACATGCCCTACCCAATCAGAAGCACTTCACCACCACACCTGGTCCTGTATCGCGTGTATGTATGTGTACACAACGCACCAACCAATTTCTGTTGGACAGATGGGTACACACTGGTCAACATCCTGGGCCAAAGGTCAAAATCCTGTGTTGTTCAGGCGTCTGTTTTCATAGGCAAATGTGGACTATGCCATTGTCATGGTCTGAAATGGGATAGCTGTGATGCATATTGTGTACTGCTTGCATGTATAGTAATGTATATATGGCCCACAGTCATTCAGCTATCTACCTCCAATGCCAAAGACAGATGCTGGCATTGTCTTTGGAATCCTCAAAGCATGATCAGAATAGTAAAAGATGGCAAAGGCTGGAAATATTTAAAAATATTTTAAAAATTTAAATATTTAATTATAGTGACTATAACAAGTTATATATTTTCAGTGAACAGCTTTTCAAAGCAAAAACCCATCAGCTCATAAACACAGCATACTGCATCTGTGAGGTCAAGGGAAATCAATTTGGAACATTTGGAGAAGCAACAATTATTTATGAGGGTCATTGCCTTTTTTCTAGTTAAGACTGAGAACCGTAATTAAATGAAGATGCTCAAAATTCACAAGTCAGTGTATTAGTTTCAGAATGTAAAATAAATATATTATCAGAAATTACCCAATGTGTTGTTAATGCTAGTAGGCAACACATACTATCATATACTTTTGCATATCATATCTACGCCAGGACAATATTATATATCATAAATCACATAGATGGAGACATAGCACACACTTATGCCAGCTGGCATACACCAGAATGATTATGTATCCATTATTAAGGTGTAGTGCAATTCTCAGTGTACTGTAAAACAATGTAAAAGAGTTGCTACTGTTTCTTCATATTACTTGTCAGATAAATCTCAGATTTTAGAGTTAATTCTAATTCTTCTTTTCCGTGGAGTAGTGAAATGTTTAAGTTTCAAGGGAAAAAACCCCACACAATTTCTCCATAAAGCCTTTACTATATAATTACAGTACTTTACATGGCTACTTGTCAATCTCTCAGCATTCAGACCAGCAAGGTGGCCATTAATACATGAATGTCAGTGAGAACAATTACTATAGCCCTCTGATTGATAGGAAAGGTAGAGTAATTGGATAATTCCCCCATTCAGGTAAAATATTTCCCATTTTGACATTTTCCATTACTCTACTCTCAATCATTATAGATGTGACAAACAACCCGGCATACAATCTTCGCAGCAGGACCTATGCGGGTTGACAAACAAAATGCGATATAGGTGGGTTTTGTGTTCTATTCGCAAAGCTCTATTTGTAAATGGCCAATAAGTAAGTTTGCATCCTATATGAAATGCATACTGCTGCCAACAGCACAGTAGCTAACAGTTGAGCACTAAATACTGCTATAGACTAATGTAGCACATTTGGAAATATGGATTACTTGGTACCCTCTACATTTTATAGATTGTAGAAGAAAAGAGTGAACAAATGGAAATCAAAGATCACGATTAAGGCAAGCCCATATTAAATTGTTTGGGTATTGAAAATCCAATGCAATTCGGCCCCTTAGACAATTGTGGAGTATAGTACACCACAGTATAAAGGTGACTTTGATTATGTCCAATTAGTCTTCCAAGAACAGTGTTCATGTTGCACCTGAACAATTATCGAACCATTATACTTAAATTTGGAATGATTTGATTTCTTCTCAATATAAGGTTCAAGAAGATATTGGTTTAGGTTAATACATAAAATTATTTAAAAAATACATTTTTCCAAAATGTTTCCTCACATCATAATTATCAACGTAAAAACATAAATGTAAGGCAATCAGAGGAATCGTCATTGCACAGAGGCATACAGTACTACAAATAACATTTCCATTTCTTGAATGTCAAGTAGGCTAAACAGTAAGATAATTTGACGCGAATATGTATAGTTTCTACTCAGCACATCAGTAAACCACTCCGCCACTCAGAAAATATCTGGATATGTTTCTGCTGTAGTGTCGATGTTATCCCTACAGCGCCCCCTGCACAGTTCTCTGTAGCGCCAGCGTTTTAGCTCATGTTCTGTCGTGCGAGTCTTTTGTGTGAATTGTTACAAGCTTACAACAAGAGTACTGCTTCACCAAGTACGCCGAGCGGACACCCCGACAAGGTTTTGGTGTGTTTTTGCTTCCAAGGAAAAAAACTCACGAAGAAACTAATAGTTATCGCGAAGAACAACTATATGAACAGCAGCACTTGTCTGTAATTCATTGTATTGAAAGCTTCTAACATTGGACGAGTTTTCCCCCCTTACAAACCGCAAACGGATGTGAGGCAGAGAGACGGTGGTTATCCGCTGTATTTCAGCACTACTAATACCCCAGTTTTTTAACTTGCGCGCCGATTTTTAATTCTATCAGATTAAACTCCGTGCAGCAATAGGATAACAAGAATCCGAAAAAAAAACCAAGCTGGTGATTGATGTTTCTTCTGAAATGGACGTAAGATTTTATCCTCCTCCACCTCAGCCTTCATCAACTACAGATCCTTCCTGCTTGGGACCCTCACATTGCCTGGACCCTTACTATTACAATAAGGTGATGCGCATTTATTCTTTAGTTGGTCCTTTTGAAAACAAAGAAAAATGTGGTTGATAAGAAAATGTTTGTAAACGCTGTTGTAAACCAATAGCTAACCAAGTGAATTAATTATTTTAAATGATTTCTGAGTCTGTGGAGCTTCTGAGTAGTAAACCCTAGGCTATTTATGACAGCCGATTTAATTAAATAAGTGGGGAAATATATAAATGGTAGCATACAAACTACAAAAGTAATGCCTTTCTACTCATATTCAAATGCTTTGATATTATCGTTAGAATGGTCAGCCTATATTGTGCATGGAAAACGACTACCGAACAGAATGGTTAGGGAATATGTTTTAGAACGAAGGAGCTGCAGCATCCAACATATCAAATTCCTTTGTATTATTATTATTATTATTATTATTATTATTATTAATATTAATATTATTATTATTACGCACACTATCCACTTTCGATGTTGTGCTTTTAAATTATTTACAAGGTTGAGATACTTTTTTCTCTGCGAGAAGTCTATGTTCTTAACGCCGTAATGTCACTTACAGTAGGCTATGCTTGTTTACTCGCGCAGCTTGTTCGGATACTTACTTTAGTTTAGCACACGCGTTCTTTCGCCTTTGACAATTTCTTTATGCTAGATTTCAGGCTATGTGGATGTGAACACAATATACCTTCTGCACACTATTACACGACGGCAGAGGGAGTGTGATTTATGTTAGTTAACGTTATACGAGATAAAATGGCTAAGTAAATGGGGCTGTACTTTCTGTGCATACTAGATAGCCTATGGCTCAAAAACAGAGTTAAAAAAAGATATATATATATATAGCTAATTCTGGTGTTTGCTACAGATGGAGCTGTGGTCATGCATACTATACTACATAAACGCGCATCAATTTCCTGTGGTTTATTTTCTTACAGCAAAATACGGTAATAATGACACGATGTATCCGTGCGTTTACATGCAGTACACCTGCGATGTTTTAAAAGCTACATTGTTACAAATAGTCTGAAATACTTTCTGGGCGCCCTGCGGGGTGCATAGACAAGTTTTCTTTTACTTTCCTGCGTCGACCTGATATTCTCCTTGTTAGATAATGAGAGTCTTGTTCTGTAAGGGTCGTGTGCGTGTGTGTAAGGGGGATGGGGTCGGGGGGAGGGGGAAGGTGGAGTCGGACGAGGGTTGGGGGTTAATGTTTCTACAGCCAGTGCACTATGCGTTACATGTCACACTGCTGTAATATGTTTATTTGCGATTTGTTTCCGAGAGACATAATCTAAATAATTCATATGAGAAACGGGAGTTACTTCTTTTAATCTTCTCCCTCCCCCAGTGTACACTTTCATGAAACTTAAGTTTCAACTCATTACATGTCTTAAGTAGACCTATGCTCATATAAGCAGACAATATGAATAGCAATTGTTTTGCTTTACCGTCCCAAATTGGGTTCTAATATTTGTTTACACCCCCCCCTCTCTTTCTCTCTCTCTCTCTCTCTCTCTCTCTCTCTCTCTCTCTCTCTCTCTCTCTCTCTCTCTCTCTCTCTATATATATATATATATATATATATGTGTGTGTGTGTGTGTGTGTTATCTGTACACACACACACACAGGCCACCTAAAAATATTATTAGCTCTGCAATCTGGAAAATTATATTTTAAATGTAATCTGTCAGTGCCTTATTTTTTATCTAGATTGTAATATGTAAATCAAGTAATTCCTTTGTTTTTCACATGGTGAATGACTGTTTTTCAAACATCTAAGTTTTTCTGTGGGTTTCTGTGGCTTTCTGCTGAGTTTGCATGGTTTGTAGGTCATAACAGTGAGATTTCTGTTTGATAAGACTTCTGTGAAAACAGAGAGAGAGAGAGAGAGAGCGAGGCAGGCTGCAATGCAAACACTGGTCATTGTGATAACTGTGTGAGGCATCTGTTGAACAAATAGACAGAAATTGATGGTATGTAGTATGTGGCATGTTCTGAGGTCAGGCTATCTGAAGGACGCAGAAAAGAGAGAGAGAGAACTTGGCTATTAGTCACTGTAATCACACATGTAGCTTCAGTGTCCTACAATAGGAAGAAAAAAAATGCAGAGAAAGTCACTGAAGCAAAAACTACTTACACTTAAAGATCAAGCACTGTTGAAAAAATAAAATAATTTAAATCACGATTTTAGACCCCATTCAGCATCTGTTGTTGTTTCTAAATTATTTGTTTTGTATTGATTTGCACAACTTTGTGAGAAGTACTCGTATTCGGTTGTCAAACATCAGTCTTGTGGATGAATGCTTTTTGAGTTTACTTGGACAGTCTGTCCAATCTAATAATTTAGTTTTCTGTTGGCTCGCATCCAACTTGCATTCTTTGTGACATATTTTAGCTAATAAGCCTAATTAACAGGTCCATTAGCCTAAAAACTTTGCCTCACTATTAACAGATATATAACTTCTGTAGAGAAGTATTTTTGTTTATTTACAACTCTCATTAAAATGTCGCAAGTGTAGCATGTGTCTCTATTTAACATCAGCAGTGCACTTGGATGCAGGATTGCCATCAGATTGGAACAGATTCAGAAGTAAAATGTGTATTTCTTAAGTAACATTTTTGCCTTAAATTGTTGAATGGCAATAGATTCAGGAGTATAGGTCACATTGTTGACAGGCCATATTGAATTGGACTTGTGATTTTAAGAAGTCCATAACTATTAAAATGTTGTGTATGTTGTGGAATCACAGTCTTGGTGCAGTACGCATGCTGCTCTCCAGGGCCTTCTTTTAGCTACACTTGTGAACTGGCAGGGAAAAGGGCAGGTTTGTGTGTGGCTGTAGGCTGCATCCTCACAATGAATACTGTGTCTGTGGGTCTCACAGGCAGGTCTGAGATGTTACAACGAACACATAAGTGACCCAGTTATTAGCTGAATTTGCCAATCAGCATGCAGTTGTACTTTGCATGCTTTATCCTCATGTTACAAGAATGGGAATAAATCACTGCTCGTGGCCATTTTTTATTATAATGTTTTCCTTATGGTTTACAGCACTACATCTTTCAAAACAGCATACGGGCTTTCAATGGCTGAACGAGAAAGTAAGCAACTAAGCATTTGACTGTCAGTTCAAGAAGGTATATGGGATTACAAATGGTTTCATGGGTGGGACCTGAAGTAAGGTGCACAGAATGAGCTGGCTTGCCTGGGGCCAGCAACCAAGTGAGGGAAGGTGACAGCTGAGTGACATTTTGTATATTCCTGTGAATTTATTTGTCAATCATCCATTCACATTTTTGATTTGAACTTGCAGACATGGAGATGCTACAATGCTACCATCGGCATTGTTGATACATTTTTTTGTTGTAGAGGAACTGGAATGTGTCATGAAAGGTTGACCAACTCCAAATATCCCTGAAATTTTGCCCGAAAGAGGATGAAGTTTGTTTGACATCTCACAGTTACAAATTATGACAGATAACCTATGGCTTACGGGCAAAACATTCTTTTGCTGGAACAATGTCTCCTGTTGATTGACAAAACCTTTTTACTACTGTCATACATGTCTCTAAAACTACTTATTTTCAATGTTGCAATCTGACCTGTCCCAGCTTCTGTGCTGGAGGAATGTGCCACTGATGCGGGCCCAGCTTGCACAGCCTACAGCTTTGAGTGGCGAGATGGGAGCTCTCATCCAATATGGCCAATTATTGAGTTAACGTTATAGCCAGTAATACGAGTGCCACTCTCAGTAGCTCGTTGTATTGTATGCTAATAATTTGTTTACGTGAAAAATTTTATTTCGGAAATGCATTTTCTTGTTTTGAACATGGAACTTCGCCTCTGTAGTTTGATACACATTTTGGCACAGCGAATAACCGACAGACACTTACTAATAAATTATTTTAGGACGCACACAGATTTGGATGAGGAATATCCTGTCAAAACATACATTTACATAAAATAGTTGTAGTGGGTAGTAAATGGCGGTGTTTTAAATTTAAAGACAGGCAGATTTGGAAATACAGTACATCAAAGTCATTTCATATGATTTTTTTCTTCTTCTGTCTAGCGCCGCACAATGTCCTGGCTGCACAATTTATGTAGGTAGTTAGATATCAAGGTCAGAAACGAAAAGGAGATTTCAAAGTCAGCTTTTCTAAAGCTCTTAGCAAAGTGGTATAAAATGTGAATAATTGAAAACAAAAACATGAATGGAAATTTATGTAATGCTCTCAGTCAGCACTAACGGATGCATTTTCCAGAACATTTGTTTTTAAGCAAATAGGGCCCCGTGTGCAGAGTCCGATTATACAATCCATTTGTTTATGATCTGATGTGTGTTTAAAAGCTTGTGTTTTGAAAAAGGGAGAGAGCGAACCTAAAGCTGCAAATACCCTCTGAATATAGAACACATTTCAGATCTCCCGGGAGTGGTCCATTTCTATTTATTTTTTGGTACTGAGGAGTGGCAGGGCCGCCTATGAGGAAAATGAAACACTGCACAGCGTTGCATAGATGCTGCCCCAGCCATTAATCTCCAACAAAACCTGTTTACTGTGGAGGGCCAATATCAAAGCTAATGATTTACTTTATGTTAATGACTTTCTTCTGGCACACAAGAAACATGGTCTTAATGGAGTTTCAAGGCTTTAAGTTATTACAGCTAATGGGATAATGCTCTGGTCACAGGAGCAAGCTGTTAAAACTAAGTATGCCTTTCGGTTTTGCAAGCTTGCTATTTAAGTGATTTTCAGGATCAGTAGGTTGAGGTTTGATGCCAAGTATCTCCAGGGTTCTCAGGTTGAATTAAGTCATTGATTGATATTGGGAACTCACCTACACTTAGCGGCTGCCCAGCGATTTTGACACGTAACCAATATATTGGTAGCAAATGTCAGTGACTTGCTTTGATGGGCTTAGCATTTCATGTTGGAAAAACTGTAAATTCTGATACCAAGTTTACATAACTGATATTTTGTGTTTTGTAGGCTGTTGTTATTATTATCATAGATTATAATTGGAAGAGAATGCCGGAAATGATGACTGGCATGCTATACTTGACTAAAGCTTTCTTATAGATTGGTCATTGCCGAATACATCACTCAAACTTTGGTAATGCTTATGTGGCAGTTGGTTAAATTAGCTAATTGGGTTTAATCAATAATAAAAACCCATGCATGTGCTGTGTCCACTAGGGGACAGACTGAAAAAATGTTATCATTTGACAACCTAGTGACGGAGGATGTGTTTTTTGTGATTATAATTAAAATTACACATGATTACCACTTAAACCTTTGGTTTGGTGGGACAATCTAGGCAATGTCACCACAATGAAAGTTTTTTTCATCATTTTAAAATTGATTATGATTTCGTATTGCTTGGTTAATTATAATTAATAATAAATAATAATGAATAAAGGAACTTCAGATTCCCACTACATATCCATACATCATAGCCAAAACATTGTGTTACTGTTACTGGTGTACTTTCTCCCCTTAGGATAAATGGGTACAACATTGAAAAAATAATTTACTGGAGATTTTGACAGTGTAGTTTGGATGGCATAGTTTTTGAAATACAACAACATACTGTATCTAGGCTTAATGCTGTAGTCTATGCATATTTTAGCATTATTTTGTGCTTAACTGAATATCTGTTCCTTTATAAAATGTGGTAAGTTATCACTATGGTTATTCATTGTGTTTTAGTGAATCATTGTAATTGTCAGGGGCCTGGGCAAGTTTCCTTGTGAAGGATTAAAAAATTATAATATTCATGAAGGGATTCTTTTCATAACAGGCAAACATTTTCCCATGCTAAATGGGATGACAGAGCCATGGGAAAGATTGACTTTCACTGGCTATAAGGTGCTTATGTTACTTATGTTAAAGTAACTCATGTTAAAACTATGTAGTTTTGATACCATGTATATAATATAGTGTTCAACTGTAACACACAGTACGCTAATGCTTCACTGTCTTCGCTCAGAGTGAATCTATAAAATGAAAGCTTTCTATGAATATATGGTACACACAGTGCTTTAATTGTGAAGCCCATGTCCAATATTCATTAAAGTATAATCTGTTGAATAAGATGTTAAATAAATGTAATCAATGAATTTGCTGTTTTATGTAGAAAGGACATTTCCAAATGATAATGTTCACATCATTTAGTTTTACAGTTAAATGAGAAAATCCTTCCAGATTTTTCCCTTTTATTATGAAGGAGTATACAATGTGTAATGCATATCACAGTGTTTCTTAGCCTGAGGCCTTTTCAATTAAGTTGAAATTATGGAGATCCTAGGTGGTCCTGAGTGTCTGGGTGTTTGCGGATTTGACCTTGTCACCATATAGCCCAATGTCCACTTTGTTTATTATTCAAGTGAAAAGCCTAGACCTCACTTGTGTTTATAAAATACCAGCTCGGAATTCCAGAGGCCTTGTCACTTTGGGTTGGCAACATCAACAATAGCTAATACTTTGCACAATTTTCATTATACCATTATGTGAATGTTTTAGAAATTCAGGAACATTAGAGAGCTCCTGCAAGGTTTGTATGCCCCAGTAGGCCAGGTATATTAAAGGTAAATGTATGGCGGTGAAACGCATGCATTATGAATGCGGTGAGAGACTGGATGACTTCACTCTGACACAATTCATCAGGTCCTCTCATAGCTCACAAAGTCCGATTGGTGTAAGGGTACAGTGCATGTCCTCTGTGAATATAGCTCCATGAGAACATTATTTCCATAACGTTGGATGCCGTTGGATGTTGACTGATGGTTTGCAGGCAGACGAGCAATAAGAGGTGATCAGGACTGAAGAGCGCATTTTATCTTAGAGCTTCAACCGATTGACCACATTTTTATGGGTCATATGTGTAATGCATACGAACATCCTCTGCCATTCTGATGTCCTTAAAGTACTTCCGTGGGTCATGGCTAGTCCTTCCTTCAGTGGTTATGTCAAGTCGATATTTGAGGCTGAATGGCTTGCGGTGGGGTTTTTTTCAGGTAGAATTTCTTGATCATACAGTGATCTCTGACAGTAGGCTACTGCATGTATCAAGCTCATTTGTGTGTTGTAGAATACAGGTAATCAATTTGCTTTGTGTGACCTTTGCACTTGTATTGTATTTGAGGTAATTAACATCTTTAAAAACCTTTAAAAACCAAAGGAAATGCTCTTGCTATTCAGTCATTGACTATTTAAGCCATGTGCTGTTAGTGCAGTGCAAATGGAAAATGGTGGGCCTGAACAAGGAGATACTCTAAGAAGTTCAGGTGAGTGGGAAAGGTGACATACAGTATAAAGACCAGAAAATCTGTAGTTTTTTGATTAAACTCCTTTGATAGAAACAAATGCTGCCTGTGGCAACACTTGTAATTCATGTTGAAGTACCATCGATTAAAAATGCAGTCTAGATTTCAAATGAAGAGATCAGACACAATTACAAATTGCACAGCAATGATTCTGAGCACACCGATTTCATATGAACCCAACCTAATTGCACCTAAATTCCCTCTTGTAGGCAACAAAAGCTGTTACTGTTTAAGCTCCTGTTCAGTGGTTAGTTGGTACGGTTCACTGAGCGCTGTCAAAAAGGCTTTTCTTCTGATTGACAACCCTGCAGGAATGTGAATGGTAATTTTAATTGCATATCATGTGTGCATATCAGAAGACATGAATTCTGTGCCTCTTCTTGCAATTCATGACTACTTTACTCCATTACTCCACAGGTCAGTATGCAAGAACAACATTTCAAAATTTCACCCTTCAGAATTACACTCTCCAAAGAAAGTTATGAAGGGAGATAGCTGGGCAAATGAAAAAGATTCCCAAAATGTTAAACAATTCCACTCGCTGACATAAGCGCTTTAAAGAAACACACAGACTATAACATACATACATATAATGGCTTCTATTAACCACACAAAGAGCACTAATCAGCATGCAGAACAGTGATTTTCTTTAAGGATATTTTCACTCTGGGTACGCAAACGGTAACGCAGTATCACAGTCTCACACTGAATTTCACCTTTACAATTGCTACATTGTGTGAAATGAAACATACTCTCTAGACTCCAATTACATATTACATACATCTAGTGCAGAGGGGCAATGATGGCTGTCAACGAGCAGTCCACTGCACAATCCCTTATTCTTAGCAGCTTGTGTGTCATATAATGTGGTCTTGAAATCCCAGCACCCCCCCCCCCATTTTAAGCACTAATACTGAATTACACATTCCCCTTAAGAGGCCTAGTCTTCTCTGTATTATTCAGTCTTACTTCAGAACATTACATTTTTATATATATATATATATATATATATATAAATACACACAAACATATACACACAGGGCGATATGTTGCATTTTAATGTAAATCATTTACAAAGAAAATCATACTTGTAAATGTTTAATGAGAAAAATGTTCGCATAATAAAAAAACACTTTGAAGTTTGTTCAGTAGGAAAATGGGATAATTAGCTTTTTTGTCATTTTGGACTTGTTTTAAACTTGCCGCATATGGTTTCACTTTTGGATCCCGCATATGTGGAGATGGATTCTAGAGCATATTATTTTTATGCCTAATTTGTAGGCAGTCCATTTGATGTTCTGTAGCTCAGAGCACGACGTGAGGTGTGGATTTCAAGTTTTTTGCCTTTTTTGCATTTCAGTGGCTTCTGTGTGTAATAAATGGAGGTAAAACGTTATTCCTCTGAAGTGAATGAAAATAGAACATTGATGGAGAGTGCCTGCAACCGAGGAACAGACAGAGCATTTGGCCCACTTTCAAGTAGAGGATTTAGAAGTTTAGGCACGTGGAAATTTACTGTATGACGTTAGTAAGAATGAACTAATGTTCCTATGATGATTTATGTGAAAATCATATGGATATACGTATATATAGTAATGTTCTAAGATTATAAATTCTTGGATGGATTCTATTAACATCTGCCTTTGTTAGTGTGGTGAATTAAAAATCTGGCATACAATTGCAGTCTGATTTAATCTAGAGCAAGATTGTCTCCACTACATAATTGGCTTTCTATCTATGCCTCTATGTCAGCTAATCTCGTCTGGTAGAAATGAAGCCAGAGATCAACTCATTAAGTAGCTGAACATAATGATCATAAAATCTGTACATGTGTTTATGCCATTTTGGCTCAGGGAATGCGGCTATTTCCCCCTTGCAATAGTTTAGAAATGCTGGCACATGTCTGTGATTGTGATTCATTCAAGGCATCTCATTTTGCTTTGCTTTCCCAGTAACAATCCAAACGCGACTGCCTGATTAATCTCCTATTTTTCGAAAAGTAAAAGAAAAATTAGAAACATCCAAACAGATGGCAAAAGGAACATGTATTTAGAATTGCATAATTGCTTGGTTTATCCTCAATACAAAACATATTGAAATGATTTTTACAAAAAATAAAGGAAGAAATGTAGTGCAAAATATGTAATATGGGCTTTTGTTTGGAGAAACATGAACATGTTCATATTCTGCCAGTGGTATAGTACATGCTTTAGAGTGCATTTTTAGACATTACATGATTCTGTCAGTGCCTATTGTGTGTGTGTGTGTGTGTGTGTGTGTGTGTGTTTGTACAGTTGTGTATATGTCTTTGTGTCAATATTTGACAAATTTAATGTAAAATAATGAATTAAACCAGTGTGACAACGACAATGTATATTGTAGAAACATCTGTGCAAAAAATATGAGCATGTTGTAAACCATAGTTTTATTGATAGAGTTAGGTCACAGAAGTATTTATTTGACAACGGTTTAATCTATCTGTGATTTTATTCACCTATTGATTTTCAAACTCACACAAAGAATCCAACGGGACAATACAGAACCTATATGCTGTGTTTGTCAACCACTGCCCTGTGGCTTTTGTTGCCTCATGACGTTTTAGTGCAAAAGGACATCTGTAGGTTGTTCTTTTATTCAGAGTACACTTTGGTTTTTAAGTGGCACCTGTCGGCCTTTTGAAGCTCACAGACATTTCCAATGAGCACGAAGAGCATTGTGTGGACTTGACCAATACCCTGTGGTAATTATAAGATCAGATTTCACCCTCATCTGCCAGGTGGACCCAACACCTTTTCTTTCAATCATTTGTGACACAGCAAAAACTTTAAAAAAAAAAAAGAAAAAAAAAAGGAAATGACTTTCCTGATTATCAGTTGAAATTGAGAAGCTTAACTGGGAAGCCTTTGCTCTAAGTTAATTGAAGGTAAATGGTGCCAGATGGAGAGGTAGAACATATTACCTGTTACAGGACATTTTTTCATATTGCACATTATCAAGATAATAGTTTCAGCATTTTTGAAATTCTTAAATAGTGAAAGGTGTTTCTGATTACATTTTTGAACCTGCTAGGAAGGTTTTCATTTTATGACATAATAGGTTGTACTTACCAGCAGAATTATTTCGAGTTGCACATTTATCTTAGTTTATTTGAGAACTGATTAATTACGACAGTGCAGCATCCCGTTTTGAGTGATTGGTAAGATTTTGTGTGAAGCTAGACTCTGATTGGTCATTTGACAAGCCTGCTTTTTAAATCACAGACAGTTTCATGTTTCAAGTTGAAACTTCTGTACTTTGTCCCTTCTCACTCAGGCAAAGCCCCACCTTTGTCATTTCTCAAACTGTAAATAGACGAAGGTGCCACATCTGTCTTTTCAACACGTTGCTCAGATCCTTCATTTCCCTTTAAGTGTACCTCTCTAACCTATTTTTATTTGGTTATAAATGAGGGTTCTTGAACAGCTGCGCTTGAAATCAACCTAGAATAGCAGTCTTTTAAAAGTATAATTGCACACTTATGTGTCTTCTGGAAACGTTCCCTAGAAATCAAAAGCTCTGAGCTATGGTAAAATGCTTTGCTCTATATATGTTTGACACTGATTATATGAATTCTGAAAATACTGTACATGGAATGGGCTGCTTTCTGGCACCTACCAACTGGTTGTGGCACAGTTCTGACTCTGAGCAGTTGTAGGCAGGGAGTGGACATTTGGATCTCTCAAGGTTATACTACCAGAAAATGCACACACACACACACACACACACACACACACACACAAACACGCATGCATGCATGCACATGAACACACACACACACACACACACACATGTTGTGAAGTGCTCCAACAGTAGAGAGCTGTGGTGGTTTCATAATTGTGGGGAGTGTAATCTTGTTGACATGGTTTGGTGACGTTGTACTGTGAGAAGTTAAGGTTGATGTCGATTATTACTGATGTCGATTATTACTTATTATCATCTTCACCCCATGTTAAAGCATTTCTATCCTGCAGAGAAATGTGTCTGCAAAGGGCATTTTTCAAGATCACAATGTTCTGTCTACAGCATAGTTACTAGATTTGAACCTAATTGAGCACTTATGGGATATACTGGATGGCACCTGATACAGTTTTCCACTTAAATCAGCTAAGCCTCTATGACTCATCGTGCAAAAAAGTTTGGTGACTAATGTTTGAGCATTTTTGTCGGCCCTCTTTGTTTGTTGATGGCCCGCTGATAAACATAATACACTGCCCGGCCAAAAAAAAAGTCGCACACTCTAATATTTTGTTGGACCGCCTTTAGCTTTGATTACGGCGCGCATTTGTTGTGGCATTGTTTCGACAACCTTATGCAATGTCACAACATTTATTTCCATCCAGAGTAGCATAAGTTTTTGGCTGAGATCTTGTATTGACGACGGGAGAGTCGAACCACTCCGTAAAGTCTTCTCCAGCACATCCCAAAGACTTTCAATGGGGTTAAGGTCAGGACTTGGTGGCCAATTCATGTGTGAAAATGATTCCTCATGTTCCCTGAACCACTCCTTCACAATTTGAGCCTGATGAATCTTGGCATTGTCGTCCTGGAAAATGCCCATTGATGGGATAACCTGGTCATTCAGTACATTCAGGTACTTCACTGACTTCATTTTATTGCTGCATAATGTTGCTGAGCCTAGACCTGACCAACTGAAGCAACCCCAGATCATAACACTGCCTCCAGAGGCTTGTACAGTGGGCACTATGCATGACGGGTGCAATGGCGACTTTTTTTTTGGCCGGGCAGTGTATAAGCCTAACATTGGGCTAAATTGGTCATGTTTACTGGGTATTCATTTTTTTATTACCATAGGTAATAGTATTTAATTTTTAAAACATCTTCCACCTATGTAGGATATTGCTGACTACAGATGCACTCCCCGTGAACCATGCAGCCAGCTGCTGCTTTGTGTGTCAATCTACCAGCCGAGCCATGTGGTCATTGCTCCTGAGGACTGCACCTCTTATGCAGTTGGCACAAGCGTGCCCAGTTGACTGTAACCCTCCCTCTACATGCTGTGGCCAGTTGAGCATAGGCCTGTAGGATTAATCTCTACTAGGTCAGCACAGACACATCAGCAATGTAAAGTAAATGAGAAGTAAAATAAATCTAAAGTAATGAAAATAAAGTAACTGAACAATACTTCTGCCAACTCTTACCCATCTGGCATACAGTAGTAAAAGTTACATGGTGGCAAACCAATCTTATAACACTGTTTTTCAGTTGCTTATATTATCATTTTCAATAATGAGTCAATTGAATTGTTGAAGTTAAACATCTATGTACTGGGTTTACACAGCAGTGTACAGTGTAAAATAAGGGCTAAGGACTCAAATAATGTTGTGATAGATATTCATTTTAATGGCAGATGAACTTATCCATACATGACCGAAATCGACCTCTCAAAGGGGAGATTCTTTCTTTGCAGACAGACCTTAGTACAGCAAGGGCCTGATTTACTAAGACTTTCAGCATGTGCGAAACCTTTTAGCACACGCAACTAATAACACAACCAACTAATAACAAAACCAATGATTGGTGCAAAACAAATACCAAGACCAATCATTGGCCATGTTATTGGTTTTGCCTATGCTAAAGGTCTTAGTAAATCAGGCCCAAAGTCCTCAAGAAAAATACTGCTTGGAATAGATGTACGCATAAACATTTAACAGGTGGACAGACAGCTATGGGGAATTTAGGTTACTATGATATTTTCATTTACATTACAGGTGACATATCTTGTGTGTTTATATGTATAATTAACCATTAATGTTTGCTCAACCCTGTAATAGTGGCTTTTATGGTAATGATTATGATGCATAACAAAGACCGTGCATATACAGATATATATATATATATAATATATATATATATATATATATATATGTATACAGTAGGGTTCAAAAGTCTGAGACTTTCTATTTTGCATTCTTTTGTAATTTAATTCAATTTCTTTCATTGGAAATGGTATTATCAGCATAACAATTTGAATGAAAAGTTAAATATTTAAATCAACTTCACATGAATGAAAAAAAATATTAGTATTTGGTATGTCCCCTTTTGCTTTGATGATAGCTTCTACTGGAGCTGGCATGGACTCCACATGTTTGTGCAGAACCTGATGATCCATGTTATCCCAAAATGATTTGACAATGTTCCAAAGAGTATCTTGTGATGTTACTGAATGCTTGGCTTTCTCTGTCTTCAAGTGCCCCCATAAATGTTCGATGGGGTTGAGGTCAGGTGACCGTGGAGGGAGGTCCATGACAGTCAGCACTCCTTGCTCCTCTTTGGTCTTCAAGTAGTTCTTGCAAAGCTTTGAGGTGTGTTTATGGTCATGTCTCTGAAAAATGGAGTGGTACTTTTCTTTTGTTAGGGTGTAGTCAATTCGGTGCAGGTGTCCCAACTCCAGAGTAGGTAAAACAGCCCCAGACTTGAATGTTCCACTGTTGTTTTTGTGCACAATGGTATCAATCGCTTTCCAGTTAATCTCCTTATATAAACCCTTCTGTTACTGCCATAAATCTCAAACTTGGATTCATCAGTAAAAAGGACTTTTTCCCAGTGATCCACTGTGAAATGCTGGTATGTTTTAGCCCATGCCAATCGTTTGGCCTTGTTCCCCCTCCTGAGAAGTGGTTTAGAGGCTGCTACTCGTCCTTTGAGCTAGCTAGCCTTCTTTTGACAGTACTTTTACTGATTGGAGTCTCTCGTTCTTTATTCAGCAAAGTCTGTATCTGTGATGCAGTTGATGTTTTCTCTCTCAGTGAACAAAGCTTTTTGTATTGGTCTTCTGATGGTGCAAGCCAATTAACTAACAAGTCACTGTTGAGTAGATCAAATCCACTTGAGTGTCGTCTGAACACATGCTTCAATGGAAGGGATAAGACTCTAGGAAATTTGATTAGTGACCTGGAAATCTAAAAAGAATCTAAAAAACTCTTCATTTTACATTTCCAAAATCCACAAACGTTTACATGAAAAATGTCAGATTTTCAATGTGGTCTCAGACTTTTGGACCCCACGGTATATATATATATATATATATATATTGAGACCGTCCCACTGAAACTGATAACCAGTGAATAATATGCTGCCTGAGTGAGCTCAGAACCAATTGATGATAATGGCTCATGTCATGTTGGTACACTTTGCTCTGAGCAAACAACAGACCAAGGAAGTAAAGAAGTTTAAATATATTACCCTAGTGTAAACGAGGAACAGCTGCTCTGCTGTCATTAATGAGGGGGGGAAAAAGCTTCATAAACAAATGAGGCTCACAGCCTCATAGCAAGTCCTGTGCCTCAATAAATAAGTGATTGTTCAATGGCATAGTGTTGAGTAAAGAAAGACATATATGTTTTTTTTTACAAAAGCGGGTTTTGCTGTAAAATTTGAAACTACATAACTAAGAAATAACATATTTAATACGTTGAAAGTGGGATTTACAGTAGATGCTCATTATAAGAAAGCTGTGGTGTTTTGCAATTACCCATAATTTACCTACAAGGGCTATTTCATTTGTTTTTCATTTGTTGAAGATTTTATACCCATTATCATTAGCTCTAAGCTTAATAAGTTCAATGTTGTGTCATACAGTGAATTGCATATTCATCTGTCATTACTGTATTGCATACCCAGAGGGCATGGGTGATTCAAAACATGCATCGGTTTTATTATGAAATTATGGTGGTGCTACTTTTTTTCTATGCCTGCATTGCAAATTGTGCTTTATAATTTCTGAATTAAATTTTATTTTAAATTTGGGAAAGGACAGTTGTTACCAAACATATCTGACTAAAATGTGTCTTAGACACCTTTATTTTATTTTTTTTGCTACTGCTGCTGCAGTGATGCAGGCCAGGGCTCCATTACAGTATGTCACTATCCACAAGTAGGAAAGAAATGGGCCTCCAAGACAAACTAGAAAAAAGCAGACAAGTGCTGTGGAGATAAAGGGCCACATCTAAAACCCAATAATAATGAAATGCAGGCAGGAATGAGCCCTTTCAATATCTGTGATCAAGCGTAGACTCGCTTTTATTTTATTGCTTTTAAATACAATTAAATTTAAATGTAGTACATGTCTTTATTCCCAGGAATGTGGAAACATTATATATTGTTATTATTAAGGCGTTAAAAACATGGAGGTTCTTCTTTTAGTTAGTCTGAGTGAGTGCCCACCCTAAAGTGGGCCCCTTCAAGGAAGTTGGAATAGTATGCATGTAAGCTTGGACCAAATTACCATTAGAATGGTCTTTTTATTCGACTTTATTTATACAGAGGCCTTTGTTTTTGATAAAATGGGGACGACCAAGTAGAAAACATTTGGCAATACGCGTATGAGCAGAATTGATTTTCATCTGTTGCCCCCAAGTGTCTCCTGTGTACATTCAGATACAATAATATCCCATTAACATCAAATATAGTGTGACTGCTGGAATGCATTTGTGTAAAGGGAAGGAATTAACGTCACTCATTTCCCTGACGTTCTTATTAAGGCTCGTTTGGTGGTACAGCCACATTTATGTGGAGCATTTTATTTTGTTGCTTCTGTTATGAATACACCGTAGTACATTTATAGTTGCACTGTTCACTTACATTCCCTGACATGTGCATAATATCAAATCCACTGTGTAGAAACCTCATTATTTTGATTATGTGAAATGCAGGGTTTCGGGAATAATTTGAAATGATTGTTTGGGTTTAATGGCCATCTGCGCTTTCTGGAATGGTAACACATTCTGTGGGTTCAAACATGAGAAGTCAAGAAATATGTTGTTGAAGGCTCTCAGTCTATATTATGCAGTAAATAACTTGCAGAGTGAGTTGGTATGCTCAAGTACTACTTAAATAGTATCATTTTTCCAATTATCACAAGACAAAAATAGGAGAGAAGAACAAAGTTTAAGCTAACTAGAAAACTAAACTTTGGTTGTCTTGCTTTTTCCGTACTCTGACCAGTGGCCCACGTAAAGTTGCATTCTAATCCAATTGCTCCACTTTAAGAGAACTCACAAACTGAGCTCAAAGAGATTAGTACAGGTAAATATACCCATAATAACATGTACCAGTCTGTAATAATAGCCGTAATAGAATTATTTTGACACTTCTATTTTCACCTGAAAACTACTGTTCTAGCTAAATATAATTTGTTTCTATATATGTAGCCATACCCTTTTGCATGCAGGGATTTGTTTTTATTTTATTGTATGCTTTTCAAATCTATTACTTCTCATATTGGTACATCATATAGCAATGATTTTGCTGGGGTAATGCAGAGATGTCTTCTTATCCCATTAGTGCATTAGGATTGTTTTGCCAGCAGTGAGTACCCCTAATCTAATTAACACAGGAACATAACATTTTTACAAAGATCTCAAATGGGAAAGATTTATTTTAAAAAGCAAACAAATAAACCCTTTATTACCCAGGAAATGCCGTATGACAGTGGCTGATTGAAACTGAAATCCTTCAATGCTGTCCAATCTGATTTGCTCATTTAACAGCACATAATTAATTTTTCAAAAATGCATCAAACCATGCTGCTGAAGGATGTACTCGAAAGTTATTAGGGCAAACATGATTTAAAGAGGTGAATAAAGAGAGACTCCTGTCTCATGCAATAAACTCTCCTATGAATTTTCTCTGTCTTACTAAAGCAATTAGATATAGTCTGTCTTTTTCTATAAGCACGACCCTTTTTCAGTTTCCTCCACTGGGGGGGAAAATGGCAACAGCAAACACACAATCCTAATGACTGTGATCATAAGAGGTAAACAACGTGCGATTGGTTTATTCATGAAGCCGAGCATAGTCAAAATGTATCAGATGTAGTGCAGGTTTACAGATTCAGCAAGAACACTGCTGGCCAAATAAACAAAACATTTTGCCCAGAAGCTAGCGTGGAATGTTCTGACTCTGAATGGGGGCCCTGTAATGGCTTTTTTGGACTGTATCTGGCCTGTAGGAGGCATACTCTCATGCTGTAATGTGTAAGGATATCAGCAAAAAAAAAAAAAGTTATTTTCATCTAACTCCACGAGAAAATTAATTTTGCCAATGTGACTTTTCTTTTCCTTTATGGCTTTTTGTCAGGGGCCTTAGCCGGCTTCTTGCATTTACTAAAAGTGCTCCTTCGACTTTCGTGGGTGTCCCGTCATTCCTTTCTCTGTTATTTTCCTCTTTTAACAATGGCTTAAGGCCACCATTACAGGCCTTCTGGACCAAATTGCTCTCTATGAACAAGGAAAACAAAGTCTAAACATTAAATTGTCAGCCCAAATAGGCGGATATCTATAGTCCATTCTGTGCTGGCCTGCTAACTCCCAATCAATAATTTTTTACCTTCATATCTGACAGCTTATTATAGGTTATTCCATGTTAATTGATATTGCGTTATTGAATTTGCTTATCCACAGATATAAAGCACTGTACTTTACTTTCGTGTACTTTTAAGGGTCACATTTTCATCCAGGTAAAATACCGTTCTGTGGTTCTGTGGATTTTATTTTCTAATCTATCATCCTTGATAAAAAAATTTCTTAGCAATTTATTTTTTTTTGCTTTCAAAGATTGCGCCAGGCCATTAAGCCCAAGTCCCACTTAGCTCTAAATGTCACTTGCTTCAGCATTTTCCATTTGAATGAAACCCAAGCTGTCATTCTAGATGTATGTAACATAATGATATCTTACCATCACCTTTCTGTTTCATCATTTCAATTATCACTTGATATTTTAATGGACCACAAGTGAATGGGAAAGGACAATAATACGAACACACATATCTCCCGTGGTGATACCATTGTTAAAACATTTATATTATAAAACGTGTTTCCTTATGTGCGGGGTAATGGCAGCAGGTCACATTAGCTGTGTTCTCCAGAGCAGAGAACAGAAAAAAGTTGTTTTCCTGTCTAGTGCAGCCATTTAAAGTGATTGCTGTAAAGGTTTATGCCATTATAAGTGAAAGTGAAACTGGTGTTAGCTATTTAGATGTACTTAAGTTTTAACTAGAAATGCATACTTTAAAAATGACCTTTTATTTTATATGAAAGTCCATTAACTTTAATGCATTCTAATATTTGGAACTTATAGTTGAGTTAAGTTACAGTTCCTTAGAAACTTCCTTGAAATTTCAAAACAATTGTATATAGAGCCACATTTTCCATTGCAAGTACGAATATCTAAAGTAAGAACTTTACTTTTGCAACTGGTATGGCATATACATCAAGATGGAACTAGTTTCGACTGGCAGAGGAGACATTTCTGTGTGCTGATGTTAAGACTCATGTTCAAAGAATGTGGTTGTCCGTATAAACACACCTATGAAATTACATGCATGAAACTATTTAGTGGTTTTATAATGAAAGCAAATATGTTCAAATACATTTTCTTTGGGAAAGTAGTGTGGCAGGGTTTTAATTTTACTGAAATAATGGTGAGCAAATTGTATCTTTCTGGTGTTTCTTAAATTATAATTAAGTGAAAAGATTTCAGATTTCAGCTTTTGGAATGACCTGCAAATTTATCTCAATGATTAAGATACTTCATTGCAATATTTGATGCACATAGACCTTATCCATTATTAGCCAAAGATGCCCAGTAATATTCATAAATATATCCAGCATTCAAATAACTGCATTGGATGATTTATTCTGTGCTGTAAAAGTAGATCTTTTCAGAAGTCAGTAAATAATTTTGATTATATGGCAGCGAAGGTTTAGTGGTTCCTAGGAAACCAGTTTATGCAACTGTGCTGTCACAGGCATTGGACCCCATTAATCAGCCCAGATTTGTATGTTTGTTCAGCATGTTGAAATCTCATGTGGAAAAGAGCACTAAAAAAGCCTGTCATGGCAACAAGTTCAACATGTATCAATAAAGTCATCTCTTATTTCTTCACAGCAGGGGAGACGTGAATTCTAATGCAGTCTGGTATGATTTTAAACATTGCAGTAGTGCTTATTTTCCTTTTTTTGCAGCAGAGAATGGATTCAGTAATACAGTATTTTTCCTTTCGGAGTACATTGGATATCCTTTGTGCTTTGCGTGGAGGTTTTAATATTTTAAGTAGTCTATATGGTTATGTGATTGGGGAAGGGGACCACCGTGGCTCTGTTTTTCCAGTCTATGCTGGTTCACTGAGCAGGATGACTAACGTGATGTCATTTGATTCCAATTCGCTAATTTATGCTGAGAGGATATTTTAGAGCAGGGTTTGGCTATGGGTGAAGTTCAATGAATGCAATTTGACCATTGTCATTTCTGTTAATTGCAATATATTTTTGTTCCCGAATTCAGGGTGTATGTGTCTCTAGTGGTTACATTTGGTTACTGCGGTAGCTGTTCACTCAGCTTAAGTCAGTCAGCCAGTCAGCGTGGAACACGACTGTTGCTAAGGCTGCTTCTTCTTGTTGTAGCTATAAATTGACTGCTGTGTCTGGCTTGCATTGTTTACATTATCTGTAATCTTAAATAGAGATAACACAAACCACTTGCATCAGGTTTCTCTGCCATTTCAACCGAGGAAATGCACTGGCAAGGAAAATAACTGAGTTGCTTGAGTTTTTAGTACCTTAGTCATCTTGCCTATTACAGACATGTTTCAAGTAAACATTTCCAAACACCACTGAACATACATCATTTGAATGCAATGGCCCTTCTGCTGAGTTTCTGCATGAATCCAAGAATCCCATGGAAGAAATTTGCACATTCATACATTCATATTATTTGCTTTGCTAGGAAGTCTGGATAAATTGGCAAAGATATGCAAAGACTTCTGACTTAACACAGAGGACATTGTATGAGGAGAGTTTACTTTAACAAATGAGAAAAGCAAAGACCAGTTCAGGATATTTCTGGTTTGCTGTAGATGTGAGTTCAGCCTTTTTGTTGCAGATTACAGAAGTACTAATGAGCGAAATATGTTCTCTCCCTCATTTGTCAGCTGAAGTAGTTTTGCTCCAGGGTATCATTTTTTTAAATACTTCTTTCGCTTCTGGATTAACAGAGGGGTTTAATAATTAACACAGATCACATCATTTACGTTCTTCATTTAATTAGATAGACATAGACTGGATTATCTTATCACTTTGTGCTAAACGATAGATTCAAGCTTTGTTTAAAAAAAATATTTAAATAAAACTACCCAAGTAGACCTGTGTGCTCGTCAGTTTTGATACATAATAACTTTGCGTCATGCTATTTGGGGATTTTAACAGATGGCAACAGCTTCACTCTTGATTATAACTCTGAGGCAGTCTTTGCTAAATGGAAACAGCAGGGTCCATTAAGGTCCCATTTGATGTATCAGTATTATAAAAATACCATGTTAATTATGCTCAAACGCTGCAAGTTACCTCCATTTTTTGGCAATCAGATGTGGAGAGGAACCCTGTGAAGCAAATTAGTCCTAATTGAAAGAGGACTGATTAATATTTAAATAAGGCATTGTTTGAGGGATTCGGCCATGAGAAAAAATAAGCTGAACATCTGAATTAATTGCATTGCAGGTTAAATTAAATTTCCTATAATGGGAGTTGGCACAGGGCTTTTACAGTGGGCACAATGGCAAAAATGCCAGCCTTTTCTGCCCTTGCTGGCTGGATTCCATTGAGATCCTTCTGGCTCTACCTCTTTGTTGTCTCCTTTTCATAGCAAACAAAGGTGCTAACAGAAAACCACATCCACATTTTCAAAAATGTTAATCATTTTAAGACATCGCACCTGCTGACATTTCATCCTGCTCGCTCCCTTTCCCCAACATCTTCCTCCAAGTCCGGTTAACGTCAGTGCTGTGTTAAAACTTGGATGCGGTGGAAGAAAATGGTTTTAATGCAGAGCTATTACATTCTTGTCATTCCCAGTACACAGGAGCACACATGTAGAGTCTGTTTAAAGTGATTAGGCATCTTAAGGGCCCTTGTTTGAGAAATTCTTACCAACATAAATTACTTGTGCGCTGTGAGATGGAATGTCACGTTGAACTCGTTGGCAGGTTTCCAGTCAGGGGGAGGCAATTACACTGTTGCTCTTGCAAATTGAAAACTGTACAAAATAATTACGAAGTAGCACAACAAAATGCCATTGAACAGTTTGAAATAAGAAAAACAAATCTGTTCAGCAAACCAAAAATGCACCTTTAATCTCAAGCTGATTCTTTTTTCTCATACACCCCACTTTAAAGGGAATTATCTTTAAATCTGCCTTGGAGAAATCTACACTTTCTGTATTACTAATAGCCTGAAGTTAGAAAGTCATCTCACAGAAGTTTCTGCTCACCGAAAGTTTTCACCGTTTTCTACTGTGTAACGGTGAGTAACTGTACGAGTTACCTTTGACACTACTGTACATGTCTACTGTATGTTCCTAAAGCAATTTTTACACCATCTATGGATGGGTCGGAAAGTAGGTTGCAAAACAAAAGCATACCTACTTAGCCCACCAATTATAACTTCAATTAATCTACCAACATGCTTGATATAGTGGACTGCATCAAGCTAGTTAGTAAGCTAGGTAACTGAATTAGAAAGCTAGGCATATCAAGCTTCTGAACAGTTTTCACGTTCATTTCGCAAACAGGCCAAAACCAGATTTGACTCATGAGATCAGGTTGCTAATGCAGAATTACTGTGTGTGGGGGATGGGCGACCGCTGACACAGCCATGCAATTCTTTATAAAAAAAGGTTGTTTTATATAATCTTTACTCTTACCCACAGGCATGAACATTCTTTTGCTTTGGCAGAAACTGTGAGAGCCAGTGATGAATTGGTTGTTCAAAGCTGTCAAACTCTTAAGGAATACAAAGTGATGCTGAAAGAAAGTTTTCGAACAGCAGTCAAAGCAGGTGCTATTATGGAACGAAGGAACCCTGACTTACCACTTAAAAGAAATAAATGAAGCACTCAGCTAAAACCTGTGATAAAAATAACTTGACCTATCTTTTAGTGCCCACATGGTACACCTCATAAGCTTGGTGTTGAAGTGAGTTGCACAATGAACCTTTCAGTCTAAAAAAGAAGTGTGGAAAAAAAACAGATTTGCCTTTTTTTTGTATTCTCACTTAAATGTCCTCTTAAAAATCATAAGATCAAAACAACTAAAAAGGTTTTAGTTGAACACTCGGAACTGGGTGCACAGTAAACTGTCCAGTGTTATTGCCAGAGTAGGCTCATATGTACACTGCTAGAGTTGAATTAACACTGGAAATTTTACTGTGAATTTACTGCGTGGGATGTGTCCATGTGCCTTTGGCATGGTAAGAACTACTTGGCCTCATTAGTCAGAGTAGATTTGATAGAGGCTATAACATGATTTAAACTGTTGAATGTCAAGCCTGGGAAAAATCTGAATAAATGCAAAGTGTCCAATGCCAGATATGCCATCAGACAAATGATGCTTTCATTTCAGTGGTATGCTGGAGCCTGGACTATGTCCATGCACTGACTGGGGCATCTGGGGTACTCTCAAGCGGACATTTATAACCTTGCAAGTCATTACAGCCCAACATATCTAATCAGTTGATAGGCTACAATCTGGGAGACCAGAAGTCACTTTGGCTTGGTAAATTTGAGACATCATTCTGCGACTTTTTGATCCCTTTCGTACTGCTAGTTTCACTGCATCAGCAATGCCAGGCCTCAACTCCCCTTGTGCAGCGCCACACAAACAGGTTAGCATCAATTATTACACAGCTACTTCTGTAGCAAACCAAGTGAACAGCCTCTCTGACAATTAGGCTTAAAAGCCTCTTTGTTTATTGTTCTGTTATCTAGAACAATTAGCATTTGATTCCAGGTGATCAAAAGATGGCAACAACGATACACAGTACAACACACGACAACACAATTCCAATTCATACACTAGCGTAGATAGACTAGTCGTTAACATAACCACATTCACTCAGCTCACAATTTGTCATATGAATTTACCCAGAATGAATATGTTAATAAGTTAATTTCGAAATGACCTACTTCTTTATAAGCGGTACTTCGAGCTGAGGTAAAAGTTTGAAAAAGGAATGGAAATTCCGAGTTGTCTAGCTCACAGCAGAGGTAACAAAGAATAACGCATTTCAACCAAGATGTAAAATCATCAATATACTGCGGCCTACTTTACCAATGTACTGCACGCCAGAACATTCAAAATTGTTTTTCCTTTTCTCAACTGGTGTGTATAATAATGTTTGAAACCACTGAAATGCTCATCACTGACACCTGCTGTAGAGGAGTGTGGGTGACACCAACTGACAGAATAGCATCAACACGCAGTGCATCGATCTGACGTGGCAGAGCTTGTCGTGAAACATTTCCTTAATTGCATATTCTCATGATTTCCCCATGACTGACTAGTCTCATCGGGTGGATTCAAGTCTACTTGCTGCAGGGTCCCCGCACTGCCTGGCAGTACATTTGCGAGTAAGGCTCGCTTTAAAATAATCATGTGGACAATATTCGATATGAAAAAATAAATAAATAAAAATAAATAAAAAACAAGCCTGTCATTAAGTGTGTGCACAAGCCTGGTGCGAGCGCCTTCATGGCCTGGCAGCGTGCCAGGCTGGAGGTGGGTAGGAAGAGGAAGCACCGCTGCATTTGCAGCAGGTGTCGGACTAGCTGTGAAACAGGTGCTAAAGCAGTTGAGAAAGTCCCTGCCAAACAGGGCAGAGGTGTTTTTCACTGGAGGTGTGGTGTCAAGGTGTGGCCATCTCATGCATGCAAAGATCTGCCAAATACTATGGCTCTGTATATTCTTTAGCATGAGAGTGTGTGGGGGGTGAACCTCGACTCAAAAACAAATGATAGCGGTTAGGCACATAATGTAATGTAATGTACATACATTTCACGTTATTTAAACCATTGAGATATGAGATGTTCAACATTTATCTAGGCAGCACACATACATACACACACATTATGTAGTCTAATGTTCTAATGTGTTGCGTCTTAATAAAATATAGATGATATAGATGTCTAGATTGCCTACACTGACTTTTAAAAACCTTGCAGACTCGTCACATTGAATCTTGAGTGCTTTTTCTGTGTAACAGCAGGCAGCTGAGAATGGATTTTGTGTTTGCGGACTTGGATAGAATATCGGGCCTTCGGTGCAGTCAGGGAGCTGTTTGAGCACAGATGAGAGCAGGCATTGTAGCGGCAGTGTAGGATAATGGTTAAGGAACTGGGCATGCAACCTGTAACTCCACCCTCGGCACTCGTTCTCAATGCCGCCGACGTTTCGCGGAGAAATCCTACGCGAGATTATTACTGTATACAGAGCGACGGAAAACCTAAACCGCCGCCTCTGATTGTGAGTCTGTGGAGATTATGGACTATACTCTTTGTGTGTTTTGAAGTGAGAATGTGCTTTAAGTCCCACCTAGTTCTCTCCTAACAGAGAATATTGTTTCTTTTTCTTTGTGTTTATGTGAAGGACCGTGAACAGAAATGATGTTTAGTGGTTCCCTTGGGACTCTTGCAGTTTGAACGTGAAAACATGGCAACGTTAATTAACACTTTTCAACCCCTTTATGCTTTACTGTATGTGCAATAATATTTTTCAGTGTTGTGGCAAGAGGTTTGGAGTCTGACTCAGAAGTGGTTCAGGTATTTTGCTTCACATCTTTTTAAAATTAAAACACGGGTACCCAAAGGATATATTTATCCTACAATTCAACAGTTATGTGGAAAGCAACAAAGCATTGGATTCACCATTCTGCTAAATACTGTTAGAGAGGGCAACAAAAATGTGTGCATATGTTGATAGATTATCAGAGGCTCTAGCTTTGTCATTAGTCTGATAGAACTGTCAGTAATGTAGTCTGAAATTTGACCATCATTCTTTGGAGCAGATGCCACTTTAATCTGTAAAATCATGCATCGAACAGAGGCCCAAGTGCCTCTGCCTCAAAGCAAAATTATACCAATTTGCTTTCTCATTCCTGTTTGTTTGGGTGATATCGGTGTGTTTTTTTATTTTTATTATTTTTTTAGTAGACATGAAAGTCATATTTCAGCCCAGCAATGAAGTATACCATGATAGAACACCAGTATAGTAAGTCACTGAGTTCTGCTCCGGGCTTTCAGAAGAAATTGCAATTTTGAAATAAAATACCACTTTGCAATGAATATCACACCGCTGTTGTTTGTCAGAAGAATGTTGTGGAGTCAAAGATGACTGCCACTCTGATGTTCAATGTTATGGGTTGGGGGAGGGGTTGCAGATCTATCCCTGACGACCCTGACCTACTTTTTTTTTTTTGCGGCTGCTTATTATTCAAGCTACAGTATACGTTTAGAAAAACGTGTGTAATTCGGTTTGGCATCCTCTCCTGCACGCTCACCCCGGAGCAATAGGTGCTCTGTAATATTAGTAGTGTTCCCTGTTGAGTCATATGTATTATAAAAAATGAGAATATACTCAAAACTGGGGAAGTGGCTGTTAATTGTTACCAGGGAACTGCTTGATTGTAGGCAAGAGCTTTGCCTGTTATTAACCAGTGTTGATATTTAGATTTTGGTTGAATTTAGACCTAATGAAACCCTTAGGAGGGGTGATCCTTGCAGATTTACAGGTTAATTCCGGACATATTTGGCAGGATAGTGTTATTAAAGCATGGATTTGTCACCTACTTATTTAATTTTTTTCATCTTTAAGTAGTACTTCCTGGAATTGTAATATGATATGCAAAATTATTAATTTATGCATAACAATTTAATCTGTTTACTTGCATGGTACCGTTGGCACTTTGTCATTAAACTGCCCTCTCTTATTCAGCCAGAATAAAGATAAATTGGTTGTTTGGCACACTTAATCTCCATTGTAAACCAATATTTACTCATAGTCACATTGGAAAATTTGGCTTAAATAACATCTTGTGATGGAGTTCATTCCTGGTGTATCAGATTTTTATGAAAGGAAATATTTGATGATTTTTTATGTTGCTGTTTTCACTGATTTGTATTAATGACAATGGTTATGGTGAGATTAAATATTTACCCCTAGAGTATGTCTTTTATTTAAACTTTTGGTTTAAAAACAAAAATAAAACTGTGCCCCGTAAGGATATCCCTAGTAGTTAGAATAAAACATGCTGGATTCATACTTTTATTTAAAAATAGGAGGGGGACAAGCACTGAGCCTTGGGTGACCCTTGGTGAAAGGACAAGAGATGGATATGGTGGTCTACTGTGTGGAATGCCACAGAATGGTACTGTTGGATTGTGTCACAGGAGTAGGAGGCCACTCTCATTCAGTTGAGGGCTTCATCTTCTGGATAAAGGGTTACCTTACTGTACTATCCAGCCATGAAAAAAAGTTCTGATTATGATCCAGGAAGTCTGAAAGAAAGAGAAGCTGGGAGTTAAAGAAGGAGTTAAACAAAATAGATTGTGAAGGCTATGGCAATCTGCTATTGCAATCTGTCTTTAGCTGTGAGCTCACACTTATTTAACCTTTGGTATATAGCATTTACCTGCAAATTGTGCTGCTCCTGGCTCATCCTCAGGCAAAGTCCTCTCTTCATCAGAATAGATGATAAGATGTGGGATCTGAAAATATACACTGCTAAAAAACAACAGGCTTGTATGTAAATCAAGTGCTCTGAGATGACAACGTTAGCTATCGAGCTGATCACGGACATACTGTATAATGATTCCATAATGCATATAGAAACACATATGATGCTGAATTATTAAACCACTGCTACAAATGTGAATGCATGTTAATATTTTTCATTTGACATGAATGCCATTTGCTGAAGTAATAAAATTCACCAACACAAATTTCCATGTTGACATTATGTTGATTTCCATTATCACTAACCAATCATGTTCCACTTTGAGAATACATTTGGAAAGACATCTAGCAATAAATTACAGTAATTCAACTGAACTTAGACCACCAATCAGTCTTTTTTACAGGTTTATTTTTCAGAGAATGAGGGACTGATGCTGTTTCAAATTGCTGTGATCGCTTCATAGATGAGCAGTTGTGTCCTCTGAAGGTTATGAAACATTTTTCACGATAATGCTAATGTTGGCAGAAATAAATAAACTCGTGCCATATTTCAATATCAGCAGGTCTAGCAGCAATGCAACATTGTTCGGTAAATGATGGGGTAAAGACATTTCAAGAGTCATTTGCATTCATAATGTATTTTTAAAAATATCATCTATTTGTCACGAAACTACTGTATGAAGGATGCCAAAGGATACATTGATGCTTCACACAACAAATAGGATCGGTGTGAAACAGCAGCCCGGGCTCATAACATGAAAGCAGAAAGAGAGCACGGTCTCTGGTGAGACGGAGAGTACATAAAAGCACCAGGTGTGGGAAGTTTTACTGAAGCACATTTTCCCTCCTCTAATCTCACACGGGAACGCCACAAGGAATGAAATTGGTTCCAGCCTGCAGAAGATTTATGATTCGGGACATAGGACTTAAAACTTCAAAAACAACTGTTGTTTGGTTTTGAAAATCAGATTTCAGGCATACACGTAACATAACATGAGCGGAATACGGGAACAAAAATTGTGTCAGGGACGCGGCGCTCGTGGTTCAACGAGCTTTCACAACCTCTTCTCATCCACAGGAGGACATTGTTAATAAATGAAACCGTGTGCTCCTTTTTATAGCAAAGTAGGTAATATTATCTGCATCAGTGTCATATAAAATAATGAGTCTAATATGTTATGCATCAACAAACAAAAGAGCTCAGGTGCTCGGAAAGGAAAAGGTATCGTGCCTGATGACCAATCGTTGTGCAGTTGCTGTCTCTTTGAAATACCACCTCGAGCCAACAAAACAAATGCAATTCAGGCATTTGGATTGCTTTTGAATTAAACTAACCAAAACTGTCACTTTCTCAGCTTCTCATAAAAACAATAGCCATAAATAAATTGTGCAACACACACCGTCATATTAATTTTTTGTGCAACTCCATAGAGAATAGCATGTCCAAATATTGATTTATCTTTCTTTACCAGCATATGTGTGCAAAATGACAATACTGGATACACTGTGAAGTTGTTTATTTGTGCGTTTCATTTCCTCAAAACCTGGACTTGAATTAAAAATGATTAGGTGGTTCAGCTGTAGTCAATATTGTATCCCTCAGCTCCAGACACATTACTATTTTTGCTCTTAGGCTCTTGATGTCTTCCAATGCACGTTGACGTGCTGCATTATTTCCCATATGACCCTGTCTGTTGCACTGCTAATATTAACATAGCAGATAAAGCATACACACACACATTCAAATTAAAATGAGAAAAGTATAATTTTTTTTTTTGCTGAAATCTACACTGTGCTGTATTAATGTAAGCATTGGCTTCCTCTTCACTAATCCAGCATGTATTACTTAATAGAGGGCTTAAAAAGGGAGTTTTAAGTTACGCTTTGTGGAATGCGGTTTGCCTCACACTCTGAAGTTCTTTTCTTTGAGTCAAACAAAGAAAGGACATACTCCAGTAGGGAATAAAGACAGCCATTTGATGATTTCCTAAAAAAAAGGCCATATAATCATCTCATAGTTTTATTAAAATCAATTGCAATAGAGGACTGCTACGCCGCGACTGCAGTGTTTAATATGGTAGAAGAAGACATGGAACAAGATCAAATAAAATGGAATTAAACCAGCTGATGTCAAACACAACAGCACATTGCAGTTAGAGAGGAACCCAATTTTGTCTGCACAGGGATTCGTCTGGATTTGATTATGTGTTCTTTACGATAAGACCCATTACAGTACAGCACTTCTGCATTCAGAGCTCACTATTCAAATGACCTTGAGCAAATCACACAAAGAGAACATCAGTCTCTTTTTTTTATGGAAATAACTGTCAGGCATATGGGTAAATTGAAGGCCAAATGATGAATGCAAGCATTCCTTTAGATCCCCTTCTAAATTTATGATATAACAACTCACCGTAGTTCTTATTCTGTTTCAGTTGCTGTAAAAATTGGCTTGACGTTGCACTGGATGTCTGTCAGATGACTGTGGTTAATTACTTCATAGTAAGAGTAGGACGGCTTGCCAGTAGTATTCCGTTACTAAATCAACTCCTCAATGGTTTGCTTTAGAAAAAAAAAAGAGAATATTAAAATATTCTGAGCCGCACGTCTTGCATTTTAATTTGTATATTAAGGATCTCTTTTCAGAATTTGTATAATCAGCACTCGTATTACATTATCAACAAGCTAATGACTATAGCATATATTAAGCTTCAGATGAAAGGTCTTATTGTTAGGTTAGTGATGTCATTTTTTATTAACTTATCAACTAGCATTTTTTTTTTACGGAATTAGTTTGGCATGCGCAAGCGAGGAGCAAAAAACAACATAAAACAATCAAAAAGGCATAAACAGAGCACCTGAGTACATTTCCCACATGCACACTGGAATTAGAGGAAGACAAAGGCCGTGCAAACATAGTTTCGGGATGCTGTGCTTTGGTGAAACACCAATAGTAGTGAGGCCACTGAATTTGATTATTGGATAACTGCATGAACATAGTGTCCATCATCAATGACTTCTTCTCAGTAAAAGTAGAGTAGGACGGCAATGTGCAATAAATGGCTGCCTCTGCACATGTCCATACACACGTCAATGCAGCCTACATTAAAGTGGTATTTGTGCAGTTCAGAAGATGTGTCTCTTTTGCCATGAACTCCCTTTGATGTATCAATATGGATCGGACACACTTACCGAATGTCGGGGTGGTAGTTGAAAGGTTTTGGGAAAATTTGCTTTCAACATACCAAGTAGTCAGTGCTTGGTTGATTATAGCTTTTTCAATGTATAACCATGCTGTGTAACAGAGGTCTGTTTGTAAAAGACAGCTGGTTTTAAAGTGAAAGCCATCTGGTTTTGAACCAAAAGTATATTGAAAGCTCAAGTTTATGGAAGAGGCTAAAACAAAGAGTATAAACATATTTGTGTAGGCCTAAGTAAAGCACTTCCTTAAAACTGAGACTCGGTCCAAATTCAGTGCAGTTTGATATTACCACATTTTTGTTTCTCCATATATATATATATATATATATATATATATATATACATAGTGTTTATTGGAAACGGAAGTAATAGAGCAGATTTGTTTGATATCCATTCATACCAATTATTTTGAACTATAATTGATGTCACACTTGAGAGTTAAAAGTCTCCATTTTCAAAGTAATTAGCTCTGTATTCAAATTAAAAACCTTCTTGTAGGACAAACATGTGATTGATCATGCTAATATGCTCTTTGATGGTGATGGTTCTGTGTTGTAGTGGTCATGAATATCCTGCAGAACAGAAACATCAAGCAATTGCTTTGATTTTCCGACCATTTATTTTCATAATATTATTTTTAACACATGGCTTGTGGGTCGCACACATAAAATGTAAAATACATGGTATGTTTACCATCACCATCCATTTTCTTGTGGAAATGACACGATACAGTTTTGACATTTACTATATGCATGGCTTTTTTTCTTTTGGGCCTTTGTCTAATTGAACGGTTGTTACGGAATAGCATGCCGTGGCACATAAAGCTATATACAGTAGGTTCAGATGTCTAAATTAAATTGATGTTTTTTTTTGACAGCAGCTGAATTATTGATTTTGCGTGAATCATTCACAGGTCATAATTTTTTAATTATTAGCAAATTGGGTGCAGTTTATAGAAGGAAATTGCATTTTTTTTGATTATTGTGTGAAACACTTCAACATTTTATTATTGTTGTTTGTCAAATTTGACCTTAAGCATGCTATATATTTTAGTTTTTTTGTATGGACAGAAATGCATGATTTATACTGATTGGGTTTAAATCAAAGTCTTACACACACGCACACACACACACACGCACACACGCACAACCACACTTTACATCTCCATACATCCTAACGCATTGGGTAGGCGATCCAGCCAGCGGTTTGTCCTGACCCCGCTGTGACACTGTTCATGGTTAGACTTAGAGTGCGGCACGCCAACACTCTGCTCTCACCCCTGTAGATGCGTTAACCTTCAAGGGGAGAAATCTCATCTCTCAGGCCATTGGAGGCAATTGAGCAAATTTGTTTTTACAGTTGTGGTGGAAATCCTATTTCTCTGTTGTCGTGACCCGTGGCTGCACCCTTTTTCTCATCTGGGATTAGCAATGCGATTCCGGGAGTGCGTGCGCCAGAGTGCAGGAAACCTTATTGTTACCGTACTTGCGGTTTTGTTCTGCGGAGCGGTTTCACCGGTCGCTCCTTTGGCACCGATGCCGATGTGACCAACTGTAAGAACTAAACACATTACCGTAACCAGGCCTCAGATATGTGCATACCTTTCTTCTGTTTACAGCGTAATGTAAATAACCCCCCCCCCCTGCAGTAAGCGGGTCTTTTCTGGAAAAGGACAACCCTCCTATTGTTCATCAATTGTTAGCTATTGGCCAAGTGCAAAAATGAGACAACCTGTGCCTCCGCAAATCAGGTGATTATTTACCTGGCCTACTGGCCTCCCTGAGAGGAGGTGCGTGCTGTGCACCTCCCACTCTGGCCCCTTCACTCCTCACTCGCCGGCTCCAGCCCCAAGTTTTATATAACTTCCCAAGCTGCAGAGAGGCGGCTCAGTGTTCAGAGACAGATAGCCCGAGGTGGTTGGCGAATTGTTTTCATTTTATCTGTGTACACAGTGCAGAGAGGGCCTGTCAGGGGCCATGGTTTTTAACAACAGTCTCCCACCCCCCCCCCCCCCCCCCACCCCCCACTCCCTGTCTCCATCATGTAACTAACTCCTACCGGCTTTGAAGAGTCCCTTCAGCCTAGCCGGCGAGCTTGTTACTGGCAGAGTGCATCTCACGTTCACGTTCGTCACGGCCTACAGGCTCGTAAGAAGGGTTGGGGGACAAACACCACCTGATGAACCTCAACCCAAACTGCCACAGGCTCGTTTTAAAGAGCAAACCTAATATTGTGTTCTTCCTTCGCCACGTCATTGAATATACTTGCATGTACTCTCAGTTTCCATTCCCCTGGCAAAGTTATAGCATTTTTCTTTGAAAATCTTCGTCTTTACTTTCTTTTGCTGTGTAAGTGTGACCTGATTAGTTTAGTCGGATATTTTAATCATAACATCGCTGTCTCCTGTTATTATTTATGTTTATCTCCTGTGTCAGAACATATATATAGTCAAGATAAATAAAAAATGTATTCTTTTCTGACATCGGTTTGGTTGTTAAGGTATGGTCTGTTTAAATTTCCGGTTAGAGTGGGTGGCTTTCTTTGCCTGTTTTGATTATGATGTAGACAGTCCGTTTACCGTGCATTCCATTTACCACGAGTCGTCCGCGGCTGCTTGTTCCAGAAAGTATATCAGTTATTAGTTAACAAGAAAGCTGGCAGGGTGGACCCTTTGTTCCTAATTGTCAGTTGTTTATGCATTATTGATGTGGCCACAGAGCCACTCTTGGCAGCAACATTCAGCCCGTTTTAGGTTTGCTTTCAGTTTCACGGCACTGCTGACTGCCATAAACTTTCCATCATAATTTTCATATGCAAATCATCAGCGCCGAAACGAGGATGTGCATGAGGGGGAGTCATTCAGACGATTTGGAAAATGATAATAGCAAAAAGGAATCTAGTTATGAAATACAATGAATATCGTGATGTTGTAGAATCTGTTGCAAGAGTACCGATGGCACGTGCGCTTCTGTGTGTTAGGACTGTCGGTGGAAAATTAATTAGGAGAAGCCTGTTGTCAACTTTTTGAAAAGCTGTTTGACATAGGCATGAGTGCGGGACATGAAGCGTTTTTCTGAGCCTCTCAGGTGAAAAGTCATGTGATCATGTGACTACTGCTATCCCTGCACAGTACCAGTAGTACAGGTCAAAATCCTTCTGATTCGGTTTTATGATCATTACAATTGGGAGTTACTGTATCATTCATCTCTCTACTATCACAAATGTCAAGAAATAAAAATGAAACAAACAATAATAATACGCAAACAACCAGGAAAGGAATCGGGGCGCATAGTTCCGACTTAAACTTTGCTTCCCAGTGAAAGCTTCAAGAAGGTGTTTGTTTGACGTGTTAAATTAAATGTGCTTGCTATTTCCATTCTTAGAACATGACCAGTTTCACAGCCAGTTCTGTGCAAGTATACTTAACTTTCATTTCAGCCTTTTAATATCAGTAACAGAGAATGTGCTATGAGAATGTGCTATAAACATGCTATGGTAGTTCCCCTAACCCATAAACATTATTTCCCTTTCTACCCACCCCCACAACACCACCACTCACCTTTCATCCCCAATGACACTTGCATAGTTTAAGTGCTACACGTGTGCCGGTTCATTTTATTTCATATCCTCAGGCCAGGGATTAGCGGAGTGAAAGAAGTTGGTTTAAAAAGGATTTGTAGAAAAAAAATGATAGTTGCTGGCTTTTCTGTTCTGAGCTAGATTTCTGTGCTAAGCTAATGAAAAAGCTTTGGGAAGGTAAATATATTCATAAGGAGCAGCTTGTCACAGCTTATTCTCTTTGAATGGGCTGCATGTCTCCTTGTATTCTCAATGTTTTTTCATGTGTGTCATTCAGTCATTGAAAGGGGACCACAGAGCATATTTATTGGGGTGATTTCTTTTTTTTCTAGCTGTGTATATTACTTTATTCCTGTTAATTCTTTTTTTTAACTACAGCATTTGCAGTTTCCTTTGTATCTGGGACCCTTTTTTCGTCATAGTCCAAAGATTTGCAAAATACTTTTGATGGCCCCCAGGTCTTAGGCCACGCCCTTTTTCACAGCAAACATGCCATTTGTTTATAAATATTTTTTTCAACATATGCAAAAACATTATTTGCATGTATTTGCGTGCATGTCTACATACAGGACAAATATAGTTATATTATTGCTGTTCAGTACACAGACCTACTGACATTGTTTATAAACCAGATTCTAAAGGTAGCAGGCATAATGCAAACAGTAATATATAATTAGTAATATATTTTAAATATAAATTTTTTTCTTCCTTCAGTTAAATAGTCTACAGATAGAAGCTTGTCAGATGAATAGCTCCCCCATGAAAATGAATATTGCCATGAACTGTGTTGAGATTTGGTCAAATTGAACATCAATAATAATTTTGATCACGTCATCATAGGTGTTTCCTCGCAACCAGAATTGCTCTTGTAAGCCCCATTAATAGCAATTTTCTAGAATCAGAAAGAGTTGAGTTTAATGGCAGTTTACACTAGCTGTGTTGGTGAAAGCCCCATTAATAGCAATTTTCTAGAATCAGAAAGAGTTGAGTTTAATGGCAGTTTACACTAGCTGTGTTGGTGAAGGCTGCACCGCCAACAGCTAATAAAACATGGCCACTCAGCAGAAAAGTTCCAGCAGCTGTTTCTGACAGGAAGAGAGAAATTAGTAGAGAAGATACAATGGCTGCAAGACACGAGTGCCATGGCAAAAAAAAAAAACATTTTGAAGTAGTAAAAGAAAAGAAGGGATTATTGAACTCCGTGCAAAATAATCTATTTGAAAGAAATGTATTTAACAGAAGCACAAATGCCACGTGCGCCTGGTAGGAATAAGTGGTGATTCTATCCATCTCAAAATAATGTTTTCTACTTTCAAACCGCTGAGTAAACTAGTAAAATAGCCTTCCCGGTAACTTAGTGAGTTTATATTCAAACATCCTGAGGTCACGACACATGTTGTAACTCTCATATTTATATATTGTTATGGCCCTATATTGTTATTGTGTGATTCAACTTAAATGATTCCAATGATAAGCCTCTCATATGCAGTTCCATTATGCGATCTCTTAACATTGTATGTCTAGAGAATATTTGAAGTGAATGCACAATTTATGTGAAATGTATGATGGAAAATTTGCATGAAATGTGTATAACTAAAATGTAGCTAAATTCTAAGGACATACACATATTTTATTCAACTAAATAAAATATATTCAACTAAATTATAAAGTGCTGTCCAAATTAAGAATGCTATCTCATTTTACAATTTCTGAGTTTCTGCCTTTTTTACAAACTAGAATAAGCAAGCATGAAGTGTACTTTAGACCATGCTTGTCTACTGTCTCTTTCATTTAAGGCAGAAATGTTAGTGTACTTAGTAAATTTATAAGCAGAGATATGGTCCTCTTATCTTAAATAGAAACAAACTGTTGGTGTAGTGACAGTTTTATGTAGACTGTTGTAGTAATCAAGAGAATGGATTTTTAAATCAATAGGCACAGAGGAATTAATAGTCATTTCAATAAAACTGGGAGAAATTTACTCTCCACTCTAATCAGAATTAAATGGAACTATCCAATAGCACTATGAAGCCATTGTAAATGGACCAAAACACGTTGACACATTGGAATGAAAAGAGGTATCAAAGTGCGCTCTGCTTGTAATGTAGGTCACTGTAGTTGTTAAATAAACCACAGCAAATTGATCGCATAATCAATAAACTGGCATGAAATGAAATGTAGTCTTTGCGCAAAACAAATCAGACATCCAATCACATCGTAGACGCAGGAGACCTAAATGGGCGAAGGCATCTGATTATTTTTAGTCACAGAATTATCTGGTATTATGATAATATAATGCAATGTGATGCTTCATTGGACCAGGCCAAATATTTAGTGCATGACAACATTTATCCCAGAGAGCTTCTCGCCTCTCTTCTCTTCATAGCCTGTAGATTTGTACATTTTCTCAGCTTCAGTCTGGGGTTTCTGCACAGATAATAGATGTGTAATCATCTGGGATTTTTAGAAGGGCCCAATCACAGCCCGACAGGTTTCTAATGGAACTTTGATGGCGTGTCCCTCTTGTGGTGCTGAAATCATTACTGATTTCTTCTTTTGATATTAATCAGTCATCTTTCATTGCCTTTAATGGTGGGCTTTTGAAAATCCTAGTACAAAATGATTTGCCATCTGGTGAGATTGGATTCCCCCCCCCCCCCCTTTATTGTCAGCTGAATTTTTCACCTTGCGAGACCAATGTGAACGGTATGCAGCATTGGTTAATTTCCCAGGTGTGTGGCACAGCTGGGTGCCCGCTGGCTCTTCGTCATTACACATTTATCAGGATGGGAAATTGCCCTAACTACAGCTTGATGATCAAACATACATTTTCTTACTTAAAACTATGCAGATTTAACTCAATCTTTTATGGAGACATTTGCAAAACTGAAACTTCATTTGTATTTTACGGGCACATCAGAGAATATATTAAAAGTAACCAATTAAGTGAGTCAAATAAAAATGTATTAAGATTGCATATGAGTAATTTTGTACATACATTACATCAGCTGCCACAGTGTATTCCTCGGTCATGTTCAATTGCCATGGTGTTCAGACTGGAGTCAGGATGAGCTGTTTATCTAAGAGTCCCCACAAACACTACACCAAAACTAAATCAGTTGCAGTGCATTCAGCATAAGTCTCTATGTTTTATAACAAGTGACATTCTGAGGAGCCTTATGGACATACTTTTACACCTGTCTGCCAAAACCTTCCCCCATCCACTGTGACAATATTTTATGTATTTCTATGCATTTGTCCCAGTTAAAATATGCCTGCATACTACACTGAGCCATTTCTTTCCTCAACTGGATTACGGATGAAAGGATACTATTATTTTCTTTCTATCCTACAGTAATTACTATTGTGCTAATTACCCCCAAATCACTGACATCCAGGGTCAATAAGAATGGTAACAGGCACATTAAAGACAATTCACACAAAACAATGAAAATCAACAAAGCCCCTTAGGGAAGGGAAGAACAATGTTTTGTTTGTCTCTCTCTCTCTCTCTCTCTCTCTCTCTCTCTCTCTCTCTCTCTCTCTCTCCCCTCTCTCTCTCTCTCTCTCTCTCTCTCTCTCTCCCTCTCTCTCTCTCTCTCTCTCTCTCTCTCTCTCTCTCTCTCTCCATGTATACGGGAGTATAGACTCTGAATGTTTCTTGTTCTTCTGTTTACAGTTTGACAGTGGAAACATGTACATGAGCATGTCAGAGCCAAGCCAGGACTTTGTGCCAGCAAGCCAGGTGGGTTAATTAATCTTCACTGCCTCCTTTCAAGTCATAATTAAACTAATTTAAAGGGATGCATTGCAAATTAGTGGCACTATCAGTAACTGCCATAATCAGGAGTAATTATAATTTACAAACAAAGCATTTAAGCCTTGCTTCAAGGTAATGAGATGAAGCTGATAGCTCCATGGTAATACAGGTTACTGGATGGGTTTCCTTCTGAACTAAAATAAGAACAGAAGCTTGACAATTCTGCAGCACCTGCACTGGTACGCTTACCTTTTGGAAAGATTGCTTTCAAACAACAGTTTGTGAATAAGTGGGCATTCCCCGCTTCTCATCTTTCTTCTTATCTCTGTGGAAAGTTGGCTGTTTGTTGGGATAAGCCAGGTGCTGGCTAGAGAATGTATTTATGTTTACACTATTGACCCTGCCCGAAACAAGAGTGGTGTGCTATTGATACTTTACTGTCAATCACTTTGAACTGGCACTCAGATGAAGACAGAAGTATTTCCTGAAGCTCTGCCAGAGGAAATTAATTAAATTAGCTATTCACCATTAGCGGTGGCCAGTGCCATTTTCTTCAATTGGTATTATTGATTAAAAGGTATTAAAGTATGACAACATTTGCCAGATTCCACTTGATACAATAATAATACCCTTTACATTATGTGAATTTGGTTATTTTACTGAATAAGCCATTCATTAAAAAATCACAGGACCTAATGATTCACAGCTGTAGTACAATTAAATTACATCTTTGCACTACTATCGTGTTTTTTTCCTCAATTCCTCATAAATTTGTCCTACAATTAATGCCTTTGTTGTGTATTCCATTTGCATTCAAGTAAAGCATTGCGCATATTTTATTTACCTAACTCTTACCTTTGGAGAAGCTTTGAGAACCTAGAAATAAAATTGTATGCTTTTATTTACTCTTTCTTCCCTTTTTCTGTTTTCCAGGTTTGTACAATCACACATTCTAGCATCAAGAACTTGGCTCGATGTTTTTACAGCATTAGTGAAAATAAATCCTAGAGATTTCCATTGCAATTAAACTGTGTGCTTCATTCCAGAGGCTTTTAATATGGCTTTGCGTAAACTGTTTAGTCTGGCCTTTCCTGAACATTTTCCTACATTGTTCTCTCACTGCAAGGTCTATATCGACATTATATGTTTGGATATGAACTTACAGCTGGCAAGAGACTTGATGAAAAGCAAATGTAATGAAACTCTGGGATAAAAAAACCGAAAATGAATGCATACATTCTTTGGAATAAGCGTATATAAAAATGTATGTGGGTGGTAATTTCATGCAGTGTATCTCACTGAAGGCACATATGTAGCAGTGCCGCAGAGAAGTGTGAAGGTGTTGTCCTTTGGCCATTCACACCTTTTTACATGCAAGCACCCATGGGAAACGATACACACACTAATTGGCAGCACATTTACAAAAGTGTGTGAACATTACACCTGGAACCAGAGGTTTCTTTGTTTTTTATTATACCTGCACCAAGCCCGAATATGCACACGTATATGTATGCTTATGTACTTTTTACTTAGTTTACCTCAGTGATGGTTAATGGTATATGTCCATAATAATCACAGTAGCACTACATGATGTATTGTTGATGTGCCTTAATGCTTTATTTCCTCATTCAGTGATTTCATGTATGTAAATCTGTGTAGATTTAACAAGGTAGCATCTTATAGCTTTAAGGTTCACTCAGACACCATTTTCTTTCATTGTAAACATATTCAGGAAGATAAGAACGGGTTCTGCCAAATTGTGTTTAAAACAGCACAATGCCACATGGTTCTGCCTAGGCTGGTTAGCCTAATGCATTACACAGGCGGTTCTGAAGCGACGCTCAACCATCTGCCTGGAATAGGACACTTAATGAATTGAGTGAAAGACAGAGAGGGGGAAAAACACTGAGCAATAAACTGAAATGTTTGGCGGGGTTTGCGTTTTAGAAAATTAAAACTGTCAGATTATATAAACGGAAAACAACATTTCCATGAAAGCAGGAGTAGTGGATTCTGATAGCAGCAGCGTGTTCTGTGGCTTCAGTCACCTACTCACTTATTGAAACATGTTGTGCGAGCTCATGGTTTATGTTTGATATCTGGTTTGCTCACCTCTACCCCACATAATCTCTGCTACTAACCCAGTGTGTTTAACCTATAGAGCCTCAAAGGTCTACAGTAGGTGGAGGAAGCAGTGGTGTCCCTTGCTTTCTTTCATAGACGAGGAGCTGGAATCTGTTTTGAAATAACTCCTGGGCCGACCTTTTAGCCACCTGACTCCAGTTTTGCATTGACCAACAAAGCATGCGCATTGCGCTGCCCTAATTTTCTATCCGAAAATATAGAAAAAAATATATAGTTGCCTGTTCTGCACTGACTTATGGTGGGACAGTACGATCTAAATTGACGCATTCACCTTACATTTCCCTTCAGTTCCGTGTGCCAGACAGCCCAAGCCAGCCGCAGCAAAATATGAAACAGGCGGGACCCCTTTGGAAAAGAGAAGTACCATCTCACATGGACTGCCCTCGACTACCCTGGGTAAGTAACCTCCAAATCAAAGAACACACAGTCATGTCGTTGGTTTTGCGTGTGCTAAAACCTTTTGCACATGCAAGACGTCTTAGTAAATCAGGCCCTTAGTGTGAATTCTCAACAACGGGAAAAATAAAAATAAAAACGTACCTTTGTATTCTTAAAGTCAAGTTATACCAGCTGCTTTGTCCATTGCAATCAATTATACTTTGATTGCTCTTATGATTGGCACTCTGTCAGTACACTCTTAATGCCAGACTAAAGGCAACAATCACACAGCTCTTACATCCAAGAGAGTGTTTCTACAGTATCAGATATGGAGACCCACTATTAGCTTGGGATGATTTACATGGGTCCCTCCAGAGTCTTAATGAGTGAGGGCTAATTGCATTTATTTGATCCAGTGAACATGCAGATTGACTCTGTTTCCTCTGCAGTTTAGAGGGAGCTGTCAGGGAAACAAACCAATGCCCATGAGCTGTTGCTATGACTCACAAATTAATCATCAATATATAAAATTGCTACAGGATTATATATGTTGAATGTTTGTTTAGCCAGTATGCAGCTGTTGACTTCCACTGTGACGATACAAATTAATGTGATACAAGTCTGAACGTGTTGTCATCAAATCACGCATCACAAATCATTTCAAAACTTTTATTTTAATAGTTTTTTTATTTTTTTATTATATTCTTGAAAACCAGCAGATAGCCAGTATTTTACCTCTTCAAAGAAATAATAAAAATTCTTGCTACAAAGCATATATTTTTCCTGTTTAACATATGTGATTGATTTGGATATCTGCAACATGAATACAGTACAAGAGACCATGGAGAGGATTTATTTGCTTTTCATGTAGATAAATAAGGGAAATATAAATTGTATATAAATAATTCAGAAATTAACACAGTTTTAAAAGTTCCTCATCATCCCCCCTGTGTGGAAATAATTAGCAGTTTTAAAAAAATAATTTTTTTTGTTTTATTTGCGGTTACGAAGTCAGAGCTTAGTGAGCAACACTGAACCATGAGCAGCACACCAGCAACTGCTGACTTTAAGGATGCGTTAGAGCTATACTGAAAATGTACAGGAACACACGCAATGCGTACTAAATTTAACGACATATTCCTTTAATGGTTGTTTTTTTTTTTGTTTAAATATGATTCATTTTAAGATTCAGTTTCATGCAGTGGAGTAATGCAATGTGTGGATGACAAATGGAAACTTTAACGTTAAACACTCTTGTGTATAATTATTGCAGGGCAGGAAGAGATGACATTTTTTGCAGCACCTGCTTGTGACTTATTGTCATGCTGCTGCCCAATATAGCCCCAGTCCCCAGCATCCTCTGGGCTTTTTTGAGTAAAAGTGCATAGCAGTTTGAGGTTAAACAAATGAGGCGTGCGTACATAATACTGTAGGAAAAACGTGTCCTCTCCCAAACTCCCACCGTTGTTCTAATCCCCGCCCCCACCACCCCTGTCTGACCCCCCCCCCCCCCCACCGGGAGATTCAGGTGATTGGGCATTAAGTGGAGAATGCTGGGCTAAATCTAAACCTGTGCACCCATATTGGGTTGTCCTGTCTTGGAAAATCACTGGCTAACAGGTGCTCTCTCTGTTGGAGGTGTGTGCGTATATGGATGAATGCACAGGCCAGGAGTCCAGGTAAAAAATAAAATAAAATAAAAATCAATGCAAGAGAACACATGCACCCCAATAGAGTTTGTGGTGAATGGGAATCTGAATTCAGAGCCATGACCTGTCTGGCCTGGATGGACATGCTGAGATTTTGAAGGTTTTTTGAAAACTGAGGCAGAGAACAAAAAAAATGATATGTCATGTCATTTATCATGATTAAAGCATTTTCTTTTTGTAAAGGGTATTGAAAATATTTACATTTAAATGCAAATTAATTTTACTCAATTTTACAAGGCCCTAAATACATTGGTATTCATTGATTTATGCACTTACATACATACATACTGTATATACTCAACCATCCACTAACTTTCTGAAAATATTTTTTATATAACCATGATATTTTCATTTTTCATAAAAAAATACAAATAAAATAAATTGGAAAACAAGTCACAGCTGGACTGACTGTTCTCAATATAAAAGAAAATGTGTGCAGTGGGACAATTTCAAAGATCTCCTTTTTTATATAAGCACATGTTTTAGTGTTAAAGACGCAGTGCAATAGTAACATATGGTAGGGTACTGCTCCTGAGACGGTGCTGTGAAGAAACTCAGCACTTCATTATGCTAATATAATGCGCCGTAATGATTTTTATATACAATTTGTGCAGAGGGCCAGTTGTGCACTTCAGTAAGCTTAATGAACGCCTTGGCTCAATGATATTTTTTGAATTGCGTATTAATTTGTTTCCCCATTACATTTTGTTATTATCATTCGCAGTTGTCATATAAGTACGCACACGCTGAACGGAAAAATCTATCAAACGTTATGAAACAGTTGGTTGGATTCAATGGCTGCGAAGCCTGCGTTTCACAGTGTGTCAAGCATGTGCGCTCACGTTCAGTAGTGTCCCTACTTAGCAGACCCCTCCCCCCTTTCATTGCACTTTCATATTGCGAGAAATTGAAACAAAACATTAGCAAAGGAACTGAAACATACATATGATCTTGGTGGGGATCTCAGCAGGCTTTGTTGCTAAATGGAATAAAACAGTCATCACTGTGGGATGAAGATATTCGTTTATCTGTGTGATATTTTCTTTTTCCCCATAAACCCCCCCCCCCCCTGGCATCCCCTGGCCGGTAACAGAAAGTGAGTTTCTTGAAAAGATGGTGCATGGAACAATTTTTCTCTTTCAGTTCAAGTCAGTGCACAGAACGCACGGATCAGTATGTACATGGAATTCCGGTAATCGTTTGCGTGCCGTTCTGCCTGGCGCTCGTGCAAATGGACCTTTGCATTAAGCGGTGGTTGTATAGGTCATCTACAAACGTGTTACCGTGTTTCCTCAAGCTTACAGGTGGACAGAGGTGATCCCGCCGTTTATCTGTGCTCACAGACCCACCCTTACCGGGCCTCTCACTGGGCCTCTGAATGGGCCTCTTGCGCCTAGTGAATGGATTGAGAGGTGAGACGCATTTTCAAAACACTGGCGCGTCACGGGAGGTTGTTAAGTCCCATGCAAATAGCGAGCTCATGATTTGCGTTGATATGAGAGATAACATTTTCTACTTGGGCTGTGGACGTAGACGAGGCGCGCCTTGTCTTTACTCACTGAAGGGTCCTTAAACAGTTCGGAGATAAAGAATGATAAGTTACAGTTTTCTTGGCGGCGGATAGATAACGTCTTATTTCACTGGAATTGTACAAAATGTTAAGTTGCAGGAAGTGAATGTGGTGGATGACAAGTGACAGTTTATTGTTGTGGGCTTTGTCCGATGAGGTGGAACCTGTGACTCATTTGAACTGGGACTTCCCCCTGATGTAGCTTCCATCCTAGCAAGCACATACCCCCCCCCCCCCCAAACCCTGAATATTGAACATTCTCAGCTAGAACTGACCATCTCTACACTTCCTCCCATAACCACTTTACTGCCAGAAGCATCCCCCACCCACACTTTTAGTATCGCTGAAACAGGCCTGGGAATGAAAGATGCAAATAACATTCACATTTATGCATTTGCCACTTTTTGATTTTCCGGATTCTCCCTTGTTATATAAAACCAGTTGTGGTTTTGTGCAGCATAAACTTAACATTCGTCACATAGGTCATTGGTACTCTCATGCTGTGTTTCAAACCTTTCCCTACAATACACCATGCACGCTAGCCTTTTATCCATCCGTTGTGTTAATTTATTAAATGTGACCGTCTCAATTAATTCATTAAATAATACGTACAGTTTTAAGCGACTTTGTTACAAAATTTTATCAGTCAAGCAAAATCGTTGTTTCATTTTCAACACTTCCAAATGAACATTTATTTCAGACATAATTTACGGTACACAAGATTAAATGTTGATATCAAAGATCAATATCCACTTTATAGGGCAATGAAACTGACTGAATTGAGAGCTCAGGCCCAATGAAATCCAACATACTGGCAAAATGTTACCTTGTAAACACAGAAGCACTGCTCTGAGGCAGACATGGCTGTCTGCGTACTTATTAAAATGATTTTGTAAGCAGATATTAAATACTTTACTGCTAGATTTTCATTCTGGTACTACCCAGATTTATAGAAAACTGTGTGAGGTGTTTTTTTTCCACCGTTTTACATTACATAACCACATGAATATTTTACCACAACGTTAAAGTAAATCGTAGGAGTATATGATTAATATATTAACATACTAATGGAAAGGGGTAAAATGTTTAAGATTTGGTTCAGTCAGTTTGTAATTTATGTAAATGTGGCCAAGGAGCATCATCCAAAATAAATGATATACATAACATTCTAGTGACCTCTGTTCAATTAATATTATGGCCCCACAGAATTTATTTTGTCGCGGCTCTCTTAACGGATGCTAGTAGCTCAACAAGTCTAAACTAGCTTACAGAGCCTGGCTCAGTATGTAACATTCAAATGATTACTGCTCGCAGTCCCCAAGGTATTCATTACAGACAAAATTGCTCTTGTTGCCTGCTGTACAAGCTGAGTTGCAATGGGAAATGAAAAACCAGCCTCGAAAAATAGGCCACCTAATTAAGTTAAACTACTGTAGCATTTAGTCTGACATCTTCATTACTCAAAAATGAAACCAACAAAAAAGCTGCTTCATTTAGTGGGTTACCCTTGTTTACATTTTCTTCTTAATTCTTTTATTTAATTTATTTAGTTATTTATTTTTAATTAATCTTGCACAAGCCACACTGAGCGCCACACTATCGAAAGGGATACTGTCTGCTCCCATCATTTTTACTGGGAAATGTGGTTAACCAGAACCATGGGACTGAACTTAGATTTACGAGACCCTGAGTTGGTCAACAGCTCAGATATATATAATAATGAGATGTCACCATCCCTAGACAATTGCATCCATTATAGTGCCTTGGTGTGCAGGAGAAAATTTTACTGTTGATGACATTCTGAAAAAAATAAAAACAAACAAACATTTTTCTCATTTCAGAGTATGCTCTATTTTATACACTATGCTCTATTGTTTCAGAGACATTTAACGTGTAATTCCTTGCAATGTGTTAAGATTTGAATCCAGGTATGGTCTGCAATTGAATTGATATGGTAGCTCTAGTCCCAATTAACCAGTCGTTTTTGTTATTCAGTGAGGATATATTGTGCTACCCCATGGCATCTTATCACATGTTTCACATGTTTCCATTAATCATCTCAGTCAAGAAGGGAATTTTGATTAATCACATAGCCCTGCATAATCTCTCCTATAAAAAAGCAGCAATGTTATTTTTGACATTATTTAAATTTGTTTGTGAATCAGATTTCATGCAATATCATCACAGCAATGTGCTCTGTGCACTCTTTACAGGGAAATACGGAAATCCAGAGAATGTCTCATTAAATGTGACACACCACATTGTGTTTGCAATTTGTGAATCATTTAGCTCACAAGCATTTCTATTTCTGTATTGTATTAAGGTGTTAGTAATTAGTCTGAGCTAGCATTATTTATGCTGTACTCATGTTGTAATGTAATACAAAATGTCCTCTTGCCATCATTTTTAACTAGAAATATTCTGGTGTCCTTTTCACAGCGATGCTCTTCATGTCTCAGTATTTCTATTATCCTTGTACTATTTCAGCAGGAGTTTTCTGCAGGCAGGTATAGCCGGCCAATCACTAATTTGTCTCAGAGGGAGAAAGGAGCCATGCAGTTTAATCATTCTGTAATATTCTTTTTTTCTTTGTCCTTTTAGGCACCCAAATTTGTCTTGGGAAATATTTATAGTGGTGTACTGTGTATATACCTCCAGCTGCCTTAAATGAAAAGTTGCTTCATAAATACAGTTGATAATAATAATAATAATAATAATAAAATCTACGATACACTACAAGGCTCCACAACCACACACACGCACACACACGCACACGCACACCCTCCTGCGAGCCCACATATGCAAACGCAGAGGCTCAAACAAATTCACTTGATGAGCAATATCCCATTTATATCTATTGAGATCCTTTTTCACACCATGACGTCCGCCACTGACACCGGAGTGAAGCAGGGTCATAATTTAACACTGCGAAATTGCACAGCTCCATCTTTGAAGGGCAGTCTTGGTGCCACAGCGGAATTACTCCCCCACCCCCACCCCCATCCCCTGGCCCCATGGACCTCTAAATACCTATTAAAGTAGTCTTATTTTATTCTCTCTGATGGGAGAATTTGAGGGTAAATAAAAGAGGTTTTATTTGATAAAATATGTAGTTCGGGGCATTCTGGGATACTGCAGGGGAGACAGGATTACAGTTATTGAGCAGTGAGCTCCGCTGGTTAAGGACTTGCAGCATGCAGTTTGCAAATAGCCTACCTTGTGCAAGGCAGTATTTAGGTTCAGGCTAAATACAGTTTTGATTGGCAGTCATTAGATGGGTGTTATGTTATTGCTTTATTTTAACTTTTGGGTCAGACTGAATTTTTTTATTTGTTTTATATGGTAGTGAAATGTTTCAAATGTTTCAAATGTAATTTTAGTCTGTATAGAATTAAATTACTTTCAGAACTGATTTGTCAGTTTGCAAATTTCCCTGTGTCTCTTACAAAAGTAATACACTTTGCTTTGTGGGAGTTAGGCAGTGGGGTCTTTTATTTTTTTTAAATTGACAGATGGAAATACAAAATGATAATATATTCACACATTTTAATGTTATACATATTACATGAATATGTCTCAACATATTTATGCTCCCATGTCATTTGTCATAATTATTTTCTCTTGACCTTGTTTTTATTAGTGATATATTGTCTTTCTTGTTTATTTCCATAAAATCAATAATATACAGAAACAATAATTGTGGTTCACTGGCTTATTCTGCACTTCTGTATGTTTTATGATACAGGCAACATAAGGACATTCCCATCATAGAAAATGATACCACTATGCAGCACACAAATTGCATGGTACAATTTCCAATAAACAGACCCATAACCTTTCTCTTGTAAGGAGCAGGTGTCGTTAAATATGGTGCTCTGTTGGGAAGTACTCGAACAGATTTTCTGTCTTAACACTTTCAATTGCCGTAATCAGCTCCACTCAGTCAGATCTCGGTGAAGAATCATGTTTCAGGGAGTCCTCAGAGCTTGGAGCGATCCAGCTCGACAGCGTGTAGGACCAGCAGTGACAGTCCCGCATTTGTATTCAGATGGCTACGCTCGTAAACTTTTCAGAAGTAAAACGAGAAACCTGAAATACCATCATAGATGAATTTAACGTGCGGCCATAGCCAGCTTTTTCAGATTGCTTGGCAGCCAAACCTTGTTTTTTTTTCCCTTCTCCCCTTGTGCTCTCACTTCAGAAATGATGCCAACATGTTGTCCCAAACTAATGCAGACATCTGTGAGGGGAAACGCAATCAAACATGCAAATTAATAATAAGATGAGTTTGCTGTTAGAAAAGGGAATTAATCTGTGGTTCATTAAACACATTATTGCTGCCTTTTGAAGAGACAGTTGGGCTTGGATTTTGGATGTAATTCTTCTGTTAATTGCCTTAACTGGCAGTTTTACAGAATGGATTATTTTTTCCCCTGAATAAAAACTTATGTAGGAGGTGGCAAAAAATTAATTAATTTCTGTACAGTGTGCATCTGCAGGGTCTGGATCCTGTTAAAAACCTGTTACAGACATTTTAATGAATATGGCTTTCAGTCGGATAATTTCAAGAAGTGTAAGAAGTTATAATTTGTCCATCTTCCAAGTCAATTGTTGTTACCTTGAATTAAAACAAGTGGGCTTTATTGAAAGGCAACACTTTTAACTGTCACGCTGTTAACTGTGAAATGTTCATTAGGAAATGAAAGCATGTTTGCCTCACAGATGGTGATAGAGACTTGATCTACCACTCCTCTTTGAAACTAGAACTCAATTTGGCAGTGCATCCAACTTGAAAACATATTTAAATCCTCGAGACAATACAAAAATAATGAACTTAATCCTTCACGTTTTTTTTTGTTTGTTTTTGTTTAAGCTATGCGACTATATTTTTATCTGTATGACTGCAATTTTGTTTAATTCAGTGTTTGACGATATTAAATTATATTTTAAAACTTATTATTAGTGAGACTTTTGCGAAGCAAATAAGGCACCGTAGGCTGTTTTGGCAGCCGTAACAAAACTAAGCAATTACATTTAAATGTATCTGGCATTAAGCAGATGCTCTTTTCCAGAACACCTTACAGAGATTAGATGTTTTAAAAAAACATGCAATCCATTTATACAGCTGGATATTTAAGGCAATTCAGATTGAGTACAACAGCAGTGCCCCAGGATTCAGACATACAACCTTTGAGTTGCAAGCCCAATTCTGTTACCAATGTCACTTTATTCACCTTGTCTCTAGCCATAAAAACATGTGTATTCTGGTTTATATATATATATATATATATACAAACCCCAATTCCAAAAAAGTTGGGACAGTATGTAAAATTCACATAAAAGCAGAAAGTAGTGATTAGTAAATGTTCTTTTACATACTGTATATTTAATTGAAAACAGTACACAGAAAAGATATTTAATGTTTTACCTCATCAACTTTATTGATTTTTGTAAATATACGCTAATTCCGAATTTGATGCCTTGAACAGGTTCCAAAAAAGTTGGGACAAGGGCATAAAAAATAATACCTGTTTGGAACATTCCTCAGGTAAACAGGTGATGCTATTATAACTGGGTATACAACAGTGGCGGCTCCTGAGCTGAAAATTGGGGTTGCGGAAAACTTCCCTTTAAACTGATTATTGGTCTTAATAATTTTTCAATCCGTTTCCTTGATTAACAATAGGCTACATCAGCGTTTAATTCACCAATTACCAATCGCTTTTGTTAGATTATTTTTTTATTGCAGGTTGTGCTAAATAAAAAAAAGAATCTAACAAAAGCTGAGCTTTAAGATCGTTTAATTTCCATGAATATTTTCGGAATTAAGAGTGCGGAGAACGAAGAGCACATGTATCCACAATTATAATGTTGATTAAAATGTGCACAATTTTGCGACGCAAGTTAAAATAATTTTATTACTTGCCTAATAGCCTAATTGAGGAGAACCGGCTACATTTGATGGCATTAAGTAATTGGTGAATTAAACGCTGATGTAGCCTATTGTTAATCAAGGAAACGGATTGAAAAATTATTAAGACCAATAATCAGTTTAAAGGGAAGTTTTCCGCTACCCCCAATTTTCAGCTCAGGAGCCGCCACTGGTATACAAGGATATCAAAAGACTCTTGATATCTTACTTCCAGGTACTCTTACAAGCAATACTATAACCTCTCTGCATTTTAATGGATCTCTGTGGGAAATGGGGGGTGGGACTAGATTTAGCTGTAAATTATGCTGGAACAGTATGGAATACATGGTTGATAAAATGGCTGTAAGTCATCAAGGGTCTGAGGTATCAAACGAGCCTCAAACCATCACTCTGCTGCCAGATATGCAGTAGATATGGATGGATCACTTTAAGGGTAGTTTCTCCTGACAAATCTTCCTATTGAACTCTATGGAAAAATAAGAAGAAACCCTTCAAGTTATCCATCCATATCTACTGCATATCTGGCAGCAGAGTGATGGTTTAAGGCTTGTTTGATACGTCAGACCCTTGATGACTTACAGCCATTTAGCCAACCATGTGTTCTATACTGTTCCAGTGTAATTTACAGCTAAATCTAGTCTCACCCCCCCAATTCCCATGCATAGAGATCCATTCAAATGCAGAGATGTTATAGTATTGCTTGTAAGAGTACCAGAAAATAAGATATCAAGAGTCTTTTGATGTTGTTGGGTCACAGACATCAGGAAGGCATGGCATGCAAAGGACATGCGACCAAATATTAAAAATTATTACTTTATTCTATATATAAATGCAGGGGTGCCAATAATTGTTGCACATGTGGTTTTTTTAAAAATAATTATTTCTTTATGAAGGATTTTTCTCATAATAAATTTACTTCAATTGAAGTTTGGATTTTTCTCATTTTTTCAGTGTGACATTAAGCTAATTCACCAACCGGTGAATCTTTAATAACCCTTTTTAGTCATCTTTACCAGGGGTGCCAATAATAGTGGAGGGCACTGTATATATATATATATTTTTTATTTTTTATTTTATTTTATTATTATTTTATTTTATTTTTTTTTTGATGGTCCAAAAGTGTTTAATATCTTATAACATACAATTACATTTTGATTTTTTTTTTAATGTCATTAAACTACATAAACTCAAACTGAACATGTGAAGACCATAATAAAAGTATACATCCTGACTGTAACCAATGGTGCAGTAGGGTTTTCTCTAAACGTCCCAGTGATATAATGTCCTCTCTACATCTCTGCCCCTGACAGTCTTACCCTGTGCCCAGCCTTGGTGATGAAGACTTCAATATCCCACCCATTACCCCACCCACACTGCCGGAGCACCCGCTGGTCCACATGCCTGAGTCAGACTCCACCGGGTACCATTCTCTCTGCCCCCCTCTGCCTCAGAATGGACTACACCCCTTCCACCCACAGAACATGGACCTCCCTTCCATCACAGTCTCCAACATGTTGAGCCAAGATGGCGCCCTGCTTTCAAATTCATTGTCTATGGTAAGTCTCCCTCTACCCCTCTATGATGTCACATCATGATAACATGAAATATTGTTGTATATAATAAAATCACATTTCAACGTGTGTTTTTGCAAGGTTAAACATGCTATAGTGAGTTTTTGGAGAGTTTCATGACGAGACCCATCCAGTTAAAAATTAGTTGTTTCCTAATTACTCTAAACCATTAGGACTTTTAATTCATTATCAGTTGCTACAAGAGATTATATTAATTTGTCAGGGTGGCAGGTCATTATATTTTTTATCATTTCCTATTAGGACAACATCTCAGTAGACAATCCATCGATGAGATGAATGTTTTAATTTGTAACGTTTTGAGAATGTTCAAAGATCACATTTTAATAGCAAGCTGTGATCGGCATACAATTGAATTGATTGTTCTGCTATATTTGAACATTAAATTAGGAGTTATAGAAGGTTGACCATTGCCTGATCTTAATTCCTTGACTTTCTTGAAGTTTTCAGCATGGAACGACTCTTAATATTGAAGAAACGAAACTTAAGGCACAGGTGTTTCTTGATTTGATAGATCCTCAGCGTTCTGTAATGTCAAACAACACTAACTGAGACTTTGACTAATTGTGGTTAACCAGCAGTACTTTGTGAGCCCTGGAGACATTTCACATATTACTAACCTCTATTGTCTGTGTAAGTGATGACTAAGTCATTTTGACACTTTGCCGTTTGATTAGCTGTTTAGTAAAACTTTTTGTCCCACTCTCTTCACACTAAACCACAGTACGCCATTTAGCCTTTGAAACCAATTTATATGTTTTTTTATTATTAAATAAAATTAATTCAAGCACAGCACATTGGTTTTGCCTAGTCTCTTGTAGTGCTTAAACCTCTTCCTTTATCAACCAGTGCCATTTTATTTTGGTTATGTGCACATTTTAGGCAGAATATGGCTTTCTGAGTTTCAAATTGCAATTGTGATTTGTCTTAAAGGTTTTTTTTTTCTCCTTTGTCGTTGTTCTTGTAGCAGTGGCTAAAAAATAACATGTCCTCATTGGCCGTCATTGCATAAGCAATATAACAGCATTGCACCACTTATATAAACATGTATACATGGTTATAGTATGAGAGAAAAATAGATAAAACTGAAATTACCTTCTGCCTTTTGTGAAAATAATAATACTCTATGTTCGCTTTCAGCTCTCTTTTCACATACACATCAAATAATAAACGCTATCTGATATATGTGGGCATACTTAAACCACATCACATGTCTTGAATCACATAAAGCAGCAGGCCCTAAGTGGCTCACAGCAAATCTCATTCCAATCGTATGTGTGTTTGCAAAATAGGTTTTCAACACATAATTATGAGAATTTAGACTGTTGGCATAAAAACATTTCAACATTATACCATGACAGTAAATAAATAATACAAAAAAAATGTAGAATTACATGCATAATGAAAGATTTCAAGATTCACCCTAGGCATTTTTTCTTTTCACCTTAATGTTCTCAGTGCTGGAAGAATATCCATTAGAGCCACTATGAATTATGGTTGCCAGGCAACAGGAGAGAGCTTGTAACGGCAGTAAAGAATGAAATAGCTGTTTGACAGAATGAATTTTCTCTGAGCATTAGCCTGTTGAAACGGTCTTTTCTGGTGGAACATAAAGTGCATTTATTTGCCTCATGCATTTTTTATTAGAAAATTATTTCAGTTCCAGGGGCTTGAATCGTTTTACTACAGAATATATTTGATTTTAATGTGTTTTACTAAAATAAGTATTAGAGGAAAAAGGATTTTGCCTCTGAGTGGATGCATCGAACCATGCTCTGTGGACTCCTTTCAAAGAAAAATAAAAACGTATTCAGTGCATGTTAGGATTCTAGACTTTCAAACCCAGAGCAAGACGTTGAAGGACACCATGCATGAAGACAGTCAATGTAACCGAAAATGTCTCAAGAAAAATAGGAGGGGGAAGACATTCAAATGACAGATTCCAGCCTCCATACAAACTGATTTAGTTCAACCCAAATAAATAAAAGCTACATTTTGTGAGTATTGTGGATAAATAGTGCAGTTTTATATTATTTACCTTGCAGTAATGCGGATCAATGAAACGTTCTTGAACATCAGTACAACTTTTTTGTACTGCATGGAATCTATGTGCTCAATCCAAGACTCTCCTCTCTTCCATTAGCCTACAAGAACAAACAAAACATAATTTACTAAAAAAGAGTGAAAATAATAGAAATGCTATGTGCTACACTAGTACAAAGGGGAATTGGATCAGGATTTTTTACACAGCCCCTGCATTGTTAGTGAATCAATATGATATTTTTGCTCATTTGAATGTGTATGTTCAAAAATAACTGTATTTCTGGAAACACTTAATATCAACAGCATATTTTTACATAATTACCTTTTTTTTTATACTAATTTACCACCAGATGTGTCTGTGATGAATGCACAAAAGTATAAAGACCATCATTTTCTTTTGATACTTTTCTTGGTACAAATGGTTTAATATTATAATTAAAAACAGGCTATTAAAACAACTCTGACTAAGCAAAATCTTTAAGCAAAATAAGGCAGTTTGGTATTCATGCAGTTTAAAAAAATATATATTTTATCTGATATACACTATGACTGCGTGTGCACAGTATTTCTTTTAGTGTAAACTACATTAAAGTTGATCCCTTGTGGATTCATATAATCTCTCAGAGTTACGTCAGCACTAAAAATGTATTGCAAACTGACAAATGTTTGTGTCTGTGTGTAAGAAACCCACAATGTTCCATTGTGTATTGTATGGTGTAGGTTTTTTGCACCTCAAATGTAAAAGGCAAGCATATTTTCTTGCTTATGCCGTTTAAATTAGCATCACAGACCTGATGCACATCAAGTGGCTTGTGGCTTGTTGCAGGTCATTCTGTATCATTTGCCTTAATTAATCCATTGCCATTGAAATGCCACCATGAATACATTGTGCTTTAAAAACAGCATTATCTGCAAAACAGTCTAATCGATAAGGCTTTATAAACATGTTACATTTTTATTAGTCACACAAACCAGTTTCTTTGAGGTTATATTGTAGCTTGTGTTTTTTTGATGATCACTAAACAACCTGAACATTTACACCAAAAATAAATAAATATATAAATAAATAACCTGCTGATAATTCTGAAGTAATTAATTTGCATACACCTTCGTTGTACAGAGTGATTCGTTTTGGGACAGAATAATTGTGTTTGGGGAATATTACCCTCAATGGTGACTTAAGGATTGATGAAATTGATCAAAGTGGCCTCGCTTTTTGTCATGTAAAACTTGCAGAGCAGGCAACCTTTAGGGATTTTACTGCTGACCTTGTAACATCACCTCTGTTCACTATTCTACCTTTTTTCATACTGAAGATAAATGCCAGGCAAAGATGTTAACTACAATAAGATCTTCTGAATAACAAACATTATTCAGTAATTATTTAAAAAAAAAAAAAAACATTATTCAGTATTATGTGAAATGGAGTTCAGCAACTATTAAGGTAATTGAAGACCCTGGTGCTAAAAGTACTGAAGTCACAAAATGTCTATTTTAAGAAAATCAAATCCGAAAATGTCATTGATCCATAAAATCAGCCATTAAAAGTTTTGCTGTTTTTATGCATTGCTTAGGCACCTTTTCTGTTAACAATATTTATAGGGTGGACTTAGCTAAACAAATACCACATGTTTCTATGCTCAACTTGGATTGTCTAAAAATGTGACTTCAAAGTACTTTTAGCACCAGGGTCTTCAATTTCTGGTAACATCTTTAGCAGCACATACATACGATAATGCAGGTTGCAGGAGTTATGTGAACACTACCTATTTGTAATCAAATTAAGTCACTGTTTAGTAATAACAGTATGGTGAAAACATTTACTCAGCGACTGAAAGATAAGATGTTTACATTTATTACTTACTTGAATAACAATGATGTGAATTTGAATGACTCAATGACGATTAAAAACATTCAGAGGAAAATCTCTACTGGGACTTTTACATTTTTCAGGTACATTCTGTTTTACATTTTACTGTGTTTAATACAAAATTTACTGTTTGTACTTTGTATTCTCAGCCAATTGACTATGCCAAAACTACACCAAAAAACTTGTCACTGGAAATTTGAAAAGCCTTTGCAGTAAATCAAAACTTGAATGAATTAGTGTACAATGACTACATTCAGAACAGGCAATACGACTTTAACTATGTTAAGTATGACTTCTGGTGACTGACGTGGTGGTTCCAGCATCTCAGAAACAGCTGCCCTCCTGGCATTTCCACGCACTACAGTCTCTCGAGTTTACAGAGAATGGTGTGATAAACAAAAAAAAAGCCAGTGAGCAGCAGTTCTGTGGGTGAAAACACCTTGTTATTGAGAGAGGTCAGAGAACAATGGGCAGACTCCTTCAAGCTAACACAAAGGCCACAAATGCGCAAATATCAGCCTATTTACAACAATGGTGTGGTGAAGGGCATCTCTGAACACACAACACGTCGAAACTTGCAGCGGATGGGCTACAGCTGCAGAAGCCCACGCTAGGTTCCACTCCTGTCAGCTAAAAACAGGAAGATGAGGCTTCAGTGGGCTGTAGTGGGGTAGTAATCTCGATTTATGCTGCGACATGCAGATTGTAGGGTCAGAATTTAGCGTAAACAGCATGAATCCATGGATCCATCCTGCCTTGTGTTAACGTTGCAGGCTGGTGGTGGCGGTGTAATGGTGTGGGGAATGTTTTCTTGGCGCACCTTAGGCCCCTTAATACCAACTGACCATAATTTTAATGCCAGAGCATTCCTAAGCATTGTTGCATGACAGTGACTTCAGTTTACTCCAGTGGCTTACACAGTCCGTAGATCTCAATCCAATCGAGCACCTTTGGTGTAACAGGAGGTTCACAGCATGAATTTGTGGCCAAAAAAATCTGCAAGGAATTGTGTGATGCTATTGAGTCAACAAAATTCCCTAAGGAATGCATCCAGAGCCTTGTTGAATCCATGCCCCAAATAATTCAGGCTGTTCTGCGGGAAAATGGTGTAGGTCTACTTAATATAGTGGCCACTGAATGTGTATCTTGTACCTCATAATTGAAAATATTAATCAGATAAAAATGTATTATTAGTCAGAATTGGAGCACCTTTATCGAGCATAGAAAGTGATTCCCAGATGTGTTACAGAGATGTGTATTGCCATTCAACTACATTGTGCCAGTGCACCATTATAAACAAACTCATTGTATTTACCAGATCTGTTTCTCTTATAATGATGTTGCCGATTATTGTATAATAATAATAATGCACATATTTAAAAATGTACAAATACAGTTACTCCTTGGGTTCAGGTCCATATTTAGTCAAGTATTTTTTGAGAAATTATCAAACATATATTATCATAAAATGAATTAAATACATATCTTAAAGGCCTTTTTAGAACAGTGAATCTAAATAATTGAAAGCTTAGCAGATTTATTTTGAAATCAAATTTTTACATTTTTCCTGCTCTTTGAATCACTAAACATAATTCATGAAAGTGCTAGATTTTAACTTAACCAAAGTTCACTGGAATTGACATTAGCGCCAGCCGATATTCGTGCCAGAAGTGGTTTATTTTACTTGCAATAATTGTATTTTTTTTTTGTGAAATGTTTTATTAATCTGGTAACACAATATACCATTTGAAAGTGTTAAAAGTCCATCTCTATAAATAATTTTACAATGCCAATGTTATAGCGATAACAGTTCCTTATTTTGTAACATGACACAAAACAGGCTATATCAAAATGATGATTCCGCTAGTTCCGTGTGTTCTGGAAATCCCCAGACGACATGAATCACTGTAATATAAAATATTTTAGGTGAGAAAAAAAAACTTCCCATTCCACTGTGTTTGAGCTTCTGTTACTCTCTGTCAGTAATAATCACTGCAGTAATTCTGACTCTTTGAAAATAAACTCCTAAGGGTAACCTTACAGAAGAGACCAGGAGTATCCCTGTAGTCAAAGAGGCTCAAGAACATAACCATTTTATTTTTGTTTGTGTTCAAAAAAGGTGGTGCTAGAGAAGGGGTTAACTTGCCAAACTATTCTGAAAAAAAATATATACTATGGGTTTTTTAAAGTAGAAAAATACATACAGATTGAATCCAGGACCAGAGAATTTTATAACAGCCACTTTTCTGATTTCATGGTTGAACGATTTAAATCTCTATAAAGATTTTAATAATTCAGAGATGACAATGTAGAAACTATTGGATGCTGAGTGAATTCTTTGGCTGCTGGAAAGAGTTGACCCTTTATGAAAACTCAATATGGCAACTAAAAACTAAATAATTACATGAGTGCAAAATGTTAACATGTATAAGACTGGCCTAGGAATGTTCTTCCTAGACCAGTTCTGCTGGGTCTGGCACTAATACTATTGTAAATCAGGTGACTGTGCTTGTGTTGTCCTGCACTGAAATACAGTGTACGATGTACTTATAATCATGAAAATGCAGAGTCACTCTTTCTTCCATTTATTAATTCCATATATGTACCACCTGCTTCATGCTTTAGTTAAATAACTGATCTCAAAAATGTGCTGTATTTTGCAGGACTGTTATCAAAAGGAGAGACTATGGACCTTAGTTGTTGGAATTTACATTTTTGAACAGTCCATTAAAACAGACCATGGCAGGTATAGGACATATTGCAAAGGGTTTTCGGCGATGGAACAAATAGAGGAGAGGTTCTGCTATTGTACACATTTAACATATATTCACTACAAATACTTTAAATCAGGTAAAAACGTCTGACTGAAATTACAAATGGCAAAGGTCACATGTGGTTAATCAAGAGATTTTAAGATGAGGAAATTCCTTTGAGTGCACAAAGCCCACCGTTGTCTGAAATTAGTGTTCCCTTGTGTGTTCGAGGTCTTGAAGTCTTGAAAGAGCTGGGCAGTCCTTCATTCTTCTCAGAAGCGAGCGTAGGCTACATAGATGCTGGAAATCTTTACCGTGCATGCATTTGTTTTTCATGTGGAAATCATTCCCTCACTATTTTATTAACCTCAATGCTGAAAATGTGTCAGTACTTATGTCACAGAGGTTCAAGCCCCCAGTCCACGCTTGAAAACATATTTTCACATAGTGCTATGGTGTGAAGGCTTCAGGTTGTGGTCGCGTATTGGGCACACGTTAGCTTCCTTAGCAAATCTGAAACTTTGTAAGCCAGTGCTAGGTTCTCAGTGTTTGAGATAAAACAACAAATAAAATTCAAATGTACAAAAAAAATTAACTATTTATTACAGTCAAGAAGAACAAGACTGACTGCTGTGCTTCATGGAGAAATGCAGATTAAAATAAAAACATTGTGCTCGCATTCTGCTTCAGATCTTCAGACACAAAAACGCACAGCTGTGACAAAAAATACAATGCATGTTTTCCTACTTTTCAAAGGCATCTCAGCCTATAAGCATAGTTTCCTTTGTAAATGTTTACTTTCCCTGTGTCCTTTTGTTTGTAGTTGTTTAGTGGTGTTTGTAGTTTTGTTTTTGGTGGATGTCAATGGACAAGGGTCTTGGACCGTTATTGGAGGGCCATGGAACTCCACTGGCAATGAGGCTCCTGCAGACCCTGAGGGTAACGTCACTCAACAGAGTTCAGTGTCAAGTGATGACAGGCAGGGCTAAATGGTAGGGGCTGAGGAGACGCCTCTCGCTCTCGTTCCCAAGGAAGGCTGGCACCAGTCCAGCTCTGGCTGCTAACACCACATAGGCAGCAGCTGGTGAGCACCGCTAACAAACAGGGCCAATGGCTGCCTGCATTCCTGTTCCCCCTTCTACCAACGGCTGTTTTCTGAAACAGCTGGATCAGAGGGGACTAGGCCCCATAGACCTGGCCATGCTGTGCAAGTGTTTTTCTTCTTCTTCTTGTCGTTTTTCCGACTCTGATATTGACGGACCACCATGCTGATGCTCTCGTGCAATTTGTCTTTGGTGTGACACAGATGCAAGAGATGGCCAACTCTGAGACGTCCCGATACAACAGCCACCCACAAATGGAGGCTTTGAGGCCCAGACTCCAGTCGGTCATGATGCCGCACGGTCAGCTGACCACCATCAACCAATCCCAACTCAGTGCTCAGCTGGGATTGAGCGGAAACAATGTCCCCCATAGTTCCCCTTCACCTCCAGGAAGCAAATCTGCGACCCCCTCTCCCTCCAGTTCTGTGCATGAAGATGAAGCAGAGGAGTCTTTAAAGGTATACATAGTATGTGAGCCAATGAAATGTAAATGTACATCACAGAGGCCCATTTATGCTACTCATAACATAAGCGAGCCTCTATGCATCTCATCTTCAGTTCCATTAACGTTCAGTATATCTTTTAGAAAGCCTGTATTATGCTTGCACTGTTCTTACCAGTGCATCAGTTGACTCCCCAAATAATGATGGCAACACTATTAACATTGATCTTTTCTTCTTTGTGTTTTTGGTGATGTGATTATTATTCATGTGCCAATAAAAATGTTAATTAAATCAGTTGAAGTAGGCTACAGTAGAGGTCCTGAATTATTGGCACCCTTGATGAAAATGAGAAAAAGAAGGCCATTTAAAATAAACGATAATGAGCTATATTGTATGCTCAAACACATGGGAAACTATATACATTAAGTCAAATACAATCATTCTTAAAAAACAGACATTTTTTTATTGAGTAATACTGCTTTTATCAAAAACATGGGTTTCTTTAGACGTCTAGATAAAATCAAACAAACGTAATTCTTGTATTTACATTCATTTCAGTCTTAAGGAACTGTATTGTGAGATCAATGGCATAATGAGCTCCACAAAGTACCGGAACATTTTAGCCAAAAACCTGGTTGCCTCCGCCAAGAGGGTGAAACTTGGCTGACTGTGGACCTCCCACAAACACAATGACCCCAAACATGCCTCAAAATCTACATAGAAAACAAAATCTATGTTTTGCAATGGCCATCTCAGTTTACGGAATTAAATCCTATCGAAAACTTGTGGTATGAAGTGAACTGAAGAGAGCAGTCCATAAGCGCAGACCTATAAATATCTTTTTTTAAATCCTTTAAAAAAATTTTAAAAAAGTTTTAATTTTGTTGATTCCATTGAATCATTAATGCGGTATAGTACTTTCCACATGCGGGGAAATTGCAACATATCTCAGTTATGGTGTTATTTGCTTTCCACTGTCTGTTTTGTGCACATTTATGAATGGTGCTAAACCTGGACCTGACGGTAAATACTGGGGAAAATATTATTGCACCATTCAAATAATTGTGCATATTAGCAATTAATACCATGTGCTAATTATTACAATTAGCAATAAAGACACATATAAATATACATGTTATACCTGTATAACCAATATACCTATAATATTTAAAAGGGCTGATGTAAATACAGTACATTGCAGGGTTAGTTAAAAAGTCAAGCTTTGAGAGCTCTGGTTGCTGTCTTTATTTAACAGTTTTATCTTTTAGTGCAGTCGTATATAAATGATTAATCTTTCAAATAGCCGGTGACTAACCAATGCTGTGCGTTTGTACGTGTGTGCGTGTGTGTGCAGAGAAGTGTTTGTGTGTTTGTGCATGTGTGTGCGTGCATGAGTGCATGTGTGAGGAACTGTTTGGTATGCTTCAGGGGAAACCCATTATTATCTCAGAGCAAGCTAATTTATTGGGAAAGAAAACCTTGTCAGGAACCAGTGTCAGGGGATTAACATCTGTTATTTACAGTACTGAGTAATGAATTTCCCATTGAAAGTTTTCTGCAACCTTGAAAATGTGTGGAAATGGGTAACGACATTTATTAGAGCGCCTGGAAATTGTTTTATTCTCTCTAATATCTTGTTTTAGCCGACTTAATTTTTTTACAACATATAATGGGACTCTTTATGAAGCTGAATTTTTATAAGTGCGTGGTTTTAATTGATAGACAGTATTTATGCGAAAGAGATCTTTAAACAATAAAATATTTTTTGTTTGTTTCATTTACTTAGCCACTTAATTTTATGTTTGGTTATGACAATAAATTTGTTCATAAAATATACGTCGACTCCATGTGATGAAGCGCGTTGGAACCGACATTAAATTAGACCTGACCGGGATACGATGACTCATGAAGATGTCGGCGAAACAAAACTATTCTTTGCAAAAGTAGCCTACTTGAAATACAATATTATACAATATTTATGAATTGTATTGCTCGGTTAAAGAATAGTCAGTCATATTTATACTGATTGTTGCAGATTACACCAAATTATAGCAACAATATAATCTAATGCAGTGAAATCTAATGAAAATTATATTAAAATGTTTGATTTGATTTAACATAAACTACAACCAGGCTTTACATCAAAACATGTATAAATGTGCCTACAGGAAATATTGTAATATTTACAAGGCTGTCATATTTCATATGAATTTACTATTTATTGACTTGGTGATTACTGTTAAATGACAAGCCTTCCGATGGTGTGAATCTTTTTTATACATATTACTGACTAATGCTGATTTTTACCCATTTTGACTCATCATTACTCATTGTACCTTTGCAGATGAATGGGGCAGAGAAGAGACCAGCTACAGACATGGGAAAGAAGCCCAAAACCCCTAAGAAGAAGAAGAAGAAGGACCCCAACGAGCCGCAGAAGCCCGTCTCCGCCTACGCGCTCTTCTTCCGAGACACCCAGGCCGCCATCAAGGGGCAAAACCCCAACGCCACTTTCGGCGAAGTTTCCAAAATCGTGGCCTCCATGTGGGATGGTCTCGGTGAAGAACAGAAACAGGTACTTTCCGCTGACGGTGGCGTCTGTGAGCACGTCTCCCGATTCCAGCTGGAACTAGTGGGAGATGCGAGCGAAACGAAAGCATATCAGTACCAAGGTGTAAAAGCATTTGATGGTTTTTGAAAGCTGTGTCATGGAGAGAGAGTTGTGGTTATATTTAACGTTGATATTTCTTTCCAGAGCCGTTAGTTTGAAAGCAATCGATAGGTTTCATATCTGAAAGAAAAAAAAAACAGATTCATCTTCAAATCTGTCCTCATACCTTTTAGGCGGACAATGTGTCAGAAATGTAACGTACTCAAAAGGAAAGCTGAGTCAGCCTTGACTTTAGCATAGCTAACCCAGGACTGACTGCGATGCTGTTTTTAAGGAGTTATACAGTACATGTACCTCAAAAAATGTACATGCTGTACCAAAAAATAATTATTTAGCAAGTTTAATAAATGTGATTACTGAGTTTATAACAAATAAATTACAATTCCCCATATAATTGTAATTATGGTGTATACCCACGGTGTATCACCCCGTAAATGATTGGAGCCTAGGTCCTGGCGCTGTTTTCATGCATTTGTGAAATATAATTTCATCCAGAGCTGAAGTCGGTCGTTTGCACAAGATACCCTCACACGGCTGAAAGATAACTGTCATCTTTTGAATGAGCTTTTCCATGACCCTTCTTTTTGCCACCCACCCAGAGTCAATAGAGAAATGAAACCCATAATGGACCGAGCGAAAGAGGTTAGGAACTCTCTTCCAGGATTCTTTCCGATCAATCCCATCTTGCTGTGCCGCGCCGAGCTCATAACATGTGTATCTCCCTCAGACAGAGTCGAAACCCCATCTCATATTAGATGCGGTATCTTAGTGGGTTTTCTAATGCAAAATTCACATCTGTTGTTTGTTACCCTCAGCAATGCATTTTTATTCTGATCCAACCATAAACAGAAGTCAGTTTTTGGTTCATGGATGCATGGTTTGGTCCAGCTGAGTGAAGCCTCACTATGAATGGGGACAGGGAAGGCAGCACACACATAGGAAGAGGAGTGTAATGTAAATGTGCCATGTGTGATAAGTGTATGACTCCTGGACAGTGTCCTACCGTAACGGTGCAGTAGGTTGCCGAAGTAAAACAATGGGGAGGGGCATGCCACATGACCTTATTCTTCGATGCCCAGGAAATTAAATATGTGCTATCTGCACAGCTTTGTGTGATTCATTGCGCAGAACATTAGTTAATTTCCTTGTGTGTGGAAATATAACAAATAGCTTTTGTTCAGTGGAAGGTACTATAGAATAACCGCTAACTGTTTTATTTTCCTGGGCTAGATGCGGCGAATGGAAAAAAAAGCTCAATCTTCCTGCGTGGTAATTCATGTTCTTACAGAAGCTTAAGTTGGGAGCTGTCATGTCCATGACTCGATACTCTCTAAGCTCTGTATTAATGAGCTTGTTGAGCATCTAAAGTGACAGTATACTATATATCCGTCTAATGGCAGGCATATGTAGTTCTGCTTTGTAATTAAGTTCAGAAATCATAAATATTACTTTGAATAGACCGGAGACTTTTAAGGGGCCTCGTGAGCCCAATGTTATTTATAATCAGCTGAGATATGACTGGCAGTTACTGGTCCTACCATCCCTCAGAGTCTAGCGGCCTCTGCTTTATCCCAGCCTACAGTAATCCCATTAATTATGTGTCCACTCGCCTCAATCAAATCACACAGACTTCTGCAACATTACATTAGAGGCTGTCATAGCATTGTAGCACACGTTTCTGCAACATTACTTTAGAGGTTGTCATAGCATTGTCATAGCATTGTAGCACACGTTTCTGCAACATTACTTTAGGGGTTGTCATAGCATTGTAGCACACGTTTCGTCCCCGTTCTTAAATGCTCAGCTTGACATCACACAATAAAGGTAAATTGCAACAAAGCGGAGAGTTCGCGGAAAGTAACCAGATTTGGTTAAGCCTGTATTTCTGACCCACATGTGTGCCAATCCCCATTGTTCAGTGAGTGATTTGAGATTGCTTTCATCCCCTCTTTGTCAATGTAACTGAGCATGAACAATGATCACGTAGATGACGCATAAATACATACCAAAAGATTAATCAGTGAATAGTCTTTAATAGCTACCGTATAATAGTCTTACATATTCTGATTAAATTGATTGAGTGATGATAGTTTGCATTATGTTATTATTAAATTGTATTCCAGAACAATAAAAAAAAGCACACGATGTGTTAACTTGACTGGTTTTATGGTTGACAGTAGTGTATGTCTGTGTATTGGCAATGGAACAAAAACAGGACGATGAAGGGATTTCTAGCTTAGCTTGGATAAGAATTTGGGTCAAAAATAATTAAGCTGGATTGGTCAATATATTTATGACCGGCATCGTTGTCTAATTCTCCCACTCTTGTATGAAATTGGATGTTGATATGCATAAATATCAAATTCTGATATGTAATGATAACAATATCATCCTTTACCAAGGATGACGTTGGAAGATATTGAAATATTTCAAAGCGAGCTAGCTCTGTTGCATAACCATTTTTGCATGCAATATGCTGACCTACAGAAATGGTTTCAGTGAACATTTGTCCATAAAGTTGTATACCAATGAGGTATTTGTTATTTTCTTCAGAGATGTAAGAGTTCAGCAATCAAAAATATTTTTTATTTTTTATTTTTTTTAAATGAAGTTTATTTTAAGTCAAGGTTATGGGCACATTTTATATTTAAATCCAGTCTTTCAATCAAAAAACAATGCTAAAATGTAATATTATACCATAATATAATATGGAAAGACCTGTTACGTCAATCGATTAACAATCTAACTTGAGAATGGGTGCTGATGGGTACATGGTTGTGTTGCAGCTGTACAAGAAGAAAACAGAGGCCGCTAAGAAGGAGTATCTCAAACAACTAGCCGCGTACAGGGCAAGCCTCATTTCCAAGGTAAGTACTGTACCTTTTTACATAAGTATACATATTTCAACGTGAAATGCTACACGTGTATGTCAGTTATGCAAGAGGTGGTGCTCTGTATACGTGGATATGTTTGCGTAAGTGATGTAATCAGAAATAAGAGGAGTGTGAATGAAGTTCCTCAGGATGGGTGTATTGGCAAAGCTGACTGAATGATCCAGCTGATGGTCACGGCAGTGTGGGCACATGGAAGTGGGAATTTAATCATTAACTGTAAATTAGCCGTCATAAAAGCCTAAATGTGCTCGATAATAGAAACAGCACGGGGGAAACTTACCAGTACATTACTTAAGTACACGTGCATATATTACTCATCATTTTAAACGTTTAATAATGCTTTTAATTTTATGACAGCACACACTAGAACACTTAATGGGGAAATTGATTACTTTTGTATCCCTCTCTACCATTTATACTCAGGATTTTTCTCTTTTAAAGTCAGAATTTTTTCTTTCTTTCATAATGCAGTCCAAGAGCAGTCCGTTATAGGTTTGTGTTCTCTGAGCTGTCTCTGGGTTCTGTGAGTTTCCCAGTGATGGATTGCTTAATGATTAAAATCAGTCCTTAGTCCTCTCTTAGCCACTGCACAAGGACTGCCTCCACTGCTATAGTCTTGTTGACAAGTGAACAAAATGACATCAAGTCAGGATAAATAATTATTTGCGAGTTTCATCTACTTACACTATTCAGGATAGAAAAAAGTGTCCGTATGTGTATTAAAATAATATTATAAGATATCAGCACGTATGTATTTTTCCTCCCACTATTGTTTCAGAATAAACGGGTGTTTGGTAGCAGTGACGGAAAGAGCGGGCAGCATGTAATGAAGCTTGTATCTGTGGGCAGCAGTTGGTTGTCTTTGACTCGGTGCCTGGATGAAATTACACGCCGTCTCTTTTGTACGATCTTTTTCTAGAGTTACAGCGAGCCCGTTGACGTGAAAACATCCCAGGCCTCGCAGATGCTGGGCTCCAAACAGCAGGTTTTCCCCGGGGGCCCACAGGCCCACCCGGGCCTGTACATGGGACACCCTTATCACCAGCAGCCAGGGATGAACCCTCACCTGTCTGCCATGCATCCCGGCCTGCCCCGCAGCATCGCCCCCAAGCCCAACAGCCAAATGCCGGTGACCGTCTCCATCGGCAACATGGCGACGTCACCGCCTCCCCCGCTCCAGATCAGCCCGCCTCTGCACCAGCACCTTAGCCTCCAGCAGCAGCACCAGCAGTCCATCGCCATGCAACAGCAGCTCAGCAACCACCAGCTCTCCCTCCACTCCCCATCCATGTCGCAGGTCAGTATACACACAAACACACACACACACACACACACACACGGGGCGTTACTGCTCATAGTGACTGATTATAGTGAAGCCGTGAAGGTGAAGGCAAAAAACATACAACAACTTGTGTAAGTGTCTTTGACGATGTTTAAATTGCACAGGTTTTCACAGAAACACCTGTTAAGTCTTGTTCATAAACACTGGAGCTGTCACTGTGCTGTTTGCCCTCCAGGCCGAGTGTGATTTAAATCTTAACACAAGGAGGGCCTCTGCGTTAGAAGGGACGAGACTGCGGTCAACAATCATGGGTGCGCCTGGGACAAAGGGGAGCCTCGAGGGTTTGACCACACCCAACCGCAAACGCCTCTCCTTTTGTTATTTGCACAGAAGGCTGGTTTGTAAACCACTGATTGGTCCCGCAGTGGAGCGTGCCCTCTGAAAGGTAGCCGCAGTAACTATGGCGACCTTAATAATTCAATCGGAAGACCGCTTAGGTTTTAGCATGGCTAACGGATATCACTGAGGCTACCGGTCAGGAGTCACGGAGTGGAACGGCACTGAAAAAAATGTGTGCAGATACTGTAAATATTAATTCATAAATAAGTATCTGTTATGGTTTAAGAAGGGCATGGAGATTATTTTCCTGCATTATGAAAAATTGCAGAAGACCAATTTTATGCAAATTATTTATTTAAATTAAGCATTTATTTACTATGATGTGGATGGGGAGGGGGAGGAGAGGGGGGCTTTGCAAGGATACACCCCCTTCCTTCATTATATACAGGTAGAGGGGCAACCAGAAATCACAACATATTCTTTGCATGACCTAGATATGTTTGTGTGTTAGAGAGTCTATAAATATTTATGTGCATGTGTGAGTGTGGAGTGCATGCTACCATTTCATTTTTCTGCATTTCCACCTCTCCATTCTGTTCCTTGCACTTTGAATGAGGTCAAGAAAGAAATCATTAATATCTGTCAGCTTCCTTTATAACCCTTCGGAAAAAAAAATCTGTGTATATTGCACAGACAGATTTTCAATTTTCCCTTGTAATAAACAGATGCATTAGGATTTGGATGTAATTTAAAGTTGCGAGAGAAAAAAAACAACATTGAGATTGATGAATACATCAGTTGAGAAGACAAAAATACCTTGGGTATCTGATGAAAGTCCCTCTTCAGACAGGCAGGAAATGAAATTAGTTCCCAGTAAAGTGTGGAGATGGGGATCGCTGTTCGGTTCGGCTGCAGGCTTTTTAGGACTAGATGCTATGGCAAAGAGGAACTGCTAAGGCTACAGAAATCTAATTAAAGAGCAAATGACCCCTTTGACATCATATTAATCTCTATCAGTGCATCTTCCTTTCATTTCTCTGTAACATTGGGACATGGGCTTTAAAATTCCAGGCCATGTTTCAAAACATGCTGTAATTGTCTCTCAAGGATCACACAGAGAAATAGTAATAAGTTATTATTAGAATCGGTTTTAATTAGACCTCTGTGCACTCGATCCTCGAAGCCCAGTGTCCGCATTACTGTTTTTAATGAATGACTGCAAAAACAGATAGACCTACTATTAATTTATAGCAATTAGTGAGGACTTCATTCGACAATAAGTAGAATTTACAAAGGCACAAATACAAAAAACACAGGATTTTTAGAGATAATGAGCCCAAACTCACAATGGTGACTCATTTCCATAACTGAAACAGCAAGCTGCAACTTGTGTACTGCGTCCGTAATGCATTTGCGGCTAGTTGAAAAATATTTATTGATAAAAGCAAGGCAATGTTTCTCTGTGTATAATGGCTCAATCTAAGGCCTTTTTCCTCTTGTGAGAATGAACAAACCTATATTGACTTGGCTAAAATGGTTGATTAGGTACCAGTCAAAAACAACTTGTGAAGAAAGGTTTAGTTTATTTAACATATTTACAATAGATATGAGAGCTGTTTTCAGAATATCCTGAGGCCATGGCTGCATAAATTATTTAAATGTAGACTGTGGCTTCACCTCTATAATTGCCATAGATAGTATTCCCACAATGCATTTGGTGGCTCTTGGTCTCCACAAAATATAATACATAATTTCGATTTGTTTATTAACTGTATTTATTTTTAGAAAATAATTCACTTAAAATAAGCAAATGCGATTATGATGTTTCAAGTGGGATGTCACATTTTACACTTATACATACCTCCTACTAACACCTCTCTAAAACAAGTAACATCAGCCAGTGTAGCAAGTTCACATATTGACATTTAATTGCACGTGTTTTGTAAATACACTTGGACATAAATGCATTTTATTACGCTCAGTTATGAGCATAGAGTATAAACCAAGATGCCACAGCAAATGTGTTATAAATGTGTTTGGAATATAAATATTGCATTAAATGGGCAGACCGCTTAGCTGTTGGAATTTGATGTCACTTGTAGTATAGTTAGAGTAGGTGGCCTATTCATTGTAGTGGAGTCAGTTTTGGTTGAAGGAATGACCTCATTAAACATGAGACATATTGCCAGCCTAGTAAACAGTGGCTGGAGTACTGTATGACTGCACAAATGCTGTATGACAGGAAGGCATCTCTCAGTATGCAAAGCTTTGTATTGGTGTTCCAGATTGGCTCCTGGTAAGTTGCAAAAGTGGCAGATGATTAAGTGACACAGGCCTCTCAACAATACATGTTTTACAGGGTCTTTTCTACCATGGTACTGCTATTTTGACCTTTGTACTGTTCTGTAGTGTACTGTAGATTGCCATGCCGTTTTGTGTATTGTGTCATGATGACTGACTGACTGACGTAGTAACAGTGTTAACTTCCTTGAGAATGCATTATTGCACCTCCAGCCCTTCAGCCATACAGAAACTTTACACCGTCTTGTGGATTTGGGCCATTGTAATTTCAGTTGAAATGAGAACATCTATTTTAAAGGATAGCAAAACATGTGTCGTATCCATATTTTGATTGTCGTGCCTGTTTTATGCACTAGGAGTGCAGGATTTATTTTTATTTATGGAGAGCAACGAGGTCTGGAGAAGTTATGTGAATCAAAAATGCTCTTTAAATATATTTGTGCATGAGTGTCATTTTAAAGTTTTTCTTCCCCAGTGGATTACAGAATAAAGTCCAATTTAAAATTAGCATATTTTAGCTCGTACAGCTGTGTCAATCTTTAGAGGGGGAAAACGCTTAAACTGTGCCTCTCTTATGCCACTTGGAGTTTTAAGCTCTTGTCTTAGATCTTGCCTTTATAGCAGTCGTAAATCCAGTATAGTGTAATAATCCTCATTCATTTTGCATATTTGTGAAGAGCAAACAAAAAGGGGGGGGGGGGGGGGGGCTGTGGTTCAACTTTGGTGAGCTAAGCAGAGGGACCAATACAAAAAGACAGATGGTGCCTTTGTGATAGAATGAAGGAGAAGAATTTGGAGAACAATGCATGAATAGGTAGAATCTCAAAAGAAAAAAAACCCCCGCCACCTGCTCTCTCTCTCTCTCTCCTCTCTCTATCTCTCTCTCATCTCTCTCTCTCCTCTCTCTCTCTCTCTCTCTCTCTCTCTCTCTCCTCACCCCCCCCCCTCCCCCCCACTGGGATTAACTTCCCTTTCACATCTTTTTCCTCCAGATAAGTACAGGAAAAACTCTTCAAATTAAAATATCACATCCACTTTGTTCCCTCTCTTTCACTAATGTTCATTTATTGTATCTTCTTGATTTGTTTGTCATGTTAATAAAATGCACGTCATCAATTGGTGTTTTATTGAAATAACTTTTCAATCTGGAAATTCTGAGCTGCTTGTTAAAATTTAGAAACTCAAATGCTAATTGTATAACTTACGTAAATTAGTCTTAGACCACTACAGTTTACCATCAGACTGTCATAAGTAAGAGATATGTGTCTCGTCTAGTTGGCACCATGAAAGAATTACATATATTTACATATTTTTATGCCGTTGTTGTACAGGGTTTTCCTCTTCAAGCGGAATTCCAGAACATCCTAAACTGCACGTCCGCAGGGGGGCAGGTGGTGACACCCTCCATGGAGTATGTCCGTTCAGGCTGCAGGAATCCTTCTGCGCAGAGTGTGGATTCGGCCCACTGACTTACTGCAGTAAATGGGTAAGTACAAATCAGCCATTCTCGTACACAGTCCAACTTATGCAGAAGAGCCAGTATTATCACTGTCACTTAAAAAATATATAAATAATAATATGCCTTCGTGTGAAAATGAACACTGTTTTTTTCCCCCCAGAAACATGCAAAGAGACAAAGCTTTGTATCTCACCTGATCAAGACCGAATTTTGTTCTGTGGAGCTTCTGAGAATCGTTCTACCACCTTGACTGTGTTCACAGGACTGAGGCAGTTTTTCATCTCAACACAAAGCCGCTACAGCACTTAAGAACTTTGTATTGTTTATCTGAGCATCGGAGATGACCTGTAAAGAAACTGAAAAAAATCAGTTTTTTTTTTTATTTTTTATTTAAAAGTAATAGAAAGTTAAAACTTAAATAATATACCAATGGAAACAAATTTGGACAACATGGCTTTTATCTTGATTTTGCTGTGGTTTTGCGCTAATTAAGCTGCCTAGAAACTAGTCTACACACACATGAAATTCTAGAATTCTCTTCTTTAAAAACTGGTGTTTATAGGAACTACTAAAGACTTAACGGCTTACCTATAGCCCACATAAGCAAGTTTGTAAATAGTTCTATGTTACACTCTCTTAGAGTATAAAAAATGAGCTTTTTTTCTTTAGGTACAGCGTGATTTGGAACGGGATGAGACAAGTTATTTAAGTCTTGAAAATGGTTACTAAATTGGAAAATCTTATTTTTGCTTAATTTTTAAGGTAACAAACTGGTAAATTACTATATTTTACAAGAACATTTAGACTGTGTTCCCCAAAAACTGTATACAAAAGTTGACATCTACCCACAGAGTAGCATGGAATATTTGGGAGAAAATACAACAACAAAAAAATGAAAGGAGAGTTTATTTTGTACTACATAGAAATGCTTTTTTGTATCACTTCTTGTGTATTGATTAGTAAATGTCATTCAAATCCTGCGTATAAGACTGCCAAATGCTTATCTGGTGTTTATTAGATGCAGTGACAGATTGGAGACTGCTAAATCATAACCTTGACATATGGCTGTGTATTATTATTATTATTATATTATTATTATTATTTATGATTATGTCTCCATCATTTCTTGATACTATGTCTATATTTAATCTTTTTTATGGAATCTGTTGCGCCTGTTTATGAAATTATAAATATAGGTGTTTGTAAGTAACAATGTTAGCATCAAAGGATGTTTTCTCTTTATTTTCACCAAAACTGTTCCAAGCAACCATGTGAATATTTTATTCTTATTTAGTTTTTATTGTGTTAAAAAATAAAGTCCAACCTGCATTTTTTGTGCAGTACTCAAACATTGTGTGTATTTTTTTTATTACTTTTATTTGTAGTTTGGAAAGTCTTGGAGGTTTGTGATGCGCGGGTGTGGTATTGCTTTGCTCAATTTAGTAGTTTTTCAATTCTGTGGCCAAAACTGGGTCCACAGGGGCAGAACACAATTGGCCTTGTTTAGGTTGGCCAGGGTTTCTCCGGTTACAATTACCGTAACTCCTTCCAATAAGATCCGGGCTTCAACAGGCCTCAAGTTGCCATCAGTGATGAAGAGAGACAAACCTTCATTCTAATGGGTGCCAGCTATCTCCTGTAGTGTGAAATAGTCACTGGGTCAGAGACGAGTGCATTCAATGGGTTAATATGCTTCAGGTGTCGTGCTCCTGATATGCTGATGCAGATCAGAGTGTCAAAAATAAGGACGACATTTTAAAATTTATGAGGTGATTCCAAACTTGGGAGAAAAATTGTTTGAAAAGGGTAGGCACAATGGCCTAGTTGACAACTAAATTGCAAAAATGCTACTTGTCATCAGGGAAATATTTGTATAAGTCTTCATAATTCTGATTTCCGTTGATGGATTTAAAAAAATGCAGTATTTGAATGTGTGAAGTGGCAAAGCACCATAATACCATAGCACATGCTCCATCATTGTGATCATAACTTGTCTACCAGCTTGCTGGCCATTGCCAGTAGCACTGGTGATGTACATGATGGACATGTTATATAGTATGTGATATGCGATTGGTTGCCCTCTGGGCCAGGTCGAGTATGGTAAAAAATTATAGGGAAACAATTGTACATGCATACAACCTGCATACAATCTCTCTTCCACAATCAGAGATTTATTCAGCTTTAAACATGAAACCAGTTCTTAGATCAAACTTCCACACCTTGTCTAGTTCTACTTTCCATATTTATTCATCTTTGACAAATTCTTTGAGTCTTAGATGAACTGAGCAGATTTTCTTTCTGTTGTGACAAAAATATCATATAAATCTAAACAGTAACAACAGGGTGCAAGTGTTGTGTTTGCTCCCCTAATTAGAACTCAGAAGACATTAGCACAGTGGAACTGGCTAGAAAATAGACAGATGCATCATGGGATCATTCCTGAAATATATGCTTGACAGCTTTTGAAAAGGCACAATGACAACTCTTTAAATTTACCATTCATATATGCAGCAGGATCATATAATACAAAACATTACTTCCCTTGCTGTATCAACCTAACTTTTACTGCTTCTCTGAACCACAGATCATATACTGAAAGACAGGACTTCTCTTCTTCTATGATATAAGATGATATAACCGGACGATATCACTGAAATTTTGAATTCTGTTTCATGGCCATGCTTCAACCTATCAATTATTTAAATATTATTAAATAGTTGACAGAATAACAAACAAAAGGTTAAATTCTAACACCAGTATCATTATCAAAAGAAAATACAAAACAAAAGTTGTTTATTCTTATTTATGTATTGTGCGTGTGTGTGTGTGTGTGTGTGTGTGTGTGTGTGTGTGTGTGTGTGTGTGTGTGTGTGTGTGTGTGTGTGTGTGTGTGTGTGTGTGTGTATGTGTGTGTTGAAGTGTCATACACATATACATATAAAAATATGGATATCTGTTTATATATTATATTTCCTGGATATTTGGCACTTCAGTGTGAAATGTCAGTATAGTGTTAATGGCTGATCAGACAGGGAAGACCAGAAGACTGCAGGTGGTTGGAGATTGTAGATGGTACAATGACACATTACTTGGTTTAGAACCTACTGTTAGTCAGCTAATTCCCTAATAATCAGCAAATAACGGTTGTAGTTCAGTGTATACGATATTCAGTGTACAGTGTATACAATACAGTGTACAGGGCACACGGTTGTCATGATATAAAGGGCACCGTTGTATTAGTATGTTACCTGTATGTTCTTGTTTCAGATATTTCACACAGTCCTGATGGTAATTCCATCATCTCAGATTCCAAAGCTTTATATATCTCCATGGCCATTTAATGCCTCTTAGGCTTTTTGTACTGCCAAAGAATAATATATATCATTGGGCCAAAATATTAAGGACGTTTATTTAAAGCAACCATCCCTTTGGGCTGTCATCAAGTAGAATAACATCACCATAGCAACCTCAGCAAAACTGACCTTTAAATAAATGTTTTTAGGTTAATGTAATTTATATAGCAAAAAGTATAAGATTTATTTAACGCACTGGACAAGGAACTGACCATCTTTTCAGAAGTAGTATTTTTAAATGATGTGTATGTTTGTATGTGTGTGTGTGTGTGTGTGTGTGTGTGTGTGTGTGTGTGTGTAGGGGGGGTTCTGGTGAAAGGACATTTCTTTATTTGGTTTTCATGGAAGCATGCAACTCCTTCCAGAAAGAAAATTTTCCGATATCCATAGGGGAGCTGAAATAATCAGGAAGCGGATTTTGTGGTCTTGTCACCAATGCTGTCAAAAGCACCAAACAGAGATGCTCTAGACTGATGCTGCTGAGGTGGAGAGTCCATTTACAGAAAGCTCTTACCATGATAAACCACATATGCACTATTCACTCAAGGAGTCCTGGGGAAAATTATTTTTCCATCTTAGAATGCCTGTCCATACTTTTCTCATTAGACTGTGTCATGGTAAATATATGGTTCATGGTAGTTCCATCCTATGAAGCTACAACGAAATATGTGGCTTTCTGCTACACCAATCTTTTTTCTATCTTAAGAATATATTAAGACTTCCTTCTTTTAAAACTACCGCAGAATTGGATTTCATCATGTTTACGCTGGAGTTTACTGTATACACCATGCATAAATGAGGTCTGCATTTCAATGGCTGACGTGCTCAATGGAACAGAAGTTATTCATTCAACTAGACATTTTCACGGACAATGGCAACTTAATCCCAGTACCTAGAAAATGAAGTGAAAATGAAAATGATGACTGTAATGGATGGGGATCAGGCATTATTGAGTCAATGACAGTATTAATAGGTTGTAGATACAATAGAGCTTACATTCTCAGACGTTTCTCCCAGTTCTCATGCCTGTCATCTGAACACAATGTAGCTGGAATTTTTTTTGCCACATCTCAGGACCCAGGGCATCTACAGGATGACAGTCCTGAGGTCCAAAATGAGGAGAGACAAACGATGTTGAAATATGAGAAATTATGGGGTGGCGTAGGCGTGCTGCAGTGAGCTGCTTTAGTTGACAAATGGCTGTGTGCAGAAATGGCCCAATCCATGCAGAGAACTACCACTACAGTCAACTTCCCCTCAAGTGGAAGAAATCGGCATTTAAGCAGGGCGCCTGGCACGGAGAACTCTTACATGTAGCCCACAGTGTACCAGCCACCAAACATACTCTTACTTTCAAGCTCATTATAAGTGCTATTTTACAATAAATAAATATATAATATTTTGCCTGAACATTTATCATGACAAATATGAATATTTACAAATATGTACATTTGTATTAGCAGTGGATTGGTCCGTAGGCTCGCCTGGGAACTATTCGGGCTCTATTTTAATAAACCAAACGCAACGGTGAACGCAAGAGTAATCGCTTGGCGGTATCGCTCTGAGGGCGTGTCGGCGAGAAATTTGGTAATTTAATGACGGCAATCTTGGCGCACCTTATGGCAGTATTGCTAAAAGGCTGGGTTTAAATGTCCAAGGTGTGTCTCTATGGTAGCCAATCAAATTGTTGTTCTCATGCTTTAAAAAAAAGCCAGTTGGAATGCAATCGCTCCATGCAATTTCATAATGAGCAACCCAAACGCACTGGACCGTCAACGACAAGAGCGATTTTCCGCACAGGAATCAGACATACTTGCAACAGAAGTACAGGCTAGGACTGTAGTAATTTATGGATCACAATCCACACCACCTCGTCTCCCAGAAGTTCGGAAGGCACGGGAGGAGGTGGCGAATGCATTAATTAGCCTACATTAGGTGATGTAGGCATAATTATGATTCAAATGGTAGGCTTATGATTCAACTGTGTCAATGTGTAATTTATATATTATAGGCTATTGGCCTACATGATCGCAAGTTTCTTGTAAGCTGTCCTGTTTTATTCTAGTAGTTTAAATTAAAATTAATTAATAATAATTATAGGCTATTTGTTCATTAAATGGAAGTGTAATGTTGGCATCACCTATAGACACTACATAGAACTACATGACTAATAAGTTACCAAATTGCCAGAGTCTATTGCGTTTCCGCTAAGAGGTTGTTCCAGCTGATCATAACGCAATGGGTTTTCGTTGGTTCAAATTGTCACTGAGCCGAAAGTATTTTAGAACACGCCCCAGACAGCGCCACCCATCCCACTGCAGCGCAAGCGAAAGGATGTTATGTTGAGAATTTGTTGATCCTAGCGGTATTGCTGAGAAACGCCATAGCGCCAGTTTTAAGACGTTGATGCTGTCAACAAGCTTGCGTTTGACTATACCGTCCCCTTGCGCTGGTTTGAAAATAGAGCCCTTCATCTTAAATGTAGCTGTAACTTTTATCAGGAAATGGAAATAAATATATATATATATATATATATATACATGTAATTATTTCCGCTTCCAATTTTATATTAGCTATAAAAAAGTATTTCAGCATCATTTCTTCTTTAATATCTGATAAATACACAATCTGTCATATCTTTTTCTTTGACAATATCCAACTTAGCCATTTGTTTGATCTTGAGATAAGTAAGTGGTGGGGTTAGCTGTGCATAAATGTTAACATGATCATGAAGGACAATCATGGCTCTTTTCTTAATTTTTACCAAAAGAAAATGGTGCACTACAGAACCGGAAACAACATACATTCCTATACACGTTTCTAGCTACCTTTTTCTTTTTTGAACTCTTGAGGTTTTATGTAATTAACAGATCCCCCTGAGTATTCTCTGTTTTTCATTCATTGTCAGTTAGTTCTAACATTTATAAATGGATCTATTCATTGGGTTGACAGGCTAATTATTTAGTTGCAGATCTGGCTTGTAGTGCTCAGGGGACTGTTCATGGATAGACATTTTTTCAGTAATTAAAATATCCTTTGAAGGCCACCGCATGGAAAATTGAATAGTTTAGGTTTGATTTATGTTTTATCCTCATTTCTCCTTAGTTTGCCAAAATGGAGAAATAAGATGATTGGTATACCGTATACACTTGCCTATATACTTATAGAAGTAATAGCATTATACAGCCTACTTCATTTCAATGAGTCAAATGGTGTCTTACAACACACTGCCCTACTGAAATTGTTTAGAACACATTTTAAATTGGCTCCATCAGACTGTGACTGTGCTCAAGCATATTCATTATAAACATTTTCATAAGCACATATGGACAAATTAGACATAAGGAACATTGTATATGAATCTGAAATGTTAAAATATGTATTCCAACAGCCCTATTCAGAGGATAGATTACTAATACAAAATACAAAACAATGTAAATGCATATTTAAATTATGGCACATTGCAAATTGTTTGAATAAATCAAAATACATTTTATTTACGTTACAGAATGCTTGAAGAATGGATAGCCCATAAATAACTAGTGCAGTGTATAATAATAATAATAATAATATACAATGTGGTAGATTTCATATATTTTGTATAATAATATACAGCTGTGACCCCTTCTGAAATGAATAATAGTGTGAAACAGGCTAAACTTTCAGTGGGCCAGCAGTGTAGTACAAAGGATAGAATAATAGCCTTTACAGTTTAAACTTTTGTTTCAACATTTTTTTGTTATTGCCTTTTTTCGTATCAATTTGGAATGACCAGCTTTGCCTCTTGAGTCACCAGTTTGTCACCTACAGTGAGCAGTGAACCAGAAGCATAATGTCTACATCCACAAGCCTGCAGGCCAATCAGATATTTCTCACTGACAACCGGAATCCCGTAGGTGGCTTGCATTTTGTTGTCATGTAGCGGTTAACTGCCTTATATCCACCCTACCCCTCATGGGATGAAGCCAATTGGTTCTCGCAACTGTGGACTCCTGGTTATAGTTGGCTAATGGCATAACCCATGCTCAAATCTGCAGTGCCTAAGCTTTATACAAAGCTTAAACTTAGGCATGTTTACTTAAGCACAGGGGTCAAGACCAATGGAAGAATTTCTGACTCATATATTATGATTACCCAACAACACTCAAGTTCAAAACATTGTATGCAGCTTTGAATCATCAAGGTCAGTGAGCGTCAAATGAATTGAGCGTAGCATAAACATTATACTACACTATCTCACTGCATATTTCTTAGATTCTCCTGTTTGGGAAAGCCCAATAGTGATTTACTTTTGAGACACAATACATATTTTGGAAAATACTGGCAAATTCAGGTACAATCACAGCATATCCCAATGTCTTGAATAATGTTGTATTTGTTTCTGTGCATAATTACGTATATAGGATCTTATTGTTCAGTGCATGCTCAAAGATTGACAGTGGAATTTAATTAAACTAAATGATTTCCTTCTCAACATGAGCATATACCATTTCTGGGTAATTTTATTGCTGTTCTGAAACAGTCCAATTTTGAAGAACCACATTAAAATAATTTATGAGGTACAGAATGTGAGGTGGAAAAACCCAAAGGTACTGTAACAAGGACCTGTGTCAAATGAGGAAAAAAGGGTCAAGCAACTTTGAGATCAAATAAAAAAAGTGCAAGTAACAGTCATTTTGTCTTCAGTTTATATTGTCGGTTCATAGCTTCACAAGTGTACAGTTCATCTCTCTACTAAATAACAACTGGAAAGTATTTTTTCACCCACAATCGAAGTTGCTCTTTATACTCATCTAAATAAAAGGTTTCACTTTCCCGTTCTAATAACATGTGAAATTGATATGAATAGCTAACTTTAGAATTATTTCTGCATTTTAATCTAATAATCCCCCCCCCCCCCCCCCATATTCTGTAAATATGGCCACAGACAATGTTTGCGTTTATTTATTGATGTTTGTATTAGGAAATGCCTTTGACTGTGCTTGTCTAGAGAATTTAATGGTTGAAATAAATTGAATAAATGATGAATATCACACAGTATTCACATTTCCCTCAAGCTCAGAGCATCAAGTATGAAGCGCGCGCACACACACACACACACACACACACACACACACACAGTGAATCACACTCTTGATTGTTCTGAGGAAATCGTCCTATTTCCTGTTTCTACGGCTCAGAAACACTGGTGTGATTTCCAGTACAGTTGAGATCAGTTAAACTGATAAAGTAGAAGTCTGGGCACACCTTAACCTCAAACCACCTGACCAGCAAACAAAAAGAAAAAGAAAACATTGTCAGCAGAACTGGGAGAGGCGACATGAATTTGAGCTCCATCACAGGGAACCACAAAAGAACATTATTCACTGAGCTTCACTGTCAGCTATCTCAAAATGCAAAAGGGTCAGTGGTCCAGTCATCATGGACTTAGCACCAGTCATTCACCAGCGGCACTAAAATACTGTTTGTTACTGGACAGATGTAGGTTTGATTTCCCAGAAGGGCATAGCTGTTGTGCCCTTGGGCAAGAAACAAATCCTTTAGTGCCACAGTACACATCTAGCTTCATATCTCCATAATGTATGCTATCTATATGAAACTTTTCAAAAGGGCTTTTGCGAAACATACAAATAATCTAGTAATATACCAAATTTTGAAGTAATAATTAACTGAACAGGATTGTATCCATATTTATTTATTTATGTATGTATTTATTTATTTTATGAAGGGCTTAACATTTTGAATGGTAGAGGAATTAGAAGAACTGGAACAGTACATGTTTTAATTCTCTTCTTTGGAGCACTGTGAGTGAGAAACAGTGTTTTAGGTCTCAAAGCCTTTGGCAGGCTGCAGGGAAAACGACATCATCTTTCTGCTCACTGATGCGGTGTGGAGGTTGAGATAGTTGGCAGATAACAGCTAAATGACTTGAGATGTGCTTGGATGATCTAACATAGATTTGGTGTTGGGGGATTGTGCAGTGAGCACTAACAATGAGGTCTGGTCTCTTCAGGATAGCTCTTCATAATACATCTTTAGTTCTTTCAACCAATCTTTGTTAAAATGAGTGCAAATGGCAATAGCTGCAATGTCAAACCATGAGATGAAAACACCCCATCTCAGTATATTCATTCAATATGCAATTTCAGAATTATTTGAGGAACTACTTTGAATTCAGGATTTTTATTCTACAATTATGTACATTACATACATTTTATTCCAATGCATTCATTATAAATACATTATATTGCATTACACATTTAGGATATTAGTATCACCTTGACCGAAACAAATGTAAAGATTAATCTCCTGAAGTCAACCGAAAGTAGATCCTTCTGATATATTTCCTAATCATTTCAGCTGGTAGTGAGTGGAGCTGGCGACCCGCATGAAGAAATTGACGGTCCCCTGCTAAAGATGCCCTGAACTCACTTGCCTATCTTGATGGAATCAACACCAATTTCAACTGTATTTTAAGGATGGCTAAAGCATGAGGTGTGCTAGCCCTGCATGCAGTATAGCTAATGAGATTTTTGGAGAGACGTATGGGCCGTGTCAAATTTAATGACTGGCGAACTGCTTCTTTGTATATATGAAAATATCTCATATACAAAGAAGGGGTTGGTTTATTGGGGCCGGTTTATTTCTGACCACCTAAAAGGGGCTGCAGTCACTCTGCTACAAATCTCACCGACAAAGACCATGAATGTCCAAAATCTGTATTCAAACCCTTTTTTGTGTTTCAGCTTTTAAATTCTGAATTCATATTACTCTTATTTACGTGCTAGGATACAGCACAGGAATGAATTAACTAATAAATTAATTCATTAATTGTATTCCAACTTTCCAAATTACAGGGGGGAAAATGTTGGTTAGCTATTTAAGATTAAAACCTTTATGGTCATTGGTCCCTGGTCTGTGGTTTTTACCTATATGTAAATGAACTGGACAAAACTGCTGAACATAAAGAATTACATGTATTATTTATAAATATAAAAAAATTGCCAGAAATGAAGAATCGAATGCTCCATTTCCCTGACCAGCCTAACATAGATGATATGTGTAGAGAGAAAGATAATTAGTTAGTACAGTATTGCAAAGCTTGGTATTTATGGAGAATTTATGATCTCCTTTCAGCTGCTGAAATTGTTTAATCAAGTTGAGGTGAATTGAAAAGCATAAATTTTAAACAGCAAAGTCTGCTGAGTGTGTCACTTGACTTTATATATGAAGTCATTTCCTCACACCTAGCAAAATTCGGTTAGCTGGAATTGCTGTGCTGACCTTCCTGAAATATGATTCTTTAAAAAATATATATATATGTTCGTAAAACATTTCTCTGAGGTAATGAAATGGTTGGTGGCAATTATCAAGAGGCAAGAGAGAATACAAATCCATATCTTTCACTCAGCAGAGGAATAAAGATATATACAACAGCCTACCTATGCATTGTGATTACTGCATTCATTTCACATTCAGAAAATGGAGTTCTGTAAAAGGGTATACCAAAAAGAGATTAAAAAAAATTATAATAATTTGTTTTTTAAAAACAAAAGTTATGATAGGTCACAAATTACTTAACTGGTCAGGAATTAGGAAAAGTAATATGTTATGCTTAGACCGCAAAGGATACCAGGAATTATGTCATTGACACTGTCAGTGATACAGAGACTTTATCGTGCCAGTATCAAAGACTCACATCATCATGCAGCATTGTCTAGTATTGAAATTATGTGCACTTTAAATGTAGCCTTGTGTGGCAGTGTACACTTTGATTTGTATTTGCTTTAAAAAAAACCGATGCAAGCATTTTTAATAGATCAATGGTGAAATCATTTCAATTACACTAATGCATCTAAAACATATATTCTGGATTTCAAACACCCTGGGTTAATAACTTAAGTGAACAAATCACATGGCCAAAGCAAACAGATAATTGTACTGGATGTAGGTTTATAATTCATGCAGTCTTAATGTTAATTTAGACTCACGTTCACACGACACAATATTATCATTCTGAATCATGGATTGCAGAAAGAATGGTGTGTGCATGTGCATGCTGATGTGTACACATGTGCGTCATTTTCAAGCCTGTTCATTGCGTTTTTGTTTTTTTTCCAGATCCTTGAACGTAATTGGGTTTTTTTTTTTTGTTTAGTTGTTATGAATCATAAGATATAAAGAATACTATTTTTGTCATTTGTCATTGTATTCTGTTGGACAGTGTTGAATCAACTGGCCTGCCTTTACTCAACTATTGCATACTACTGCCATCTGGTGTTTAAAGATTGAAAAAACCTCTGCACCACCTTTCGAGGTCTTCTCTCTTTCGCTCTTAATCACCACTGATCTCAGATCAGTGCTGAGAACGGAAAATGATGTGCCCACTTGCTGATTACTGATCCAAGGTCAGGAGAGATGAAGGGACTAAACAGACAACCATTGTGTTTGTCCCCTAGAAATACAGGAAGTGTTTTTCAAGGGCTGTGAGTAATCACTTTGAGCAGCAGGTGGTTGAACAATAGAGCACAGGACAAGTAAAAACAAGAGAAAATGCTCCTGTTTAAACAATCTTTCCAAAAATAAAGCACTCTCAATTATATCAGTGTGGGCCTTCTGGGAATTATATAATTAGCTGATGAATGTTCATTTTAAAATGCTGGGTTTTTTTGTTTTGTTTTTTTGTGTTTTTATCTCTCATCAAAATTGAATGATTGAAAAAATAATTGGAGGGTTTTTTTTATCGTAATTGTTTTTCCCTTTATGCTTCGCTATATTTTGTTGTGTAGAGTGGAATGATAGCAATACTCCAGTCCACATTTACAAGGCCTCAAAGGGTGACTTAAATAATGGCCATTAATACGGTTTCAATGGACAAAGATGCACTGACTCTTTCTCCCATTGCAGCATCCATTAGCCTCTAGTTTACAATTACTCCCCTAGAGAGATCAATTTATAGAAACTGGTGTGTATGGATGGCTGGTTATCTGGAGCAGAATTCAGTTTAACAAAGATGTTACTGATGCCTCTAGACAAAATACTCATTATCAAAACCCACTGGGGCATCGCTAGTGCTTATGAGCAAAGGCACAGCAATGTTATAGTCAGGATTACATTTCAGTTTACCAAATTTCAGAGTAAGTTTGCAAATGTAAACAGACATGTTTACCTGTAAGGACAATATGTGAAAGGAGTGCTGTTGTGCGATCTATTAGTCTCTGAAGAATTTATAACACCTGCTTTGCTTTATGGATTTTATCCTTCCTTATCCATTTATGTACATTAAGTACACACACTTTTAATTTAATCGCTCCGGAAAGGAATACACATTGTGATTCAATCAAGAGGTTAGCATATAAAACTATATGGCTTGGAAGAATGATAATCTTTCTTTGCTACTGAAGTGCCAACAAGGAAACTAAACCCTGCCAAGCATCAGAATTTAACACGGTTCATTAACCAAACCCCTTGTTTTTAGCACACAAAGACTGACCCTGTTGCAGCAGGTTCCAGGGAATTACAAAGAGTCTGCTCCTACCAACAGAAAATATCTCCCAGGTGGCAGCTTCCCATCTGACCTCTGATAGTAGCACAAGTATTTATCCAGGATTCCAATCACATGACATGGATCTCACCTTTCCGTACCTTGAGGGTAAGGCTGCTATGCCCTGGCTAGCATTTTTTATGTTTTATGGGGGCTTTTAAAATGCTTATAATCACATTGAAAGGTCCAGAGGTTGAATTATGAACCAATAAATATGAGAAAGAAGAAAAATACATTAAAAAACATTCTTCTATTTCATGCCCATTTTTTGCTTCTGTCCTGATGGTCAACTACAGCTCAGTGTTTTCAGGGCATAGCCAAATTGAACCGGTTAAAATAACGATTCATTAGCCTACATTATTTTAACTAGACAAAGCACGGGCTATGGGAACATTACTCCATTAAAAACCTTTGAAAAGAGATTTTTGTTTAAATGGATATATCATTTACGCTCATATGCATTAAAGGGGTAACATTATACATATAGATAAGTCATTAAATATTATTTTGGAAACAACCCCAAGAAAATATGAGTTATCATTGTTCAAAATCTTTTAAACTGTGTCATCTATCACTTCCTGTGACGTGACAGATACTACTTACTATGTGATCCCACAGCAATGAAGCATAATAACAAAAATAACTCTCTGAGAACAATGTGTCCTGTATTTAGATGGTCAATGCTGTGCCCGAGTCATATAAGCATGACTGAATTAGGGACTGGAATGAAACAGCCATAAAATATATTCTAATCATGTTTTTCATATTCCTACTGATGTTTATGCAAAATATGCACCAATGGGAGGAGGGGGGATTTCTGAGATGAAAGTGTTATACATTTAAAAATAAATAAAGGCACATGTACAGGCAATTTATTTATGCCCAGTAAAACAAATCATATCAGTGAAATAATAGTTATGCTTTAGTGAGCTTTTACATTAATAAGGTTTACAGTGGTTAAAAGCAACCTGACTTTATTTAAAGCATTTAAAGCACTGTTTGTTGTGGTGATACATGTAAAAGCAAATAACTTCAGCCGCTGTCCTGATTTTAGCAGAAAATAGAGTCAAACTGCAACATGCACAATGAAATGATTTGAAAAAGGCACTATTAATTCAACAGAACAGAATCATATAATACTGGCCCCTTCTGGTGTATACCAGCTATTGAGGTAAAGCACTTCACATTGCATATAAAAACGTCACCATGCAACATGGATTTCTCAGCTACATTTATGCACTATATAGAAGTCAATAAAATAATGTGTGCCCTTGAGCTGACCTTTATGATGTGCTTTAGTCTACATTATTTATGAATGCATACCACCATCACATTTGTGTTTGGAACATAATGGGAAAAAGTCACATCATAACCAGTAAACTGTCAAAATATCACCATTAAGGTCTTATTTTAATATGTGCATTTAATTTCTGGGTGATTTATTTATTTATTTATTTATTTATTTAATTTCTACACAGCTCCGACCTGTCATTAAGGGCACTGAAGCTTCATATCAAGCCTAGTCAGTGAATTATTCTATTGACCATTGTCAATTGTACATAATGTGATCCTTTAGCCATTTTAAATTATCTGAATATACGTAAAGAGTTTAGATAATAAGCATTGCCATTTTGTATCCACCAATACCTGTGTATCATATAAATGACACATTGACAGTACCAATGTCAATGCTAAATTTTTTATTGTGTACACAATTTTCATAAATTTGTGTGCTTACGCTTGTCCTTTGCCCTCTTCCTTAACTCATAATTATTAGTATTTGAAAATTGTAATAAATAAATAAATAAATATATAAAAGAACAGCAACACATATATATTGGTGTACTGATTGAAGAAATAGCCATGTCTAAATGCTGGGAAGTGTAAGCTAGTTCACTTGTGTCAATATTTTGATATAAATGTCATTTATAAAGTATATAGTACAGTGAGCACCATAATTCATTGGACAGTGACATATTGTTTGTTATTTTGGTTCTGTACTCTAGCACTTTGAGTTTGAAAGGATACAATGACAATGAGGTTGAAGTACAGACTGTCCTAAATTAATTTTAGGGTATTGTCGTCCATATCAGATGAATCATTTAGAAATTAAAGAACCTTTTGTACATAGTCCCCCCCCATTTTCGGGCATCAAAAAATATTGGCCAATTTAACATAATGCAGAATGAAGTATTTATTTTTAATATTTGATGACTTAGAGCCATTTAGCCAACCATGTGTTCCATGCTGTTCCAGTGTAATTTACAGCTAAATCTAGTCCCACCGCCCAATTCCCATAGAGATCCATTCAAAAGCAGAGAGAAGATATCAAAATAAGATATCAATAGTCTTCTGATACTGTTGGGTCACAGACATCAGGAAGTCATGGCATGCAAAGGATATGCGACCAAATATAAAAAATAATTACTTTATTCTGCATTATGTTAAATTATCCAATATTTTTGATGCCCGAAAATGGGGGGGACTATGTACAAAAGGTTCTAAAATTTCTAAATGGTTAATCAAATATGGATGAAAATACCCTCAGATTAAAGCTGACAGTCTACACTTCAACCTCATTGTCATTGCATCAAAGTGCTAGAGGACAGAACCAAAATAACAAAAAAATGTGTCACTGTCCAAAGAATTATGGCGCTCACTGTATATAGTGCCAGTTACCATGCGCAAGTGGATCTTATTTTGAGAGTGCTGAAAGTTAATTTGTAATTAATTTGCAGAATTTTAAATACATTTGTGATCTTTTGATTAAAATGTGTATGTCACACTGAATCCTCAATCCAGTCATTCCACATTTGTTATTTTAATTATAGCCTATCACCTCCTGAAATTATCACTATGCTGTGATGCACTTCTAAGGTTTCACATACAGTAGGTTAAATGTGATCTGCTTATTGGACAAGGCATACACATATTTGACATAATTTATGTAAATATTGTATGCAACGTATCACATTATTTGTATGAGTGATCATCTGAGAAATTGAGAAATAGAGGAAAATTGCCAAAATTATGCATTCTACTTGTGTCTCTGTCAGCAAGATATTATTTTTCTAATTCCTGTTACAACTCCCCAAAGCTAGTTCTACATTTCACCAACTACAGGCTACTTAGTGTTACCTATTTGATATAATTTCAAAGAGCTACAGTCACTAGGAGGGCCCCATTTTCTGTGTATAAGAAATCAATTCACTATAAGCTTGTATGCAGGACTTTTGTAGTACTTCTTTGTAGATTTTTGTACAATTAGTCTTAGAATTAGGGTTATGCTTAAAGTGTTGAGGTGAGGCCATATTCGGGTTATGTTCTGGAAAACGGTTTCGGAAAATGTTTGTTCTTGATTTGTCTTCACTATTGGCGCCTACGACTATAGTCTTAGTTGTTTTGATATTTTTTAAGTACATACATTTTACTTCAAACATATTTCCACACTTTTATTTTGCTGAATTGATGATGTTTAGATGTCCTTCATCCATTTTAATAGAAAGAATTAATAGAAAGATATTTGAGATGATTCCTAGGATAATGGTATGTAGAAAAATCTCATATTCGAGATGACTCCTATAGAGCTAGAATTAGGAGGGGGTTAGGTTAAGCATTAGGGTTGAGACAAGATAAGGGTTATGTTTAGGAGAGGACTGCCCAATCCTGTTCCTGGAGATCTACCGTCCTGTTGGTTTTCATTTCAACCTTAATTTGGCACACCTGATTCTACTAATTAGCAACTCAATGAGATCTCTACCTGTTGCTTTGTTAGGGGTAGAGTGAAAACCTACAGGATGGTAGGTCTCCAGGAACAGGATTGGGCAGCCCTGGTTTATGTGACTTCACAATTGGGGCTATGGCTATAGATGTTTTGACATTTATTCAGTAAAATACATTTATTTTTTATAATGAATAACTTCAATCATATTTTGTTTATTGATTATATTTAGATTTTTTAAAAGAAAAATCAATTACTTGAAATGACTCCTAGGCCTAAAATTAGGTTCTGGGTTAGAATCAGGTTTAGGGTTTGGGTTAAGAAAATGGTAGGCAAGATTAGGTTATGTTTAGGAGCTAGGGGAAGGGTTAGCACAAGTTTTAGTTCTTGTTTCGGACGATCAACCTAGGCCTATCGTATGACTACAGCATTGGTTATTTGGATATTTGATGTTCAGTAATGTCTTCACACTGAGTAGGCCTCTGGAAAAAAAAAAAGTGCGCTCTTGCTTTTCTGTCTTCTAATTGCTCCATTTGCATCGTTTAGTAATGTAGGCAATTCATACTATAGGAAGACTACCCTTAAACAAACAGGATATCCTACCCGTGTTGTTACAGTAAGACAGCAATGCAGCATGTCACTTGAAGAAACTGAACAAGACCCAGCCTTAAACAGACCTGCAGCATTATTCACGGATAGTTATTCAGTCGTTAATCTGCAACCGTTTAGTTACAAATTGCCTGTGTTACTACACCGTCATCGCTGCTGTAGCCTAGCCTACTATAGGCTATATTCTCAACTCGTATAGGCTAGCAAGGCTACCAGATGTATCGCCTTGCCTGGCTGCCCTCAAGCCTCTAGCTAGGTCGCACTGACAATTTCCTTGTTTACACTGCATATCCTAGTCTTACCTCACAAATGCTACGGGCGGTGTGCAATGGCTTTTATAAAGAAGAAAGAAAGATCCAAAGAGAGGTTTGTAATTTGTGAAAGTGCATTTTGTTCCTAACGTTTCTGAAATATTTTAATATAGGCTACCCGCGGTATCTGAAATATCTTGCCAATTGTTTCCTTGCATCGTTTACGAGGAGACCGGTTACAGTGCTCAGTGCTTCCTGGTCGGAGAGCTCTGAATTCAGGCGAATGCTAACGGGGGCTCCTGGATGTGAACATACTGTAACGTTAGGCCATTTCTGCTTGTACTGGCACGTCTGAGGTTTGTTTTAAATTCTTAGCTAGCTACCTGGATTATGGAACAACTCCAAATCCGTTTTAAACGGAGTTGTTGTTGACGCTATCGCCGCGTTTCCTGGAATCAATGTTGCAGGCTGTTTTCAGTTTGTTGGGTAGCATAGCTAGTGCCAACTGTCCCAGAGCTAACGTTAACTCGATAGCTAAGCTAACTTAGTGAAGACCTTTTTGTATTATTATTATTATTATTATTATTATTATTATTATGTGATTAAGAATATTGTCAAAGGAATCCAAAGTGTAAATTAGTTAGAATAAAGACAATTTATGTGGCATATTGCCCTAAAAATGTGTCTCTTCTAAATTTAGATTTTCATGTTATAATTTTGATAACGTTAAATCATTTGTGTTAACGTCTCTGGCTATGTTAGTTTCGACCTGCATTCTGTAGGCCTATGTGTCGAGTCCATTTGTTACCTGGTAGATTTGTTAGCCTGCTGCATTTCGCGTGTGTTAAAACGTAATTTTCCTCGATGTGTTTATAAGTTAAACATAGGCTATAAGTGTGTCATAATATGTGGTCTAGTCATGGATTTCACAAAGCTAAAATAACTTATGCCGGTAACATTTGCTGTGCGAATTGGCATTCGTGAAGTGTGTTCACAATGGAGTCCAGTTGTGACCCGTTGACAAGTAATGACACTGTGTGACCACCATGGTGTAATGGATCAATTAGCCCAGGGGTTCTCAATCCTGGTCCTGGGGGACCCCTGTGTATGCTGGCTTTCGTTGCAACCGCAGTTGCAATCCCAGAATTTTAACAAACTGTTAATTTTTCTTAATTAGGTGCTTGTCATGTTTGGAGGAATTATTCACCCTCTTAAGCCACATTATATCAGAAATAGCTATGGATGCCATGTAGAATAAACACTCCATGTTCACATTGTGCTATATTATTTAAAAAAGATAAGAAAATTATTTAACAGATCCATTTAAAGACTGATTTGAATCAATAGGCTCCTAATTGGTGAAAGTGTGGACACATGGCCACTAAAATTAACCATTTCGTAGATAATGAAGAATTCAAACACAAAGCAAATGATAACGAGCCAAACCTGCATTGTCTTAAGCTTAAAGAAAAAATTGAGTTAAACACATGTGTTCAACAACCTAATTAGGAGCCTATTGATTCACTTCACTCTTTCATTTGAGTGAAAATACATTATTTTGTAACCTTTTCTTATGTAATTGTTGCAATATAGCACAATAAGCACAATGTGAACATGGGGAGTTTGTTCTACATGGCATGCATAGCTATTTCTGACATAATGTGTCTTAAGTGGGCGAATAATTCCTCCAAACATGAAAAGCACCTAATTAAGAAAAATTAACAGCTTGTTAAAATTCTGGGATTGCAACTGCGGTTGCAACGAAAACCAGCATACACAGGGGTCCCCCAGGACCAGGATTGAGAACCCCTGAATTAGCCTACCGAACGCACTTATGGGGGATGTGAACTCAGGTATTTGGACTACATGTCTTATATATTATACATGATTAGGCTACATTGGCGGTTGGACGTGCATTTAGGACATTGTTATTCATACAGTAAAGTTCTGTTTGCATTTCATTACTTGCTTGTCAGTGATTACCAGCACCATTCAGTCTTGTCCCTTCCACTGCGACTCAATGCTCAGCAGGCTACACATTAGGATATTTACGACTGGACCGCTAATACATACGCCAAATTTAGTTTTACGTTTATGAACAGTTGGTAGTAGTTCCCTTGACATGTCTTGACACTGTTAAGGAAAAAGCCTGTTGGATTTGCTGGCAGTGTGAACATGGGAATGCTCCAGTCAAGGCAAATAAACTGTGAGGTTTCAGTTGTTTTGCTTTCCAATTAGTGATGGTACAGCAAGGTGCTATGAATTCCTGAAGCAAGATTAGTTTAAGGTTTGTGTTTAATATGCACATGCATCAGAAACTGCACCACTAATATACTAATGTGTACTGTATATGATATACCATTATGCTTTCTTTTGTATAAGGTGTTGTCGTAAGGCTGTTTCTGCTGTGCTGATTGTAGGTGTATAATTGGACCCTAATTGTGTTTATTTGTCTTATATTTGAAAAATGTTGCCAATGAATGTCATTGATGCTAACAAGTATTGGCTTCTTCACCAAAAGAACACATGTATTCCCTCATAATTGTGCAGTGGTCTAAAGATTTGTTTTGACTCTCTTTAATATGCGTGTTTTCCGATCCAGGTTTTCGCTGTTGTTACTTGACCTGGAAGAGTATTACTTTGAACAGCACACAGCATACCAACTGACCAGCAATAACACAGCCCAGAAAAGGTACTGAAAATCAAACCTGGAGACAGGCCATCTTTAGTGCACATTAGATTGTAAAAAGGCCCTTGGCAATGAATGTTATATTAATGCAATAATGTACAATTAGCTTTTTTCAACATTGAACACAAGTGATGCAAAGTCATAGAGGGTCACACGCCTGACAGATGGAGAGCTGTTTGAACGTGTCCGATTTCCTTTAGTCTCCTGCTGCTGTTGTTTGGCAGTTTTTGTTTCCAGGGATGCCAGTTTGACTTTGTGGCCAACATTGTATCTATAGCATTTACAATGTTGCTTGTGAACTACAAAAATCAACTTGCTGTGGCAGGGTGTGAAATTAACACCCGCCACAAGCCAAATGCTGGTAAAATTTTGATTGTGGCTGGTAAGATTTTCTACTCTAGCAGCCGCTGTGGCAGGTAATTGTGTTATATTGTAAAAGGTAATGTGGCTGGTAAAATATTGAAAACCGCTGGTGATTTTTAGGATCCAAGCCACTCTGGACAGTGGGTGGACAAAGTTGATTTCAGGCCCTGCTGTGCCCTATTGATAATATGATCTGTTTAGGGTAAAGACATTTTTTAAGGTGTTGTGTTTAACTTTATTGTGCATGCCATAATTCAGCATGGCTGCCTGTGTCTAACAGTCTCATTTTACAAAAGTGTTGCGGAGCACACGTGGATCTTTTCTAATTTGTGGCGATGGAGATTCTTTGAGTGTACATACATTTGATATTGATAGTACAGTATGTATTTGTATATGTGAACTAATTGCATGGTTATTTATTTATTTTCTTTAGAAAAATTAGAGGCTCTCTCAAGATCTGCTCTAAATCCATAATTTTTGAGCCTGAACAAATTACTGAGCCTATCTTAAAGGTATGTGATTGTACATTCTCTCTTTTGATTTCCAAGTCCTCAAATCTTTTCCAAACCCTTTGAGCAACTTCATGCGTTATTTCCTTCAGATACCACTCAGAGACTGCAAACAAATTGAAGGAGTTGAAGAAAATGATCGTAATCCTTTCAATGAGTAAGTGGCATTTGGAAACGGTGCCGTATTGACCTGCTGTGGAATTACGATATGCTTATGTTTATTATTCTTCTGTTTTTTCCAGAAGCAGGCCTGCAGGGTTTTTCATTGCATGCCAGCAGGTATGTTGACTGTTGATCATGTTGCCTGACTAGAAATTCTACTCGGGTACTTGAGGGAAACATGATTTTTTTTTTGTTTTGTTTCCCCCCGATGCAATTTCAGGTTTATCTCATCAAAGAGAGCAATGTTGTTGGCCCTTATAAGATTGAGAGGGTAAGTACATAGTTTTCTCCCTCTGTTACATGGTGCATGTTGTATATTCAACTGGAGAAGGTTTTTAACAGGCAAATAAAACAATATTCGTTTTTAAAAATGAAGTATAGTGTTATCGACATGTTGTCGTTTTCTCTTTATCCTTTACAGCATACTGACTTGTGTGATTATTTACTCTTTTGCATTTCGTTTTATCTTTACTTCAGGTCAATTGGATATTTATTTACAGGTTATTGGCAATATTATTGTGAAGAAAATGCATGTTTATGCTCATTTTAGCCATTCCATTGATATATTGGTATAGTTCAGTGTTCACAGAATATCAAAGCCTCTTTCTCCTTCCTGGTCAGGGAGACAGCAGCTTTTTCTTCCAACTTGAAATTTCAAGGAAAACAGAAGATGTTGTGCAAACATTGCTCCAGGTATATTTTTTAATTGACCTCTGTACTCATGTAAAAAAAAAAAGTGTAGTACAAAGGGTTTGTCACACAAGTACTGCACCTTTTAATGCTGCCCCCTGCTGCTGGAGGGCATTGAACCATTTACTGTATTAATAGCACTATGACAATTAAACCTGTCTGACTTAGAATTGCCTGTCATAATTGATTACCATATCAGGCTGATGTTAATCTTACCCCATTGTTGTTCTGTGGGTGTGTCTGGTATTACTTTATGGGAAAACTATGTATTTACTCTATGTTTGCTGATGTTTTACCTGAATAGTAATGGCAATTCCTATGTTGTTTTAGCTTCACAGAGCATCATGCCTTGACAAGTTGGGAGACCAGACTGCCATGGTCAGTTTTTAAAAAAGTTTTGTTTTGTGTGCTGTGTATACAGGATTTGTTGTATGTTTTGATCACTAGATTTGATACAGGGGTAAGTAGTATCATTAGGAGCTGCCATATCTCAATTGTCTGGTTTAAAAGTAGATTTTATCAGCCCTGTCCATTACTGACCACTTTGTTTGATATGGTTGGCTTAATCTTCCAGTTTTCAGTTTGTAACATTTAGTTGTGAATTATTGTGGCTGCCATTTCATAGTTTTTTTTAAATTATTTATTTTTATTTATTTTTTTACACATTTTTTCCAGATTGCTGCCAATCTGCAGTCAAGGTTGGCTAGAACTTCATTTGACAAGAACAGGTACTGTCATTATCCGTGCGAGCTCTAATAGTGAGCTCTTCCGTTTTGCTTAAAATGTGTTCTGCTCAGACGAATTGAAAGCAAATAAGCTTTGGTTCGTCAGGTCTTTTGCATGAAAATAGAATGTACATGTAACACAAATGCTATTAAAATCCAGAAATTACAATGCTAGGCTTTAGCTCTCTTTAGCTCTCAATCCCTCAGTCAACCACCCAAAATAAAATATATAAATACAGTCATGTGAAAAAGTAAGTACACCCTCAAACGGTAGTCAGTTCTTTTTGACATATCTGGATACAAGTTTATTTTATTTTAATTTCAACCATATTGATTGATTAAGGTAAGCTAATTCAACAAATGATGCTGAAAAGTAGGCTTTGGAATCACTTAAGAAATTGAAATGAACATAAATGAAAATTCCTCATGAGAAAAAAGTAAGTACACCCCTACCTTTACTATCAAATATATTGATTCAAATTGATGTCTGATGATCAAAACTATGATCGTCCAATTAGTAGATAATAATTTGGAAGTTCTATGCTTACATAAAAACAGACAATTGGTCTGATTTGGACCTAACTATCGAGGTGTGTGCTAACATATCATGCCTAGGTCAAAAGAGCTAACCGGAGCCCTGAGAAACAAGATCATTGATTCTCATGAGACTGGGGGGGGGGGGGGTGGGTTACAAAGCCATTTCAAAGCAGTTTGAAGTACGTCATTCAACCGTTTGACGCATCATGTCCAAATGGAGAAAATTCCACATCACCGGAAATCTACGCAGTACAGGCCATCCCACAAAATTCACCCCAGTTAACGTGAAAGTGCATGACTCTACAATCAGAAATAGATTGCACAAACTTGGCCTACATGGGAGAATAGAAAGGAAGAAGCCCCTGCTCTCCGAAAAGAATATAAAAGCATGACTGCACTTTGCCAAACAACATCTTGATAAATTTCAAAACTACTGGGAAAATGTACTCTGGACTGATGAGTCAAAGTTGGAGTTGTTTGGACGCAATGCAAGCATCATGTTTGACGAAGATGCAACACTGCCTTTGAGCAGAAGCACCTCATTCCAGTGGTGAAGCATGGTGAAGGGAGTGTTATGGTTTGGGGCTGCTTTGCTGCCTCAGGGCCTGGTAAACTTACCATAATAGATTCAACCATGAATTCAACTTTATACCAGACCATTCTTGAGGAGAATGTGAGGCCATCAGTTCAGATGCTGGAGCTGAAAAGGTCCTGGGTCCTCCAACAGGATAACGAACATACAAGCAAATCTTCTACAGAATGGCTCCGAAAGAAAAAATGGAGGGTTATGGAATGGCCAAGTCAAATTCCAGACCTCAGTCCTATCGAAAATGCTTTGGGGGGGACTTGAAGCGGGCTGTGCATTCAAGGAAGCCCTCTAACATCACACAATTAAAGCAGTACTGCAAAGAAGCTGAAAATTCCTCCCAGTCGATGTAAGAGACTGATTCAATTGCAAGAAACTCCTAGAAGATAACTGCACGTCTGTTGAATTATGATAAAGAAATTATTTATAATTATCATTTCTTTGTGTCTTTTGTTAAGTTAGACGACCTTTAACAGTAAAAAGCATTGGAATAAGGATCAAATATCCATGTGTGCAAATATGTCTAAAAAGAGACTTGGGGGTGTACTTACTTTTTCACATGATGTATATCATTTTAATTACATTTAAGTTAAATATTTCTGACTTGTTTTTGCCTATTTTCAGTTTCCAGAGTGTTTCTGAAAAGCCTCATATGGAATGTGAAGCAGAGATGGTGACACCCCTGGTGACTAATCCAGGGCATGTGTGCATAACAGATCAGAATCTTTATTTTCAGCCTCTCAATGGATACCCGGTCAGTACTTATTCCCTGATACAAACAAAATACAGTACGTACAGTATCACAGAATGTTGGGTGATAAATTAACTTCTAATTTGTCAAATACATTTATAAATCTTTTTTTTTGTTTTTGTTTTGTTTGCCTCATCTTATTGGTTTGTCAGACTTGTGGCATCTGAGCTTGTCCTGTCTGAGTAACTGCAATAACTATGCACACAAACTGGCACTTTTAATTTGAGCCAGTGTCTTGTGGGTAATTTTGACATTTGTTTCTTTAACCAAAACCAATTTAATGTTTTTTATTTGGCTGCTGAATTACTGTCTGACTTCCCACATTTTATTTCCAGGAGCAAGTGGTACAAATCATGCTTCACAGTGTTAGGAGAATCTATAAGAGAAGGCATGGTCTGAGACCGCTGGTGAGCCTTGCTGCTATAATTCTTCCCAGGATAATTGCATATGCCAACAGTACGCGCCCTACTAATACTAGACTTGAACTTACTTTCTAGTCTGCAGGGCCACAGTGTGATTTCATGGAAGTTACCGTGTAAACAAACTAACAAAGTGAAACATTATGGCTTCTTCTTTAAAACTTTTCTTGAAATTCTCATTTGTTAAAATGTCTTTTCATTATCCCATTTACAGGGACTTGAAGTCTTCTGCACGGAAAATGATCTCTGCTCAGACATATATTTGAAGTTCTACCACACCAAAGACAGAGATGAACTATATTACTACATTGCTACATTTCTGGGTCAGTTTGAAACCACAAGTTCTTACAAATCACCATGGCAATTACTGCATTGCTCTTTCCTGAATGTAACTCAGTGTAATGGTATGTGATGAAAATAAAATGCTAGGTAAAAGGTAATAAATAAAATGCTGAAAAGGTTCATAGAGCCAGGCTTGTAGAAGAAATGAGGTTAAAGCTAAGATTCCAGCCTCTCATATATTAGTCATACAAACCACCACTGTTCAAGGTCATACTTAACAATCAATACAATGTCCTGTACTAATGCATATTGATTATCCTTTTTCATAGCATTCAAACTTGACATTGAAGTGTGTATATTACCAATTTTAAGTACCTAAATTAGGGACTTGTCCTGCTAGTACTCCTATTACTGCTACGAGTAGTACTATCTAATAATCATGTTGTTTTGTCCCTTGCCAGAGTTGTATGTGTTTATGCTCATGTGTCAATCATGCATATATGCAGTGACATCACAGTAGCACATATGATTGTAAAGGGTTATTGGTGGTCAGACAGCAGGAGTCAGTCCCATCACATTAAGTCTGGCGAGCCAGTCCTGTCAGACTTAGTGTCTGTTAATCTGCAGAGCCTGTCTCAGTTTTCATGACTAAGAGCATTTCTCTTTTCTCTGGAGTACCCAGCTGAAGTGGGAGCAGAGCATACGGTCACGATTAATAGAATTAGGTATTTTAATAAAATGTTTTTAGGAGCTTCTGTCCTTGAAGCAGTAGATCTTTTTTTTTTTTTTTTTTACAATTATGCATAATTAATGAAAAAAGCTCATGTAAGTTATGAAATATGTTAATTGTACACCCTATGCAGTATACTGCTTTCATAACTGTCTCATCTCTCTTTCTCCCCATCCCTCCCTCTCTCTCTCCTCCCTCCCTCCCTTCTTCCACACACAGAGAACCACATGGTGGAGCACACAGCCGAGAGCTACATGTTGCAGTGGCAGCGAGGCCACATCAGCAACTACCAGTACCTGCTGCACCTCAACAACCTGGCAGACCGCAGCTGCAATGACCTGTCGCAGTACCCAGTCTTCCCCTGGGTCATAGCCGACTACACCAGCCCTGAGCTGGGTAAGTGCACGCGAGAAAGAGGAGCCAAATAAGCCAAAGATCATGCAGACTTTTAGCTCAAAAAACTATCGTGATCTACACAAACCGGCCTGTATCTGATGAGACTCCGAATCGTCCTATCTGAAGCATAGTACATGGAATTAAGCTATAAATTAAAGAGCGTTTAAAAACACAAAGAGCTTCTGCTCTGTGTAGAGATTGCTTCCTGTGCATTCAGTCACCAGATCCATGACTGACATGCCGTTCCTTTTCTCCCAGACTTACTGAACCCTGTGAGTTTCCGGGACCTGGGCAAGCCGGTGGGAGCTCTGAGTAAAGAGAGACTGGAGCGTCTGCTGGTGAGCGAGTTTACTCTGACCCAAACTGTCCTATACAGCCCAGCACACTGGCGTCAGGGGCCACAGGCTGCCTTCCACATCCCAGCACGTTGGTGTCAGGGGCCCCCTACACAGCCCAGCACGCTCGTGCCAGGGGCCACAGGCTGTCCTACACAGCCCAGCACGCTCGTGTCAGGGGCCACAGGCTGCCCTACACAGCCCAGCACGCTCGTGTCAGGGGCCACAGGCTGCCCTACACAGCCCAGCACGCTCGTGTCAGGGGCCACAGGCTGCCCTACACAGCCCAGCACGCTCGTGTCAGGGGCCACAGGCTGCCCTACACAGCCCAGCACGCTCGTGTCAGGGGCCACAGGCTGCCCTACACAGCCCAGCACGCTCGTGTCAGGGGCCACAGGCTGTCCTACACAGCCCAGCACACTGGCGCCAGGGGCCACAGGCTGGGCTCCACGGCCCAGCACACTGGCGTCAGGGGCCACAGGCTACGCTCCACAGCCCAGCACGCTGGCGTCAGGGGCCACAGGCTGCGCTCCACAGCCCAGCACACTGGCGTCAGGGGCCACAGGCTGCCCTACACAACCCAGCACGCTGGCGTCAGGGGCCACAGGCTGCGCTCCACAGCCCAGCACACTGGCGTCAGGGGCCACAGACTGTCCTACACAGCCCAGCACGCTGGCGTCAGGGACCACAGGCTGCGCTCCACAGCCCAGCACACTGGCGTCAGGGACCACAGGCTGCCCTACACAACCCAGCACGCTCGTGTCAGGGGCCACAGGCTGCCCTACACAGCCCAGCACACTGGCGTCAGGGACCACAGGCTGCCCTACACAGCCCAGCACGCTGGCGTCAGGGGCCACAGGCTGCCCTACACAGCCCAGCACGCTGGCGTCAGGGGCCACAGGCTGCCCTCCACAGCCCAGCACGCTGGTGTCAGGGCCCGTATGACATGGGGTTATTGGTACCATACACCACTGTATCTACTTATTGGGTAGTAATAAAAATGCATCTCTGTGGTCTGAGCGGATTGCTCTGTCACATTAATCTTTATGTACTTTCGGATGTCCCTCTGACAGTACATTTTATTGAAAGTGCATTTACAAATGTGGAGTCAGCTGCCGTAGAACCGCATTATAGAGGGACGTTGGAGTTGTGAGTAGGAACGGGAATGAGGTATCTAGCAGTTTCCACCTATGAACTGTCACTGAATGCACAGTTTCTTTACTTATTATTTACCTTTTCTGAATCCGAACATGAATATTTGTCTGTTTTTTTTTTTCTGTGGTGAGGTTATGAAATATTTATGGTAACACAAGGTCTTCTCTGTCTCCCGTTGCATGGCTAGGCCCGGTACAGAGATATGCCAGACCCTAAGTTCATGTATGGAAGCCACTACTCCTCCCCCGGTTACGTGCTCTTCTACCTGGTTAGAGTGGGTATGTATTGCCGTATATTGTTGGGGTGCAACCATATGATATCGCACAAAAGTGCAGAACTCAACCAGTGTATTGTACGATTGTACAACATTTTCAGCCTGTGGACTTAATAAACAAAACCAAAACTGGATTTACATAAAAACAGAATTAAAAAAAAAGGCTTTTGTATTTAGACTCTAAGTGGTCATCATATTTTTTATCTGTACTGATATAACTTAAATAAAAAATGATTAATGGATTTTCAGCATGATGTTGTTCGCTAGTCCCATGTACATCTAACGAGTCCCATCATGTGTGCGACATTTCCGTCTCTTAATCGAATAACAGTGCAGCAGTGCTAGTATGAAATTATTTATCTAGGTCAATGAGAGGGGAATATTTTTGACTTACCGAATAACTTTGTGACATCATCATGAACTATTGTGATATGCAGAAAACTTCTGATATTACTATTTCCTATATCGTTACTACCTTCGTACCGGTATAACCTTTGACCCCTAATGCAGTGCTGCGTGTAATCTATTTCCCATGGCCCCTGGGACATCAGAAGAGATCTTGTTTCCTGTGTAATGCTCTTCCTAAATCTTTTTTCCATTTCAGCTCCTGAGTATATGCTGTGTCTACAGAATGGACGATACGACCATGCAGATAGGATGTTCAACAGGTTTGTTTATCATGCCGCCCCTATTTTATGTGCTTCAGTTAAGACAGGTGTGGTTCTTTTTCTTTTTTTTTTCAGATTTTACTTCTCAAAACATGCAGACCTGCTATAGACGGTCTATATAAATTATATAACATGATATACAGTATAATATGTAAACATCAATATTTTGCCTACAGCATAGCGGAAACATGGAAAAACTGCTTGGAAGGTGCTACTGACTTTAAAGAGGTAAGAAGTAATGGTGCACAAAGGATATGGTCGTATTCTACCATAAAGTTTATCTTGTAAAATATTTTATGCAGTAAGTGCAAGCTTCTGTTATGATGTCCAGCAGATGGCATCGTTCTCAAATAGTATCGTTTTGGAATGTAAACTTTGTAAGTGGTTTCTCTCATTGCAGTGGCCCATGTTTATTTCACAATCATCCTCTGTTTATGAAATGTAATCTTTACTCACTAGAATATTGCAATACACAATATTGTATATACAATACAGATGGAGAGTAGGCCATTTTCACTGTTTCTGTGTGTTCCGTATTTTAATGTGTGCTTTTCAGCACGTGACTTTATAAATGTTGTCACTTATTGTCGCTTTTAAACTGTAGTTAATTCCAGAGTTTTATGGGAATGACCCCAACTTCCTGGAGAACAGCCTGGGTTTGGACCTGGGAAAGCGGCAAGGAGGAAGGATGGTGGGAGATGTAGTTCTTCCTCCCTGGGCCTCAGGTAAAGGCACACAGCTGTACTCTACTTGTAAGAGTGTTGTTCCTCCCTTGTTCCTTTCCGAAGCCATGTGTTATGAACATATACAAGCTCATTTATGTTGAATTAATCATATATGAATTAAAAGTGCACTTTTCTGGGTGGAAGTGTGTAATTGTGTGTGTTTTTCTTCTTGGTTCCTGCAAGCTAGCCGTTACAGGGCATTAACATTTTAATCACTAACACATCTGTCAATTTGTGTGTGTGTGTGTGTCATTACAGACACAAGCGAGTTCCTACAGAAGAGTCAGAAAGCCTTGGAGAGCCAATACGTATCAGAGCACTTGCACGAGTGGATCGACCTGATTTTTGGGTTCAAACAGAGGGGGGGTGAGGCTGTGGCAGCCCATAATGGTATGAAGTTTATTCCGTATACAGAAAATGCATATCTAAATGACGGAGAAAGCACAGAACACCTTATCTGCCTAAATAATTCTTTTTAAATCTAGTACCTTTTTTTTGTTGTGACCAAATGTTTATTGAAATTTCAGATGTTACAAAGTACTAACAATCTCCCAGTGGCGAGCCCCCCCCCCTCCCCTAATAGAGGTTAAAAGGCCAAAATGGGCAGTAGTTACATGAGTAAAGTTGTTACAATAATTATTGAACTTTAAGGCTCCTGACCAGGATAATGGACTATCCTCCTTTGTGCCATGCATCCACAGAGAGCTTCATATGTATGACATGGAGATAGATATTTATCCATTGGGATTTTGTAAGAGTATGTGGAGGTCTCCAGTGTAATGCCAGCATTAAACCTCCTAATAAGATGCCTAACAAAGTCAAATCATTCAGGAGCAAATCTGTGGGGGAGCATGGTATTTACTTACAGTTTTTGTCATTAAGGAACATATCAGTTTCCAAAAGGGTGACACATCCCTACGTTCCCAATACATAGGCATGAAAGAGACATGTCCACCCAGGCAGAGGGTGCATAGTGTTGGTGGGATAAGCTTCATGAAGAAATGTTTCCTTGGAGTGAGATGGGTCCGATTCAGGAAATAAAAATGGCATTTGTTGTTGGTTCAATTTTTGGAAGTAGTTTTACATTTCCATGTGTATTTCCCAGTTCTGCATTTGTTCCACACAACCGTAGCATCTGGACTGTGTTCTTTAACCTGCATTAAAATGATACAATGTGTAAGGTGTTACTCAACTTCTCTGAAAATACATAGGAGGGGAAATTCATACTCCTGTCACTAATACAGTATGTATACTGTAAACAGAGCTCAGAAAGTACAGGCATTTCTCATTTGAAAGTGCCATTGTTCTTGACCGCTAACCTCCCCTGTGAAATAAACCCAATTCCTTTTTCTTCTTTCAGTGTTTCATCCGTTGACATATGAAGGGGGAATTGATTGTGACAGGTAAATATGCACGAGCTTCTGTGAGCCATCTCTGTGTAGTAATACTCTGGTGGATGCATTATGTGAAAGTTATTCATTATGTTAATTGTGCTATAAAGGCTCAAAACATAATTCAAGGACTATGTCGATAAATACATTTTGGTATATGTTCGACCAAGAATATATTCAAAGTAATATAAGATGTGAGGAAATTGATTGTTCCATTTATTTTATATTTATATTTGATTCATTTTTCCTTTTGTGTCTTGAAAGTGAATGATACTTAAAGGTGAAACCTGAACTGAAAACTGATTAAGCATTTTTTTTATTTATAATATGCCTTTTTTTTATCGTTTCTTATTTTCCTTTGAAGCATCGAAGATCCGGATCAGAAAATCGCAATGTTGACCCAGATCCTGGAGTTCGGACAGACGCCCAAGCAGCTCTTCATCACTCCTCACCCTCAGAGGATCACACCCAAATTCCAGAGCATGTCACGAGCGACGAGTCAGAACGCCTCCCTCAGCGAGCTGTCTCCAGGTAACCCTATTCCGTTATTCCCACACCTGGATGACAGGACGTGTGTGATCCTCACAGTAGCGTGCTAACATGGTGCCCTGTCTCAGTCTCCCCCAGCGAGGACTCCTCCTTTGAAGACCTGACGGAGGAGAGCAAGAAGCTCTCGTGGAGCAATATGACCAAGCTGAAGCTGGTGTCCAGCCACAAAATCCATAAAGAGTGAGTCATTGCACTGCATTGCAATATAGCGCGTTTCACAACTAGTCGTCACAATGCGCTTCACAGGAAAAACTCAGCCTAAACCCCCACAAGAGCAAGCCAAAGGCAAGGAAAAACTCCCTGACGATTCATTCCGTCCAGGAAGCCCTTCCCACGTTTTACAGTAACATAGAAATACAAGCATAATTCAAACCATTCATGGCACTTGCCATTTGTAAACGTTGGGCGGAAATGTGTAATACACTTTGAAGTTCGCATTCTCATGTAACGCCCACCGCGAGCGCACTGCTCCATGAGTGCACTGATATGTTTAATCATTTACACAATTCTGGCCATTGCTACACAGCACAGACCGAAGGTTGAAAAGCACGTGGCTTAAAATCCCATTGAGATATAGAACATCTTTTACAAGTGGGGCTACCAAATAAATAAATACAAACCGCTTACCACTGTGAATTCCCCAGAACTAGATATCTGCCACCAAGGTGAAGGATGCTACAATGAAGATATAACAAAGCTATGTAAATATTAATAATGCTTCGGCAGTTTTTTATAAAAAAAAAAATTTGTTGTCTGGGTGAGACTAAACTAGATAATCTACCCTCGTTCGTTTTGAGGGTAACAAGCACTTGACTAGAAAAGTAGCTTTGTTTAAAGGTCTCTAGCATGCTTGTGAGTTTTGGTGAGAGGGAGTTCAGTACCTTAGCCTGGTTACGGTTTGAGGGTTTCCAGCGCAGTGTGACTGCACTGCTACAGCCCTGCCCAGCCTGTCAGTGTGTCATAGGCTACTGCTCGGAATCAGCTCTCGCCAGGGTCGCCACAGCAACAGCACTTCCCACATGTCACTGCATGCCGTTTCCCTCAGCCTTGTACAACACCTTACCGGCGTTTTAGGTTGCTGTGTAAACGTGCCCAGTTTTTTCCACTTCTTGCACTTCAAATGGTAACATTCAGTGGTTGTTACAGCAGCTATGTGTCTATGGCTGTAATTAAAAATAGCTCATAACATGTGTTATGCTGCTGTTCATACAGTCAAGCCGGAAAGTCTGCACACCCCTTTCACCTTCTCCACGTTTTATTACATTACAGACTTATACTACAATAGATTGAGTTCATTTTTTGCCTCAAACATCTACACACAATAGCCAATAATGACTAAGTGAAAACAGGTTTTTAGAAAATATTCAATTTTATTTTACTGACAAAAATAGGTTATTTAGGGGTTACATATCTGTACACACCCTTAGCCTAATACTTGGTTGCTGCACCTTTGGCAGCGATTACAGCTTCAAGGCGTCTTGGGAAAGAAGCTCCGAGCTTGGCACACTTGCCCATTCCTCTTGGCATATCCTTGCAAGCTCCGTCAGGTTGGATGGGGAGCGTCGGTACACAGCCATTTTCAGCTCTTTCCACAGATGTTCAATTGGCTTCAGGTCTGGGCTCTGGCTGGGCCACTCAAGGACATGCACAGACTTTCTCCGAAGCCACTCCTTTGTTTTATTGGCTGTGTGCTTTGGGTCGTTGTCATGTTGGAAGGTAAACCTTCGCCCCAGTCTGAGGTCCAGAGCGCTCTGGAGCAGGTTTTCTTCAAGGATCTCGGTGTACTTAGCTGCATTCATCTTTCCCTCTATCAGGACTAGTCGACCCGTTCCCGCTGCTGAAAAACATCCCCACATCATGATGCTGCCACCGCCATGCTTCAGTGTAGGGATGGTATTAGCCAGGTGATGAGCGGTGCCTGGTTTCCTCCAGACGTGACGCTTGGTATTCAGGCCAAAAAGTTCAATTTTGGTTTCATCAAACCAGAGAATCTTTATTCTCACGGTTTGAGAGTCCTCTAGGTGCCTTTTGGCAAACTCCAAGCGGGCTGTGATGTGCCTTTTACTAAGGAGGGGCTTCCGTCTGGCCACTCTACCATAAAGGCCTGATTGGTGGAGTGCTGCCTGGATGGTTGATCTCTGAAAGGTTCTCCCATCTCCACAAGGATACACTGGAGCTCTGTCAGAGTGACCCTCGGGTTCCTGCTCACCTCCCTGGCCAAGGCCCGTCTTCCCCGATTGCTCAGTTTGGCCGGGCTGCCAGGTCTAGGAAGATTGTTGGTGGTTCCAAACTTCTTCCATTTACGAATGATGGTGGCCACTGTGCTCTTTGGGACCTGTAAAGCTGCAGAGATTTTTCCGTACCCTTCTCCAGATCTATGCCTTGACACAATCCTGTTTCTGAAGTCTGCAGATAATTCCTTTGACCCCATGGCTTGGAGTTTGCTCTGACATGCACTGTCAACTGTGGGACCTTATATAGGCAGGTGTTGGCAATCCCCAATCATGTCCAATCAATTGAATTTATCACAGGTGGACTCCAATTAAGTTGTAGAAACATCTCAAGCAGTATCAGTGGAAACAAAATGCACCTCAGCTCACTTTTGGGTGTCATATCAAACGGTGTGCACACTTGTGTACATATGATATTTTACATTTTGATTTTTAATAAATTAGCACAAATGTCTAAAAACCTGTTTTCACTTTGTCATTATGGGCTATTTTGTGTAGAATTTTGAGACAAAAGATTAACTCAATCTATTGTAGAATATGTCTGTAACGTAATACAACGTAGAGAAGGTGAAAGGAGTGTGCAGACTTTCCGGCTTGACTGTATGTCCTGTATGTGCCGTGAGTATTGTGTTTTATATGGAGCGAAGGTCTGCATGTTCTTATCGCTGCTGAATGCTTCTTGGATCCACAGGGCTATTACGGGAATAGCGGTGACTCGAAGTGGATCCTCTGTTTTCACAACATCGCAAGGTTTGAGACACTTCCATAATTAAAATGTGGGTCAGATATTGATAAGTTTTGGCACTGCCATCATCGGTGTATCATAGCAAGCACGTGCCGTCTGAGGTGCTCTCTCTCTCTGAGTGTTTGTGTAATGGTTTACCAATCGCTCACAGAAAGAGCCACGGCCTGGGTCTCGTTTGAATCTTTGCAATGCAGTGTTTTCCTGTTTCTACAGATTCCACACTGAAGATGTTTTCCAAAGAGTCCAACACGTTACAGAGAAGCATGTCCTTCTCCAATATGGTACGGTTCACACTTGTGGTCCAGTGGAACGCCGCAGTATCGCGGATGGAAATCTTTCCACTTTGCAGATTTTCAGTGTGTTTATTTGGCAGTTTGTTTCTGACAAAAACACGATGATACAGCTTTACTGATAGCCGGATGACCTTTTTTCCTCTATGCATTGTGAGTGTGTGAATGTAGGCGATAAGAGCTCAGCCAGGTTGTGTTGCGTCTCTGCAGGCCCTGTCCTCCTGCCTAATTCTCCCGGAAGACGCCACCGTGGTGTGCTCCTCGTGGGACAACAATGTGTACGGCGCCATATCGCCTCTCCTTTAGCCCTCCTGCCCCTCATCTGCGGTGACATTTAAGCACCAGCCTTGTAAGAAACGTTTATGAAACGCGTTATCTGTGTTTATGGTTGCGTCCATTGTTCTTTCTTCCTAGGTATTTTTACTCGATAGCCTATGGGCGGCGACAGGACACCATTATGGGACACGACGACGCAATCAGTAAAATGTGCTGGCGGGACAATCAGCTGTTCACAGCCTCCTGGGACTCCACAGTGAAGGTCAGTGTCTGGAGGAGTGCTGCGGCTCGCCCCCGTACAGTCTGTGGATCTTGTCTGTGTTTTATTGGTAGTCATTGTTGTGCATCGCTGGCCCTAAGGCCTGATTTATACTTAAGGTGAATATGTGTGCTCCGTAAGCAGTCCTCGCATACTCCATGCATTTAAATGTAAAGTTAGCCACCTGGATGGAGGGCTAAACCTGTGACCACAAGGAGGCAAATGTGTCAAATAACAGTTCATAGATCTAGAAAATAAATGATCAAGCTAATAGACTAGCTTATAGAATAGAATACAGTAGAATATAATAGAATAGACTTTTACTTGCCACAAAACCCTGGGCCAGTGGTAACTTTTGATTCTGCCCACATTACTCTGGTAAAGCATTCTTCCTGCCATAGACCCACTATAGATAGCATGCCATTAGCTTGGCTAGCTCCCCCTTGCATAGGGAGCCGAAAGCGGCACGCAGTAGATATCTACCTTCATCTAGCTAGTAGACTCGCTGTAGACATGCCACAGAAAAGCTAGCAAGTGCAATTATGTTAATGACACACCTGAAGCGTAAGTAGCTAGCTAGGTAGCCAGGAAGAAGCCATGTAGCAAAACACATTCGTGCTACACATTGGTGGTGGTTGTGAGTGTTTCCCCTCGTCACTGTAAAGCACTTTGAGTGCGAGAACAGTGCTATATGAATGCAAGGCATTATTATCATCATCATCTAAAGTAAATAATGACATATTAAACTAGCTAGTCTCAGTGGTGGCATTTTAAGTAAACTGCCAGAAGCTAACAGGCTAGCTAGCTGGTTGTTTTAATGAAATACTGTGTAGGTAGCTGTTCTGCTTTATGAATGAAGCAGGGTAGATGTGCCACACCTTTCTGCCAAGGTGTCATATGCAGTATATAAAACAAGTACCCTCACTTGCTCAGTGAGACATGCCTTAGACACAGAAGCAAGCATACCTGCGTGTATAAATTGGCCTTCAGGGACACAGAATAGTTGACTCATGAAGGAAAGCCATGATAAATAATCACAGTGCCTGGAGTGGCCTGGAAATTTTCACATATGAAAGAACTTTAGGTTTGCAAACATTAGTTTTGGAGCAGATTAGCCTATTTTTGTTTGAAGGATGAGAAGAGGTTAAACATTTTCAGCATCTGGTTCCTTCTGTAGTGACTAACCAACGATATTTCTGCATTCCGGAAGCTGGCCTCCGATGGTTGCCTGACTCATGTATTAGAGATATTTTTGTTTCTGTGTTATTTTTAAGTCTGCAGCCTATTGATTGCACTCTTGCATTTCATGGTTTTTTGGATCCATCTTCTTCTTGGGAAAGTTTCCTTTGTATTTAAAAAAAAATTGTCATGTTCCTACGCAAGCCAAGAGCTCAACCTTTAGTTCTAGAAAGCAGAAAATGCCTGGGGTGTTTGAGTTGCCTCATAGTAATGATCTCAAGTTCATGAGACAGAACTCTTGAGGCTCCTCAAGACTATAAATAAAAAGGTATTTAAAATTTAGTAGTACTCTCAATTACCAGAAGATTTTATTTATGTAATGATTTTGGCCTTCGTTTCAAAACAGTATTGCACCAAAAGATGTTGACATGTTTCAAACACTAAGGGCTGGATTTATTAAGGAAATACTTGCAGTGCAGTTTACAGTGAGCAGGTCATTCAAGATGCAAAGGAATGGACACTGAGCAATTAGGGACAGACAGTGACGCAACCACAAGAAAGCGTTTACAGATTTACAGATTGGGAAATAGATCAACTAGGGACAGAGTCAAAATGGCACATAACAGCATAGGAAAACAAAACCAGAGAGGAGAGTGACATCACAAACACAATAAATTTTTTCGGCATAACGAAATGAGCAGCAGATGATGTCGGTCAGGACACAATAGAAAAACTTTCCCGCAGTATAAGAGACACAGGCGGTGGAAAGACCAAGGGAAGAATGTAAACAGGACAACAGTAGATGCATAGATAAGTTCCCTGCAAAATTTCTGGTGGTGGAAAAAACGGACTCGGCTGAACTTGTGATGCAAGCAATTTGAAAAGATCCTGACCCAAGTTAACGTAAAGTTGAGAGCTGGCAGATGATTTTATTATCTTTCGGTGCGTGGCTCAAGTTCCTCTCTTACATCCTCCAATTGTGTGCTGGTTGTGTTGCTGTCCAACCCGGCTGTATCGCTTCACTATTTGCTGTTGAGTTAACTGAAAGAGGGTAGTTCTTGGACGAAGACCCTGTCTTATTCTGTTTCGCCTTTGTCCTCTGTGCCTTCCCCTGGCTCTGATGACTGCTACCAAGCTTGGGAGAGAGAACTCTGTTTTTAGGTCACTAGTTAGGCTATAGCACCTTGCTTTCAGGAGTTCTTAAAATCCATGGACAAAGGAGAGAGTTGACATTTAGGCATGAATTAGTAAATCAGATGGAATACTTGAGTAACATAATTCACCAAATGTCCACCCTGTGTTTACCGGGCCCAGTTATACATGCGCATTAACACATTTAACTAAAACAGATAGTTACACTGACATGATCCCTGCAAATCAGAGTGATTATGAGCCATTGTGATCATTTAGTAAGTCTACTGTAACCTTATTGCAACCTTGTGGTGACTCCTTTTGCATTCAAAAAGTAGTTGCAGTCCTTAAGAAAGTTTTCTTTTTTTGTTTGTCTTTTTTGTTTGTTTTTCCTTTATCAGAGTGCAGTGTTAGTGTATTTTGGGTCCAAACTTCAAGGGCCAGAAGTATCTGTTTTTCTTTTCAATATTTTTGCATCTCCCATGAACCTTTTTTTTTGCATACATATAAATATACTTTGCTGTTGAACTGAAAACATTTCTTTATCTGTTATTTTGGATATGTTTGTATGTACTGTATGTGCAATACCCACGTATCTCATTAATACAGCTCTGCTGTACACAGAGATGGTGGAAATCATTAATAGCTTTGACCTCACAGTCTGACTATTAGCAGAGTAACACAGCCTCTTTATATTTGAAGGTGTGGAGGTGCGTTTCCACTGACATCTCGAGTAATAAGAGGAGCCAGTTTGAGTTGCTGGCTGAGTTTGAACATGATGCCGGGGTGAGTGTTGTCTGAGTAGCATTATTGTTTCATGTACAAGTCGTCCTTTTGACTACATGTTCAGTATAAATGTGAAGTATCCATCCAGTAAATTGTACACAAAGAATATCAAAATCAGTGTGAACATGTCTGAAATGTGGCTGTAGAATGAATGTATCAATTACATTTGAAATTTGCTTGTTGAATGAATGCATAAAACACGGACTTCTGTACGGTGAACAGGGTTTATTTGCTTAGCATATATCCTCATCCAAGAGAACTTCAACAGCTCACATTTCAGTGATTATCCCTTAAACCAGCTGTATAGTTACTAATTAGGTTAAATACCTTGCACAAAAGTACCAGCAAGCCAGCTACAGTAGGTTTCAAGCATGGCACTTTCCGATTACATGCTCAGTCAACTAGCCACCACACTGCTGCCCTTCTAAGGTTACAGCCGGCCGGTTTAGTCTTTAATTTATGATGATTTCACGATGACTCATGTTTCCCCTTAGAATCACCCCTGTATCCAATCGAATTCCATGATTCCATCTTTCAGGTAAACACAATCAGCCTCAACCAAGCAGGCACTCTCTTAGCCTCTGGGTCAAAGGAAGGGACCGTCAGCATATGGGACACCACAAACTTTGTGTTGTTACACCAAGTGGCGTGCCATTTAGGGACAATCCACGACATTGCGTTCAGCCCTGGTATGTATACTTTTTTGGCTTGTGCTGCTCAGGTTCATTTACATCCCAGCTAAAAAAAACACTTATATTTTCCCTTTCTTCACCTTGCATTTATTTCTGGCCCTCAGTGTAAAAACTGCAGCTTGAGCATGAACCTTTATCTCTGATAGCATAGCCTGATTCTCAGGTCTTAGGAAGTCTCTGATCTCTGAAAATCTACTGCAGCCAATAGTTTTATTTATTCTTTTTTTTTTTTTCCTATGCCCCTAACACTGGAAATAAAATTCTACAAAAAAAATTCCATACAGTGGCTGTTGTAAAATGTCATGCAGGTGTTTGAAAATCAAGAGCGATGTGCCATTTTGAGTCAACAGTGTGCTTCTCTCGCCTGTAATGGCAGAATGTATCATATTCCTTCAGCTGAAGCTTGCACTACAGCGCAGTTACACTGTCCGATTCAGTGCATAACAAACTATAGTGGGACGATGTAACTGGGTAGAATGAAATGAGTGTCATTAAAATAATAAGTATCACTGAAGAGCTAGCGCAGGGCAAACCTAGCCTTTAGCACATTGTTCTGGTGATAATGTGAGCCATTCAATAAAGGCTTTTTTAATTTTGTAGAGCTGCCTTGGACTTCTTCTAATTATTACGGACCCTACCCCGGATTTAGTCCAAAGAGCACCTACAACATAACACGAAACCAAGAACGCCGTAGCCCTCTCCATATCCTCTTTTGATTGTTCTGGGGAAATTGAACACTAAGTATTAAGCAGGTGGGTGAGGCAAGGGAGTATCCCCTTTCAGAGAAGCAGGGTGAGGCCTAGTTTATTTTACATGTACATTTGCATTGAGGCATTTAGCAGATTCTCTTTCCCAGGGCCATTTACAACAGCGCAGTTGTGATGGATTCGGCAAAGAGCCGAGCCAATGGCAAGTCATCGTTGTCACAACCGAGTGCAACAGCAGTTGTCAGTACATGAACCTGCAAAATAACGTTAGGTTCCATATTCCATAGTGCAAGAGGGGGAATGAGGACATAGTGATTTAAGTAGCAAATGGGCTTGAGGATCTTGTGTTAGATGTAACATAGGTAGGGCAAGTAAGGCTGAGACTGTGTGCTCAGTGTACAGGCTGAGACTGTGTGCTCAGTGTACAGGCTGAGACTGTGTGCTCAGTGTACAGGCTGAGACTGTGTGCTCAGTGTACAGGCTGAGACTGTGTGCTCAGTGTACAGGCTGAGACTGTGTGCTCAGTGTACAGGCTGAGACTGTGTGCTCAGTGTACAGGCTGAGACTGTGTGCTCAGTGTACAGGCTGAGACTGTGTGCTCAGTGTACAGGCTAAGAATGTGTGCTCTGTGGACAGACAGCAGACATGTCCTGAGTGCGGGAAAGGACCGGTCGCTCAGAGTGGTGGACGTGCAGACGGGTATGCTCATCTCCACCGTCACGGCTGAAGAGCAGCAGAGGTGAGGTCACACCCTCCTCCTCCTCCTCCTCCCCTGACCGCTCGCGGTGGTGAATACGAGTACTGCACACGCCCGCTGACCCCGTCTGGCCTCCCTGACCCCGCCTCTCCTCCCTCCCTGTGGGACAGGTGCTTCTGCTGGGACGGCAACACTGTGCTGTCCGGGGGCCAGTCCGGGGACCTGCTCGTCTGGGACCTCATGGCTGCCAAGGTCACACACAAGATCCCCGGTCATTCAGGTACGATTCCGAGCTGAACCTGGAGATCCGCTCAGCCACCACCACCACCACCACGTGTGTCCCCTCTCCATATTTAGATATTTAGGAACACATTTTCCCCCATTCTCACTGCAAAAACCAAAAAATAAGTCAATCTTAACAAGTATTTTAGTCATATATTTAGACTTAAAATCTTATTTCCATTACTTTTTTGCTAAATAACAGAATTGCCAATGATGTGGCAACAGTTTTACAAATTTCTGTCTCAACTTGCCAATGAGGTGAGACCGTTTCACTAATTTCAAGATTTGCCAATGGGATAAGACAATTTCACGTCAAGAAAAAAGTAACTTAAAACAAGCTAATATTTTCTACCTGAGGGAGGGGAAAAAAGAGATTTTAGGCCTCATTCCAAGGCTAAAACACTTAAGAGTGACTTTTGCAGTGCTTTTCTTATGGCTGTTTCACCATTGCCATGGTACCCACACACATGCATGGAGCGCTGCAGCCTCCACACTGAGCGCAGGCTCTCCTCCAATGTGCTCGCATTTGAGCCGGTCACTTTCCCCACGCTACCAACCGCACAGCACTACAGCAAAGCTAGAATTAAGACAGGCGTGTGCGTTTCAGGCAGGCAGCTAATGACAGCCTGTTCTTGAACCCATGCTGTCTAGCTCTATAGGGCCTAGCCTGGCTACACTCATTGTGGGCTCCTTTAGCAAGCGAGCCACCGACAGGCTTATTCTCAAAATGTTTATTTTAGTACTGTGCTCATCAGCCTTTATGCTGGACTCACCTGAGGTCAGATGGTAGTGTTGTAATGATGCATGTTTCCCCATGGTCCACCTCACCTGAGGTCAGATGGTAGTGTTGTAATGATGCTTGTTCCCCCATGGTCCGCCTCACCTGAGGTCAGATGGTAGTGTTGTAATGATGCATGTTTTCCCATGGTCCGCCTCACCTGAGGTCAGATGGTAGTGTTGTAATGATGCATGTTTTCCCATGGTCCGCCTCACCTGAGGTCAGATGGTAGTGTTGTAATGATGCATGTTTTCCCATGGTCCGCCTCACCTGAGGTCAGATGGTAGTGTTGTAATGATGCATGTTTTCCCCATGGTCCACCTCACCTGAGGTCAGATGGTAGTGTTGTAATGATGCTTGTTTTCCCCATGGTCCACCTCACCTGAGGTCAGATGGTAGTGTTGTAATGATGCTTGTTCCCCCATGGTCCGCCTCACCTGAGGTCAGATGGTAGTGTTGTAATGATGCTTGTTCCCCCATGGTCCACCTCACCTGAGGTCAGATGGTAGTGTTGTAATGATGCTTGTTCCCCCATGGTCCGCCTCACCTGAGGTCAGATGGTAGTGTTGTAATGATGCTTCTTCCCCCATGGTCCACCGTAGGTGCTGTCACAGCCATGTGGATGAATGAGCAGTGCAGCAGTATTATTACTGGAGGGGAAGATAAACAGATTATTTTCTGGAAGCCGCAGTACTGATGCGCTCTGAAGTGCCTCCGCCCCTCCCCTCTCGCTGTTCCGATGGAGCGCCCAGTGTTCCAAAAGATACCACTGACTCTCAACACTGTGCACCTCCTCTTCAGCCCACACTGAAGACGGGACCGCGTCCATCGCAATCATGTCGATACGTCCATTTTCTTCTGTTCTTTTTCTCGCTGGCACAAAGATGCATCTCCCATGTGGTTCTTGTCTATTCCCCAAATGATAAATGGTCACTTATTTGCAATAATAAGAAAATGATTTGCACTAAACGCTTTGCCATTGTGTCAGTCTACAATACACAGGTCAATGTTGTTTCTTCTGAAACTGCTTTTTAGTTTATTTTATTAAAATATTTTGCTCTCCGTTGTGTGTGGTGTAAATTCAGTTTTTGTTTTCTTACAGCATGTGCCTTAGTGTCTATATCAAACAAGCTTCTTTTTACCATGAAGCAGACATTGTCTAAATAAAACTGAAGCTGTATTATTGAGTGAAGCAAACCACTTGCTGAAGAGGGAACGCCTTTATTTGCTGAACTATCTGTATTGTAATACTTACAGTATGCCTACATCCAAGTATAAATGCAACTCACCAATCAAATGTCTTCATATTTATACTATTTAAAACATATTCCAAACACAGATTTGTCTACCGTACTGTTCAGACAAACAAAACTGATTCTTCATGTTGTTTAGTGTTGCAGCAACTTGAAATGCTGTATGTATCGAAATGTAATCTCTATTTCTTGTTTGACAGTTGTAATTGACCTGTATTCATTTAATTTTATGCTTTCTGTACCATCTGGAATTTAATGTTTTTACAATGATGGTAATGCATGTAAACCTGAATGTGTGTGTGTGTGTATATACATACATATATATATGTATATATATGTATAAACAGATATGTATACAAACACTATCAACCAGTAAATGCAGAAATATTAATATGCGCACAGTAACTAATTAATTATATTTGTGAAAACCGCTAAACGAGCAGATAATATTGATTCAATACCAAAATTGTGTTCATAGCATCAATTGTACATGGATGTTCAAGTTATTGTATGCCAGTTAAATATTGACTATCATATATGTAGTTATGAAATGTGATTCATACATCTTACCATAATAGGTGTATGTCACTGTAATGTAGGACTAATCTCTGGCCAGCACGTGCATTTTAATAGTCTCATTTTATTGTGTTTTTATTTTTCCATGCAGACCTAGATTGTAGTATCGCCTCTAACTCCAACCCCCCGCCCCCCCCCCCCCCTCGGATGTCATGAATGAAATAAAACAAAAATATAACCTCTTTCTGTTTCAAGATACGGAAGTAGATGTTGGAATGAAGTTAATCTGTGTGTGAGATCTGTCATCTTAACTTGTAGATCATGTCATATTACAAGTGATTTTAAATCACACTCCATTCCCTAAATGCCTTGGTTTCAGATCAGTGACTGTTCAAAACACATTCCTGGATATCAAGAACAGGCAACTCTGGAGCCTTAGAGCCACCACATCCATACTAGTGCCCTATTGTCTTGATATACAAATCAGGCATCAGCCTTTTTAAATGCAAGAAACAAATATTATTAATTTTTGAAACGGGAACATCATGAGGATGAACAAAATTTACCATTCTCTGTAGTTTTCGCTCATGTTTTTCTAGTGAACGCTCCCTGTAATATATTCATAGATTAAATTAATGTGTCATTGTTTGGTTTTGTTTCATATTAAACATATTGTATGTACCTTTTTGCTGCTATGGCAATACATTGAGGCAATGTGGGAAGTGATTAACAAAGTATAAAATATTGGTACATATTACATAAGAACATGGGTACATAATTTTCATTACTATTTGTTTGAAAAATAAAACTGAAATAAAGTATTCTTATGGATAACTATTTTTGTAAATACATTATTCATGAAAATATATATTTTTTTAATGTACAAAGCAATTCACCCATAATTTTATAACTTATTTTTTTAATGGCTTTCAAAGAGACATTTCAATCACAGTCCACTCAACCAAAATGTGCATTGGTAGTTCAGGGTAGAGTTCAGTTCACATTAGTTGCTGTTCCATCATTTGAAGGCTGGAGCAGAAACTATTAGGAAATATGGACCATAATACAGTAATTAGCAGAACATAAATAAGTCAAATAATATTGTTTACCCTTCTAAATATGACAATACACTTTGTAATACACTTTTCCCACAAGTGGGTGTATTAAACAAAAAGGCAAACGTAGACATTGAAAATCAAGGCCTAAATAAGTTATGAGGTCTAAGATTTAAACTAACCTCTGTGTAAAACAACACCCTTAAAATGTCCTGTTCTGACAATGCAATATGATTTATGCAGTCAGCAACTGCTACACAGATGCCACAAAATATTAAGAGATTTTGCAAATGAGCAAGATTGATCTGTTGAAAAGAAGGTGTTGAGTTCTGTATTGTGCACACATACAGTTGTGTTAAAAAAAATTAGCAGTACAACATCAGTAACAATGATGAACCACTGTTATTAGTAGTAGTGATATTTCTGCATGGCAAATAATTTACTTGTAGATGTAGTAGTGTAATAGAAAAACAACAGACCCAACTGTTGTGACATGCACACTGCTTGTTCTGAGTAATTGACTCATTCATTGAAAGGGGCGTGTTCAAAATAATAGCAGTGTGGAGTTTAATTAGAGAATTAATTCATTCTGTGAAAAAACAGGTGTCATTACTTGTCCTTTATTAAGGAAGAATGGAAGCAAATGTTTCACACATTGTTATAAAGTATATTTCCTTCTGAATTGCTGAGTAAAATGGGCCGTTCCAAACATTGTTCGGAGGAACAACGTAATTTGATTAAAAAGTTGAGAGGAAAACATATAAAGAAGTGCAGCAAATTATAGGATGCTCAGCTAAAATGATCTCAAATGCTTTAAAATGGCAACAAAAACCCGAAACACGCGGAAGAAAACGAGCAACTGTTAAAACGGATCGAAGAATAGTCAGAATGGCAAAGATTCAGCCAATCATCACCTCCAGAAAGATCAAAGATGATCTAAAATTACCTGTAAGGGCTGTTACAGTCAGAAGACGTTTGATCGCAGCTAAGCTATCAGCAAGAATCCCCCGTAAAGCACCATTGTTGAAAAAACGGCATGTGCAGAATCGGTTAAAATTTGCCAAGGAACACATCGAATGGCCCAAAGAGAAATGGCGTAACATTCTGTGGACTGATGAGAGTAAAATTGTTCTTTTCGGGTCTAGTGGCCGTCGACAGTACGTCAGACGACCCCCGGGTACTGAATTCAAGCCACAGTACACTGTGAAGACAGTGAAGCATGGTGGCGCAAAAATCATGGTATGGGGATGTTTTTCATACTACGTTGGGCCTATTTATCGTATACCAGGGATCATGGATCAGTTTGAATACATCAAAATGCTTAAAGAGATTATGTTGCCGTATGCTGAAGAGAAAATGCCCCTGAAATGGGTGTTTCAACAAGACAACGACCCCAAACACACGAGTAAGTGAGCAACATCTTGGTTCCAGACAAAAAGGATTGAGGTAATGGAGTGGCCAGCTCAATCCCCCGACCTCAACCCCATTGAAAACTTGTGGGGTGACATTAAAAATGCAGTTTCTGAAGCAAAACCCAAAAATTCACAGGAACTGTGGAATGTAGTTAGTTCATCCTGGGCTGAAATACCTGTTTCTAGGTGCCAGAAGTTGGTTAATTCGATGCAATGCAGATGCGCATCAGTTATATATAACAACTAAATATTAGTTCAGTAATTTAAAGTGAAGTTAAATCTTGAAAAATTTCTTCAGTTTATACAGTAAGTGTTTGAGTTTGAAGAGAAAAATGTCGACACTGCTATTTTTTTGAACAGATTAATATTCCTTTTGCTTCCTGTAAAAGAATAACGCAGACTTGATAAAATTTGGTAATGCTTTGATTTGGAATTGAATGTGTAATGTTTCCACTACATTTGAAATATGGAACTAAAAGCTATTAAAAAATATTTGCACTTTATTCACTTTTTTAACGCACTGCTATTTATTTGAACACAACTGTACATGCACAGCATGATTTTTTTTTTAAAACCTTTCAGGAACGTAGCTGCAATAGTAGTTCTTTTAAAATGAGACAAGGGACTCATACAGGATACAGACAGGATTTTAGGGCTGTCTCAGAGCAGGAAGCAGTGGTGAACCAGGGACTGGTGAAATCCCTGCAGGAGAGCTTGTTTCCTCATTTCTCCAACACATCACATTGGTATTTATACCTCAGGAATGGAGTGGTCCATTAAGGTCTTCACAATGCTTGAAGACATCCTGCACATGAAAGAGCAAGGTCAGCATCATTTTGCTTAAACTGTTTATAGTGATTTCCATTATTGTAAATGCAGTACATTTTAAAAGTAGGTGAAATAGTGTCAAACATTTTTTTAATGTTATTATCACCTTTTAAGGGAAGAGAGCATTTGCCCTATATCTGAGTTTCTTTGTAAGGACTATGAAAGATTAATGATCAACACTCAAAAATCATTGCTTTTTACACAATCGCTCAATGTATTGCTTACAAGAAGCTGTGTGGAGATGTTTAACTGTTTTGAACTGTCTGAAATAACCCGATGCTTAAACTGTAGCAGCACATTTTAGTGTCTAAGGTTCACACTGTATGATAGAATGTAATCCCTCACGTGACTGAATTAAGGTAGAAAAGCCCTTTGTTGTGCTGTGAAGGAGTGTGGCAGGTGATTAAAGGCCATTCAAATCAGGTGCAGACCGTAGGTACCGGTGAGTCAGTGGGACACATTCAAAATTCACAACTATTTGGTGGGATTTTCTTGAGGTTACCTGGCTGTTCATTGGAATATCATGAGTCAAGACATACATGGGTTTATTTCTGCTATTAACCATGTGTGTTTGTGTGTGTAAGAGAGAGAGAGAGAGAGAAAAGATAGTTCAGTGAAGACAAAAATATGAAAATAAATCAAAATATGAAATAAAGTCCTTCTTTTCCACACTAATACTTACTTTTTCATCATGTGTTCAAAGATAACTGTGGGCATGACAGTTACTGTAATTACATTTCCAACAGAGTTCAGAATGTCAGAAATCTGAGGATCCTGTAAGAATAAGGGCAGGCAAAACATTAATAGCTCTTTAACATAGTTTACATTGTATCTTACATTACCTGCTCACAAGACTCATCGTCCAATATAAACGGTACACAAAAAAAACACTTATGGAAGCTTATGAAGTATTTATGGTGCTAGTGAAACTGGGTACTGTACATGTGACTTGACTTGTCATAGCTATGACCACTGCACAAGAGAACACCCACTGCTACTAGAAGATGACTTGATGAGGGCTACACTTGACTTCCTAGGAAACAAGAATATGTGATGCATGTGATAATGTGATAACTACAGGCTTTGAAGTGAGCCTGTAGCCTGGCTAAGCAGCAATAGGAACCAGTTGTCTTGTCATGCATAAAAAGCTGTTACTACACTCGTTTTTCTATTCCAAAAAGCTTGTTAGAGGAGCTAAATTAGTTAGAATACAATTTCATAGTAGGTCTTGGTTACCTTGAGCCCAATAACATTCTGTCCATTCACTTCACAAATGTGGTGATCAGTGAGAAGTCCATTTCGAGCAGCAGAGCTGTCCTTAACGATGAAAGTTATCTTCCCCTTTCTGAAAATGAAGCCCAGCTGTCCACTGCTGTCTTTGTGAAGGGTGACTGTGCGCTCGAATGGTCTGTCACAGGAGATTGGGTTAGCAACCGGGTTAACATTTCAGCAACGCAACTGTCACCAGAGATAAATAATGCAGGGAGAAGCCCTACCTATCCCGCACCACAAAAGCTATCCTCTCAGCGGCTGCGTTCTTCAGCACCTTGTGGGCTTTGTCCGTGCTCCACCCTGCGCAGTTCTCCGCATTGATCTGAAGCACCTGGTCCCCAAAGCGCAGGCCCCCCAGGGCGGCGGCCGTGTTCGCTTGCACAAGCTGGACAAACACTCCCTGCAAAACATTAGCGGCTACGATGCAGTCGTGGGCCTGTGTCACAGTCGTGCGCCCAGCTAACCAACACACAAACACATTTGTGCTTTATTTCTCTTTAACTACAACAATGTTGTCCATGTAGTCAAGTGCAGTACCTTTACTCAAACATGGAAAGTACACAGTCACACACTGACTGAGAGTGTCAAATTACTTAAGGCACTTATTTAAACATTTTAGAATTTTTGAATGTTCAAAACTTACATTGTGCGGATCTGTAAAGATGAAAAAAGCAAACTTAAATCTGAATTTTCAATTATTACTCTACAGTAGTCAAACTCCTTCAGGGTTTATTCCTTAAATAAACCTTAACAATGGTGACGCAAAGTATCTTTTTTTTGTATGTTTGCATTAGTCTTACATTATCCACAGATTTCAAGCGCATGCCAATCTTGCCCTCCATGTCCTTGCACAAGATCACCTCCCTGACTCCCTGCTGTATTTCAGCTCTACGGACTCCACAGTCATTCCTTGTTATCGGGGCAGTCATGTAACTCAGAGCTGACGACCTTGTAGCAATTTGCTGCAGGTAAGAAAAGACAGGGATGTGTTGGATTTGGGTGAGAACTGCATAAAATATATAACCAAGGGAAACACAACGGAATGATGGAATAACTCCAGCTCTAGGTCTGGAAAAATCTACAAAAAAATGCTTTTCATTTTGCATCAAATTTTTATAAAAAATGAAAATGGTCCATTTTCCAGATTAATATTTTAAAATTACAAACGAGGATTGTGAGATTAATGAATAATAGGGTCCTTTAAAGGGTATAATAGAATTAAAGCTACTTCTAATATGAGACTGTTGTAATTCCAGGTTTGTTTACTTCATGCACATTGAGAGAAAAAGTATATTATGAATACGCGTTTTGGGTATTTTTATTTTTTTATTCCAGAAATGTTTTATAGCAGTGAATGGCATAACCTGTTTCACTGATTACCAAATGAAAGTAAACAAAATAAATTAAAGTTACAGGGTGAGCCTAGACAATCATGACACTTTACCCCAGAGTAATCTTCTGCTGGTACCACCGAAAATGCCTGCTGCACAGCATCCTCTGTGAGGTTCAGGCCCATAAACTCTGTTAGCTCTGGGTACAGTCTTGGGTACAGACCTGTGGAAAAATGTATTTAAAAATGTTCCTGTCAAACTGTTGCGCAATGTGAACACATCATCCACGTGTTATGGGCATCATATGTTATCTGTGTTATTAAAAAACAAACAAAAAAAATAACCAATAGGATTGTGATGCTGATTCCTTTACTTTGCCATTGTGTTCAAGGTGTTATACGTAGATATCTCAACAACAATAGGTATATAAACTACAGGCTTGAAATACATATTCATGCGCAAGAAACCACAGATATGTGCATTAGTCTAATTTATGTGTTGCTTGCATGTGTCAGAGTATTCTACAAGCATACCACACACATTAACTGGTAGGAATTGGTTACATCTGAAGACGAGTCAAAAGTATAGGAGCATGTGGCAGACTTAGTCTACTGTGGAACTCCTAGCCAAAGAAAAAAAATCAATACAATATTTATGTCAACACCCTCAAACACTGTACCATACAAATATGGTTATGTTGGTACTAATGAATATATTGGCTTATTGACATTCTTGATATTCCTTTATAACGCATTGATGTGGCTAAAAGGTCTGCTGCATTTTAAATCACCTCAAAGTTGCTCTTCATAGTCTTTACATGCATCATAACGCAATATCCTACCATTGCTCTCCTCAGCAGAATTCAGATTAGATGCCTCTGGCAATGCAGCTGGCTTTGATGGGCTTGCTGCATAAGCACTATGAGCCTGAACAACATGTATAAATGGAGAAAACAAAAACATTATAACGTGTTATCAGAAGTAGAAAAATCAACATAAAACAAAATACACCGGTAAGCTCAAAGGTATCCATACTTTTTTTTAGCTCGTTGAAAAACAAAAAATAAGAATATACTGCTTCTATATTGACATATTCACAATGAAACAACCACACAAACGAGCTTAAACGCTAATCATACCTGCATGAATTTATCCACCTTCATGTCCTCTAACGACGGGTACAGCGACATTGTTCTAGTGCACTTGATTGATTCTGAAAGATAAAACGTAAAGTGACGACGTGTATTAAATCCCTGTGGTAGCTCTTGGGGCGTGTAACGGTGCAGTGGATTTAAAAACCAAGCTTTCGTCCGCCCTACACCTTTGTTTTGAAACGGGGCGTTAGACACAATGCCTAATGATTTTGTTCGCATTATTTATTTTATGCACGGGTTTGAAAGCAAGGGTTGGAAACAAACACATCATATTAGGTCAGTGGTTAATTATAAATATATATATATATATATATATCATATATTGCAATGGATGCATAGCCATATTATACAAAAGCATTTCCGCAAGAATATAGACTAGCTACATAAATATCTGGCCCTGATCACTTGGAAAAAGGAAACAGGGAAGTTGGGTGATGCTGTCTAGCACAATAGACTCATGAAATAGCCAGTAGCCTACTAACGAATATACCTGCATTTTCGCCCCGTGTATGCGTCAAAAGCCTACATACAACAGGGCACTGAAAAGATAACACGTCAATAACGGGACATGTGAGTTCATGTAGCCTACGTAGGAACTGGCCATTTTGATAACAGTGCTTTTGAATGGGAACGAGCCTGTGATTCTGAGCTGTTTACGTTTCCCTTTCCACACATCCGACAGCTACAAAATGCCAAAGCATTAAAAAATATGTTTCCAAAATGAAATTCTTCAGCAAGCTGTCCGGTTCAATAATAATTCTTTATTATTGATACACTTTGCATCTTGTCATTTAGAGCGCTTTATAGCCCATCGCTAATTAACACACAGATATAAATTGGGTGTAGCAGTATTTCTGCTCTTTGCTATGTAGCATAATCCTACTTAAATTAAGTTTGCATTGCTCCGTAATACAGTCTGTGAGCTTTATTTAGGATGTTTTTCAACCTAGTAGACATAAAGATAAAAATGTACTGCAAGCTACCAAACGCTGTCACTCACCTTGAAGATGCTATGGCTGCAGTTCGTGGGTGTATTTCTCGGTCTGTTAATCTGGTAGGCTAATTTAGCAATCCCCTTTGTGCCTTCGATTTAAAATATCTTCCAAGACAAATTGCAAATACTGCCCAGCAACTGCGCAGTCCACCTTTCTGCTCCGGATGTTGCTCTATTTACACCCAGAACTGCGACCTTGTACATCGCATGCGAAGATCCATAATGTAGGCTATCATGCGCAGAACTGTTACTTCACCTCTGGGAGCGCCCCTGCCTGCTGACGCGATGGTGGCCGACTTGTGTTCACATAAGTGGTCTAGGGTTCTTGTCCCGGTCATACAAAACATAGATTCCGCTTGTTATGAACATAAGTACCAGGCACGCACTTAATGATTTTTTCTCAAGTTTATTTAAGATTTCCATGTTTCCAACAATATACCCAGCAATGGTCATGGGTGTGCAGGCTTCCCTACTTTCATACAAACTGTAGTTTCGTATTAAAGATAGTTGATTTAATCCTCAGTACAGGTATAACAATGTGAGACTTGTAGTTAATACAGTAATTATTTCATATAACATGTATTTTCAGCATCGTCAGCCTTAAATCACATGGCGCCTTTAGTTGAAATTTTCTGTAGCACCTTTGTTATTACTTTGACAACATTCAAGCGCTTACATGGCAGCAGGAACATCGGAGAATTAGTAGTGATTATCACATTTATTCCACTTGTTTGATAATGCTTAAGTGGAATTTCAGACAGGTTAAATATTACCATTATAGTTTTCCATATAATCATTATCAGTACACATTGAAACCTTGGCCCACGACGCACTTACTCCTTCCGACGGAATACAAATGTGTACACAGTGAAGAAATGCCTCGTTAAATACTGACACTAAACAGCATGTGTCTAGTTGATAGCAGGTTTTTAACAATAGATGCCCCTTGAGTGTGTCCACTTGACATGTTGGAGAAATGCATGGAACGCACCAGCCCAGGCATGGCCCAGTCTCTCCAGCTCAAGCTAAGCTGTAAAGAGATGCTATAGAAATAACTGAGACATAATGGCAAATACACAAGTGCAATGTACAAACAGTAGACAAAATCTAGTCCATTGGGTTGCACTATGAGAATGTTAGGTGTTCGACTGTTAGGTGATTTAGCTAATGTGAGGTTTCCCCTTCATCAGCGAAGGCACGCTATCTGATCCGGTAATTTAGCAGAACATCCTTTTTTGGTGGGAGTATTCCCAGACCTGCACGGGTACTGTCTGTGGTCGGGGGGTCACTTGCCATATGATCCAACTCCATTTCATAGTGCCAAAGCGCCAAAGTCAAAAACTGCTTTATTTCATTGATGGCAAAAAAGCGACCGGGGCACTCACTGGCCCCAGACCCAAATGGTATCAGGAACCTCTTCAGCTTTCTCCCATTTTTGTAGAAATCTATCTTCTTATGTCCCCTTTCATCCAAATACCTGTCAAATTGAAATTCCTGGGAAGAAACAAAAAAGACCATTTGTATTATTTATCTACTAATAAGTAAACGGCCAGCACTCTCCAATATAAGTTAAAAAAATTGTAATAGCAGCAGTCATGGACGCGTTTCGGGCTACACAGTCTTCATCAGCATACCACAGCTTCGGCTACACAGCCTTCATCTACTAAAATATTAATCCACTGCAGATCCATGTGATATCTCCTTTAATTTTGAAAGAGTAAAGCATACCGTGGGATTTTCATAGATTTCTGGATCCATGTGTATCATCTGGGGGTACATAGCAATGTAGTCCCCTTTGCGAATGTCTTTTTTTTCGTTTGAATCCAGGGTCAAGGTGAAGTCATCAGTTGCTTTACGAATCATTATTGATGCACTGGAAAGACGTAAGGCTTCCTCAATTATGCTACCTGAAATGGACCGGAATAAAGCAAATATACAGTATATAAGAAACATTGGTTAGTAAGAAACAATGGTTAGCCAAGTTGTGCATGCTTTGAATTCTGTGAAGCTCAGTGGTGTGGAAAGACTGTAGCTTAAATGCAACCAGGCCACACTTGCGTGCACGAAAACAATAACACCACAAGATACAATAAGTGAAATGAAGGAAATGGTGTCTGAGGCAAATTTACACGTCCTAGAACTGACCCCTGATAGCCCCTCCCCCCTAAACAGGGAAAGTCTGGAACAGATGTTCAGTGTCACGGGTAAGACTTCAGCTTCTAATCCTCCACATGGATTTAACAGCGCTGGTAGCCGGCCTGCTTCCTTCTGCTTTCAGCGCATGCACAGTGTACAACTTACCCAAGATAGACATGCCATCTAGCTGTTCTACAGAGAGGATCAGTGGTCTCCCTGGGACGACTGGCTCATGACCTAACTCCCTTACCACTCTGTCTACTTCATTCTGAGCAGCGTTCAAAGCTTCGGGTGACCTGCAGTATGAAAAGACCCAGGGGAATTTTGTCTTGGTTATGGAGAAAATACATGAATATAAGTAAGACCTAAAAACTCATTGGTTTTTGGTCTTACTTATATATTTATAAATATATAATTAGACAAATATAACAATAACAATTACTCAGAGAAAAAGTCTCGTTTTTTCCAAAAGGATATGCCACAATTATTCACACCCCTGATAATTATTTTTTAATAAAATACAGCAACAACAAGTCTGCCCTGACATGCTATTTTATAAGGGATCTGTATTGTGGTTTCCCATGGCTGTCTGTATAAAGAATAATGCAACACACATGTAAATTTTATATTGTCATCCATCACCAAGAAGAAGGGAAAATAACTGTCATAAGTAACAAGACAAAAGCCAACTGTTGTTGAACTTCACAAGTTCGAAGATGGTTATGAACAAATCAATAAAAACTAAAGATACCACCTTCCACTATTAGGTCAATAATTAATAAGTTTAAAACCAGAAAACCTGCCTGGTAGAGGACAAAATTGCATCTTGCTTGCATGCAGAAGGAGCACAAGTACCAAGACATTTTGATTCCCTCTGATCAGAGGTTCACAAAGTAAAAAGTTCTTCCCGGGATTTTTTTCTAATCAAATCAAATCAATATTTATTTATATAGCGCATTTCACAACTAGTTGTCACAATGCACTTCACAGCAAAACCCAGCCTAAACCCCCCACAAGAGCAAGCCAAAGGCAACAGTGGCAAGGCAAAAACTCCCTGGTGTAACTAGGAAGACACCTTGGGAGGAACCAGACTCAAGGGGGGAACTCATCCTCCTCTGGTCGGCTCAGGGTCTAGGGCTTAAAGACCAGCATGGTCAAAACAGCCAATGTCCATGATAATAGAATTAGCAGCAGTTAGATGACAGGACTTTGTTAGCAAATCATATTAGCAAATCACTTGGATTTGCTAATATGCACAGTTTGTCAGCCAGGAGCTAGACATAATCAGTGAAATCAGCTGGCTGTGTTTGTGCATGGAAGAACCACATGGCAGGACATTTACTTTCTGACCACTGGACCTTCCACCTCTGGCTCTGATAGACTTCAAATCAATCAAAAACATGTGATTTGTATTGAAGAGGGCAGTCCACAAGTGCAGACCCCCCCCCCCCCACCCCCACCCAACATCACCAATCTCATAAAACGCTATAGAAGAGACAAATCAGTGGTGTTAACCTCGCGAAGGAAGGGTACACAAAGTACTGAAAACATAGGTGTGATTATTCATGTGTTTAAATAAATACATTTTGAGAAAAGTGTTATTTTGGTTTGTGCCAATGAATGATTATTAAAGTAGAACATTTTGCTCATGTTTGAGAATTTAATTATAGCCCAGTACCTGACTATTTATTTTGTCGTCATTTGTTAGTCTTCAGTAAACATATGAATCATTTTGGAGGCCTTACATGAGTTGTTGAAGGCCAAACTGCAGAGTTAGAGCATTGGATAATTTTTTACAGGTGAAGTTAGCTGGATAACTTGGTTAGCTGGAGTAAAACTTGGAACAGCTGTTTTTACTTCAGTCCATGTTACAGATTTGGGAGTGTTCCGGGTTTTACTCAGTGCAGTTATCCAGCTAACTCAGTAATCGTGCTTCCTAGTATACCCCCCTTAACTGTTCTTGTAAGCAGAGGTTTTGGGACAGTTATACCTCAGAACAAGGTAGCTTGGTTGTTTTGGTAAATATTGGGCTCTTAACAGACTGTGTTGTGAATATTGGTCTGTAAAGACCTGGGAAAACAAGGAACACTATCATAATTAGACAAGTGTGGACATAATGAACAGTACTTTTATCTAGCATGTTTTTTTTTTACCTTAGCATGTAATAGAGGCTCCAGAAGGCTGCAGGTAATGTATTGGCTTGAGATGCCCACAATATGCTCACATTAGCTCTTGCCTTTCCAAGCTCATCAATGTGGCTCATCTGGTCGAAAGCATGTATCCTTCTCTCGATGAGCGCTGACAGACACCGGTTCCTTTTCAATTGTTTGTGATAAAACATTTGAGCCAAGGCTTCTCTGGCTCTAAAAGCACTCAAGCAGAGGCGAATGGGTAACCCTGCAGCCATCTGAGGAAAGGCCTTATCAAACACAAGGAAGTCCTCAATGACTTTCTGCATCAAGAGCTTTTCTGTTGCACTGTCTTCCTCTGCTACACTCCTTTCCTCTTTGCCAAAAAATGTCAGATATCCAGCCTCAAACATGATTCGATTGGTGAACCTTTTCAGCCCCTCTGTCTTCCATCCAGGCAGGCTATTTCTCAGCATGACGGTCTGTGTATTTTCCATCATGCTGGCGGTTAACTGTTGCAAGAATGGGCTTTGAAGCGTCTGATGAAAAAGGGAATGGATACCTTCGTAGGTGGTGCTGTACGCAGGATCGTTGAAATCTGCATGTCCAAAAACCTAAAACAAAAAGACGTGAGCTGTGCATTACCAAGGCATACAGGCAGTATTTTGCTTTACTTCCGGCATCAAAGCTGCTCCAACCCTGCGCCTGAGCAACGTCTACAGGATTAGACCCTGTCCCAATGTCTTGTGCAGAATTCAGCTGCAAGACCTCTCACCAAAACAATTGAGCGGTTTCACAAAAAAATTTTTTTTACTTATTTCTGTTAGTCATTGCCTATATTTTATTTTCCTGCGTATTAATTTTTTTTGTATTCATGTTTACCTCAATCTGTTTTTCACCTGTATTATTTTTTTATAAGAAAGCACTTTGAATACTTTTAAGAAAAGTGTCTACAAATAAAGTGTTGAAAATAAAACTAATTCAAAGCACAACTGAACTTTGGGTTGCGTAGTTACCTGGCCATGATATGAGTCCAAATGGTGACGAAATATGTTCGTTAGTTGCTCTGTGCTCCCCTGGGGTGATAATCCAAAATCGGGTATTTGTCGCTCTCCATTCACTTCTATAGGGCAGCTAAAATGGTCTCAAAATGACAGTTCTGGGACGTAAACGAATGAACGAAGCAGATTCTGTCAATACAAACAATGACCAGTCCTAGTACTTTTTTAAGTTTTTTTAATTAAATGGCCCTTTCCTTTTTTTTGTATTTTATTTGGAACGTGTCATGGTCTACAGCAGGGGTGTCAAGCTCCGGTCCTGGAGGGCCGCAGTGTCTGCTGGTTTTTGGTGCGTTTAAGCACAAGTGATTAATTTAAGTCACTAATTGGCTAAGAAGTCCACACACCTTGTTCTCAATGCTTTAACTGGGTGCTGATTGAAAGGAAACCACAAATACCTGTAGACACTGCGGCCCTCCAGGACTGGAGTTTGACACCCCTGGTCTACAGGCTTATTTTCATCCTTGGCCTTCTCCCCCTTTAAGCGCCTTCAGGACGTATTTTTTCTGTTTCCTTGTTCGTTTTGGAGCCCTGAGGTAATTCCTCTACTTTTCTAATACTCAAGCCTAGGAGTTCTGCTCACCCTAAGTTTTAGGGTTACTATCAGTTATTTTGTTTCCTTTCGCTACTCTTCCGCTTTTGGAAGTCTTTAAGCCTATCGCTTTTTATTTTGTATATATACTCGAAACTCGAGTTCCTCGTCCTTTTTTCGGCGAGCCATTTTACATTTCCCTCATTCTCAGTCTCTTCCCTTATATCTCTCTGTGTGAGAGGGGAGGACTGTCTTCTATTCTCGTCCTTTTTTCTCCCTTCCCTCTACGTAATACCTTCCGGCCTTGTGGTGTTCACGTGTGGACACTTAGAGAACCCCCCATCTGTCGCCCCTGGTCCTCTATAATATCCTCTGTATCTCAGGGCATGGAAAACCCCTCACAGAACGTAGATCCGGTAGGTAATTCTTGCACCAGAAACAGCGTTAATGCGCCAATGCGTCAGAAACCACACATTGCCCCAAATTTCCACAGAAGCAAGCGTTGCTGGTAGTATATATCTATGGTAAACAAACCGACGGGCCAGCATTTTGCTAGTCTTTTCTGGTAGCTTGCTAACAACATTGAAGAAAATAGTTATTTTATAAATAATTTAAATTACACAAAAAAAATACGTATGAGGACTGGTTATTGTTTGTATTGACAGAATCCGCTTTGTTCTAGTTCGTATACGTGCTAGAAGTGTCATTTTGAGACCGTTTTAGCAGCCCTATAGAAGTCAGTAGAGAGCGACAAATACCATATACTGGATTATCAGCCCAGGGGAGCACAGAGCAACTAACAAACATATTTTGCCACCCTTTGGACTCATATCATGGCCAGGTAAATACACAACCCAAAGTTCTACCAAAGTTCAGTTGTGCTTTAAGCATGGCTTTAGTGGAGCAAGTGGGCTAAATAAATATGTAGTGAAATTGTTAAAATGTTCACATTATAAACACATCCACTATAAACACACCCTTGATAAAAGCAACACCATGAAAATGAATGAAAATGTTACATTAAATAGGAACAAATAATTACCTGGGAGCTATGCAGAGGCAAAGCTTAACAATATTACAATTGTTCAATGCTAATGATCACAGTTCACGAAGGACAAGCTTTACAAACACAATGCACTAGGAATTAATCTGCCCCATTTCCTTTTACTGTTTCAGTTTCCGTCAAGTGAGGAATGTTTGGGCCGTTAAAAGCCTGTTGCACCCTGCACCTTGTTGCCATGGCAAATAATTAGGCAAAAGTTGAAGAAAGTAACAGGAGAAATAATGAAAGGAAATAATTAGATTGCACAGAATACCACCTACTGAACATTGGCTTACGTTCTATAGCCATTTTGTCTTTTGCAATAGGATTGCATTGCCTGATATACAAAATATGCTCTGGCAATACTGACAAGTCTTTGTGCAACTGTTTCCTTCAGTTACCTTAGATGAGAACCCAATGGCAAACTGTCGAAAATCAAGGATTCTTCCCTGGCGAAATACAGCACTGTATGAGAAAGGATCTGTAATGAATGTAAAGTACTTCCCAGCCATTTTACAAGTGAAAATGTCTCCATGCTTCGTCTGAGTCGATATAAGGAAGGCTAGAGGATTTCTCCCATAGTTAAGTGCAACTCCAAGAAAAGGAATCCATCCATTCACCAGTGGAGGTTCATTTGGTCGCCTTGGAGACGAGAAAGAGAGACCAGGGATTAATTAGAATTCTACGATAAACATGATGACACCCTACATGATGTGTGAACCTGAGTTCAGGTTTACAGTGTGTCACAGCTGTGTATACACTTATTATTATTATTATTAAGTAGTAGTAATGTTTGCTTATCAAGCATAATTTTCGTCTTTCATAAAACAATGACATTTGCACATGTCACTACATTTAAATGCTGATGAATGTTTATGGTTCTAAATTTCTTGTTAAGTATCTGAATTTAAGTGCCATGAATGTAAATGAAGTTAAAGGACTTAATGAAAAACTGTTTGCGAGCAGATTTGGCTGATATGACAAAATCATATAGTCAATTCCAGAGGAAATAACAACGCAGCACACAGAATGTTTTGACCAGCATATCTATTGCTCACGTCATTTGTACGTTGCGTACGGCACAATAATGGGCTTTCATGAATCATGACGTGCATGATTCATGAAAGCCCATTATTGTGCCGTAGGCAACGTACAAAAGTTTAATCTACTATAGGCGTCAGGCTATCATTACACGAAGACACATGCTTTTCATTCTGCACTTTTGCTGCTGAAAACCAGCCGGACGGTAAGCGGACATAAACTCTGCAAAGAATTGTCATTAAAAAAGAAAGTGATTCAATGTGATAATTAGGAATCTTGCCCAATACGTTTTATGGCTGAACTGTTAAATGAACACAAATAAAACAGCCTAAGCACAAAGAATCGACACTGATGCAACATTTGATGTTGAGTCAATGTCAATTCCAATGTCAATGTCATCCTTTCTGACAAAACAATTTAACATGCCTGCAATCAGGCTAAATGCTGAAACAACGAATGGACATTACCTACATATCAACAATGTAGATGTGTTTAAAAACGAACGTGTAGGCCTATATAAATAGCGACAAGGTCTGAATTGACTCATGATCATGTTTTTTTTTTAGGTTTAAGCATTCCAATTAATAGAGATTGCGTAAACACAAACGCGTAGCCTACTTTAATTAAATTATATATAAGCGATATTGCCGTGATCGATTAATATTTTGTCGGACCCATTTTCAAATAAATTGCATTTGTCTTCTTCGTTCCTGCCGTCTCAATCTTAATTCTAAAAATGTACATAGTTGAGTTATAAAACATGACTTACATAGTTGAGTTGTAGAACATTAGTAAATAGGCTATACAAAATCGCTGTCACGCATAGGTGAAAACAGTTTCAGTTTTAGAATTGTACAGTTATCGCAGCGTTTTTGCATGTATGCAGCATATTCTGCCTTACCTCTTCCTCGAGACCCTGAACAGCCAGGTCAAGAGTATGGACAAGAAAATAATGAAAACGCAGATAGGGAAGCCAGCCATGTCAACGCTGAACTAATCTGAGCCAAGAGCAGAATTGTGCAAGAATGTCTTTCACTATTTCGCTCCTCCTTCGCGCGATGAGGCAATCGGAAAGTACAGAGTCAAAGCCTTCGTGCTGCATTCCCAGAGGGAATTCTTAAGTACGGTATGTCTGTATATTCAGGATCCATTTTAGGATATCCTCTGGTAGGGGCAGGGCCGGCCCTAGGATTTTGGTGGCCCTAAACAAGATTTTGTTGTGGCCCCAGAACACTCCCAGCTCAACCACCACATCACACACATCGCTCACAACTGAATGAACACAAATATACAAATTATCCAATTATCCAAATACAATTTAACATAGATAGAAAGCAAATGGTAAGCCTGAAACTATTTGGGGCAATTTCATATGTTATGTATTAAATAATAAATCAAAACACACATTTAATGTTGCAAGAAAACATTGGTAGCTTGCTAATAAGCAAAGCTAGCCTTTACAAATACCTGCATTCAATTACTTTCTAGCCAGCTTGCCAGGTTAAAATTAGTTGTGGCTATGTTCAGTTTTATTAGTTAAAAATCAAAACATGACTTTAATGTTGGGAAAAAACATTGGTAGGTAGCTAACAATCAAGAAGATTAAATGATGCTTACAATCCTACTCAGGTTGGCTAGCAAGCAGTGGGAAAAAAACGAGCATGTTCTAATGAAAAACATTACAGAATCAGCATCTAAATGTTATAATGCATTTATTACTTTCTAGCCAGCTTGGCAGGTTAAGATGAACTTTGGCTATGTTCAGTTTAATTTGTTCAAAATCAAAACCACGACTTATTGTTGCAAGAAAAAACGACTGGTAGCTATCTAGTTAACAAGCAAAGCTAACCTTGCAATCAAGGATGCTTGCAATCAGGTGCTAGCTAGTTGGTCTAATGAAAAACGGTTCAGCGAAAATGAATAATGCATTCATTACTTTCCAACTTGGCAGGTTAAAATTTGCTTTTGGATGTTGCTATCTTCAGTTTACTTTGAGCAACAACTAACATTAGCTAACGTCGGCTAACATGGGTTAAGCTAGCTAGGTGGTTAACTAATGTAGATACAGATTCATAACAATCACACACCTTTATCCCGTGTTCTTTTGTCCTTCCCCAATTTTCTCTTATACCGCCATTGAGCGCCAGTTCAAAATTGTATACTAGGAGCCATTTGTCTAACGTTACTTAGCCCATCAAAATAAGGGGCAACTGCATGTTGCTTATAAAATCCTTTTAACTAGCTACATGTTATGAAATATTCTCTTTTCCTTCCATATTCAATTAATAACACTAGTTTTGGGGTAGGGGATAAATAACATAATTAAAATATATCAACTAATAACGTTACCTGGTTTAAAATTTTTTTTTTTTAAAGGATGGGATCATGTGGCCCCCCCCCCCCTAGCAGTCGTGGCCCTAAACAACCGCATAGAGTGTTTATGCCAGCGGCCGGCCCTGGGTAGGGGTCCCTCCAACCTCAGGCAAAAAGTAATCATGTAAAGTTGGATTCGTTCCATATCCACTGTGGCTTCCGTTTTCTTATCCCAAACTCGCTCATTCCTCATCTATTGTTGTGCCCCCGCATTTTTTTTTACAACGGGATGTTCATCCTATAATTCCGTCAAATTGCAAGATGTCAGTAGACATTCTCCTCAGAAAGCCAGCACATAGTGTGTCATCACAAGTATTCATTTATCATGACCAAATGTGCGCAACTGCTGCCCAATAAGGGAGAGAAGCTTGTGTCACATATGAGTTTCACCCTCGTTTCATTGAAGGGTGTTTTAAAAGGATTAATGCTGTTATTAAAGTAATGGCAAATTACAAATATCTATTTAGAACACAACCTTTTAATTACAATTCAAAATGTTATCTCTTTAAAAATAACTGATGACTATATGGAATCTTTCCTGTTAGACTTGTTTTTATGTCTCATTAAACTGGAAGAAAATATGAAATAATTATGGTTTCAATATGAATGTTTGGACGCTTGTCTGTTTTTTTAACGTTACAGCAATAGTTCTCTGTGACTGGATGTATACATTTTTCTACTGTTTAAAATGCTTTCTTTGGGGAGTAGCCTACCGTGTAGGCCTACATAAGAATCTTGGAAGTCAAACACTATTCTATTCTTTTGTTCCAGCCTATCCCACAATTTGAGAGTGGTAAGGGATGTAATTGTTGTTCCAATATTTTCTTTGTTCCAAAATCACAATGCAGGTTTGGCTTATTGCCACATGCCTTTACAAGTTTTGTTTCAGCAAGAGTCATGATGCAACCTCTTTCCTACCCTCAATAGATCAGTGCTTTGTGTTCATCCCCATGTTACAATTAGCAGATTATAAACTATTTTAAGCCCGTGAATGTATCTTTTTAACGTAATATAAATGCATCTAGACATTGACGATTGCTAAATTTACATCAGTTAGTTAACAAAAAGTATTTATTTATTTATTTATTTATTTATTTATTTATTTATTTCGGCACGCATATAGTCACACTTTATCACAATTTCTGTAATATGCCCTGACAAAACACATTACCTGCCGAAAAGGGATACGGGAAAAAGCAGCCTGCTTATCAAGTCCCGCCCCAATTCCTCAATCAAATTTGAAAGTTCACATTATACATTTGTTTAAAACAGATTATTTAATATCACAACAGCATAGCTGAACTTGCTTTATAACAAAACAGTCCGAGAAAGAAAAGGAAAAATAAAATCAAAAAAAAAATAAATAAATAAATAAATAAAACAATAAAGTCCAAATAAGTCATATTTAAATGTACATGTCATTCATTAGACAAAACAATTTGTTTTTACTCATGCCAGTACATCGTACTGTACAGTACTTTTTTTATTTTTTGTACATCGTGACATTGTTTTCATTTCATGATAACCCCCTATTTTTATACTTGATAATTTTCTACCATCTTGCATCTTATCTTACTCTTGAAGGTCTTTAAGTTTGTAGACATTTTAATCTCATCATGTAAACTGTTCCAAAGCTTAACCCCCATAATGGATAATGAATGACCTCTAAGTGTTGACTTCATAGCTTTTTGTTTATAAATCATATTTCCTCATAGGTTATGTATGTCATCTCTCTTTAGAAACAGTTTCTGTATATTTACGGGTAAGAGATTTTTGGAGGCTAAGAATAATATTTGTACAGTATTATATTTAATTATATCCTGCCACTTGAGAAACTTTGCCTTAATAAACAAATCATTTGTGTGGTCTCTATATGTGAAGCCATGTCCCCTGTTGCTTCAATTCTTATTCAGATCACTTCAACATCAGCTTCATCAGAGTGGAACCGGTGCCTGTTTGGTGGACCATACGGCAGAGTGTGCAAAAGGCTGACAAACGAAAGAGTTGAGAAGCTGGTGGCTATTCAGTCAATCTTGAAACTCTTTGAGCCTATCAAAAATTACACCACAAAAATGTAATCTGAGGAGGATTGTCCAGATTCTCCAGAGTCTCTTTCTGAAGATGAAGCTAGCTGTGGTTGAAATTAATAATTAGCCGAGGTCAAGCAAGTCAAGTTTAAATTTTTGATTAACCTTGCTTTGGTCGAAAGGTTATTCCTAACATGAAATTAGTGAGAGATTGTTCCAAATTGCCAGCTATCCTCATTGTAGTTAACTTGGCCAGTTAGGCATCTAGGTAGGCTAGCACATAATGTTATAGCTAACTTGTTAAATGGAAGCATGGTTTATAAGCTACAAGTTAATATGCAGTGTTGTTTTCAGTAAAATGCAATGCAAATAATTATGTTATCCAAGTTAAATAACTAACTATATCTGCCATTGATATGTGGCACTAGCTAGCTTGCTACATTGGGTAAAATAGCAACTGAAAACTGGAGGAGCGTGACACACAGTTTTACCAGGGAGACATACACTGCCTGGCCAAAATAATAGTCGCCGTTGCACCTGTCACGCATAGTGCCCACTGTACAAGCCTCTGGAGGCAGTGTTATGATCTGGGGTTGCTTCAATTGGTCAGGTCTAGACTCAGCAACGTTATGCAGCAATAAAATTAAGTCAGCTGAGTACCTGTATGTACTGAATGACCAGGTTATCCCTTCAATGGGCATATTCCAGGGCGACAATGCCAAGATTCATCGGGCTAAAATTGTGAAAGAGTGGTTCAGGGAGCATGAGGAATCATTTTCACACATGAATTGGCCACCAGAGTCCTGACATTAACCCCATTTAAAGTCTTTGGGATGTGCTGGAGAAGACTTTACGAAGTGGTTAGACTCTCCCGTCGTCAATACAAGATCTCGGCCAAAAATTAATGCAACTCTGGATGGAAATAAATGTTGTGACATTGCATAAGTTTGCCGAAACAATGCCACGACGAATGCGCACTGTAATCAAAGTCCAACAAAATATTAGAGTGTGCGACTTTTTTTTTGGCCAGGCAGTGTATTACATAGCACCATTTTGTAATGGTGTTCTTACAATAGACACAAACATGGCCAGCAAGGACAGCGACACTCTTAATTCCATTCCTAAAATAAATGTTTACATTTTTCTCACAAAATCACTTATATCTGGGCAACAATTGTTGAGAGTAAAGTATTTATGAAATAAATTGTACCAGAAACAAAATGTCTTGCATGAGAACTTTGTAACCTCCATCATGCTCTATACATAAATGTTGTTCACAGTAGAGTCATGACGGAAGATTTCCGTAAATTTTACTAGGTCCCAACCCGGCAAATAGGAAGAACGTCTTACATGGAAAATCGACTCCGGCTGTTCACATATGACACCTACATGGAAAATTGGCAGAACATTTATGAGTTAAGATACATGTGTGAAAGGGGCTTTAGATAACTGCAATGATCTCTTCACTGGTCTTCTCAAAAAAAACAAAAGAACACTGACCAGCTGCAGCTGCAAAGTGTTGCCCATGCATTGTGACATACAGTGAGCATCATAATTCATTGGACAGTGACACATTTTTTGTTATTTTGGTTCTGTACTCATTATTATTATTTTTTGTTATTTTTGGATAAAATGAGGTTGAAGTGCGGACTGTCAGCTTTAATTTGAGGGTATTTTCATCCATATCGGTTGAACTGTTTAGAAATTATAGAACCTTTTGTACATAGTCCCCCCCCATTTTTGGTCACATATCCTTTGCATGCCATGACTTCCTGATGTCTGTGACCCAACAACATCAAAACACTCTTGATATCTTATTTTATGGTACTCCTACAAGTGATACTATAACCTCTCTGCATTTGAATGGATCTCTGTGGGAATTGGGGGGGTGGGACTAGATTTAGCTGTGCATTACACTGGAACAGTATGGAACACATGGTTGGCTAAATGGCTTTAAGTCATGAAGGGTCTGACGTATCAAACAAGCCTTAAACCATCACTCTGCTGCCAGATATGCAGTAAATATGGATGGATAACTTGAAGGGTTTCTTCTTCTGACTTATTTTTTCATAGAGTTCAATAGGACAATTTGTCAGGAGAAACAATGAATTATGGTGCTCACTGTATACAAGAAGAGAGCACATACAACACCTGTTTTGATATCTTTACACAGGCTACCAGTTGTACGGAATTTTGGTTGATCTAATCTGCCTCTGCATGCCTGGACGTTGGTTTGAACTATAGGATAGACTTCCAGGAGACATGATTTTATCAAAGGGGGTGGTTGATGGCCTTCCAGAATTAAAAGGGAGGCAGACCCACAGCCACATATGAAAGGTCTTTCTGCAACACCGCTCTCTGTGTGGGGTTCGTGCATGAATACGGCTGCTACGGTTGCAGATAATTGGACATTCCCAAATTAACAGTATATGTACAGACCCATGTGTACCAAATTTATAAAATAAATTATAAAAAATAAATTACAAATAATAATCCAAAAATTCATATAATCCAAAAATTCAAGTCTGTACATGGGATTTTTTACTTTCTTATCTCTGAAATGCTGTTAGAGAGCATCAAAACCTTTTTGTTGAGTTTAGCTTTAACCTAGATGTTCTCATTAATATCTGTTTCTTCATACTGCATCATGGAAACACCACTTAATCTCCTTTGTGTAAATGGAGCACAACTCAGATTAACATCCACTACAGAAGGTAAAGTCCACAGTTCAAGACAGAATATGGGTGTGATTAGCTTTAGCTCAGTGAGCTAATCACATCTCTTATTGTGCCATGTGGATGATGAGGGCTGCAGGTTTTAAATTCAGATCAGACAGAACTGTGCTTGTTGCATTGGTGGTAGTGACGTTACATTTCTTTGAGATGCTATAGAACATTGTCGAGAATGTTATAGAACATGTCAGCAGAGGGGTTTTTGTTCCGTTGTTTGCACAATAACTCAGTAGGCTATATCACATTACAGCAGGTGAATAACACGTTCGGACAGCAGAATGTGACAGATCATTGTCATGCTGCCTCAGCTGATGGGTAGTCTACAGGCTGTTTATGATTGTGGTTTACATGCAATATTCATATTGCAATGAATTCCATTGAAGATGTGCAAATGATGAAAATATATGACTGATGGGGAAACCATGTAAGACACAGACAATAATGTTAATGTTCTGTGGAGTTACCAGAGGGTGGCAGCAGCAAACCATAGTCACTATAAACTCTGCGTGGCTCTATTGAGCCATTGGATGTAGTTTTGGCTTATGTCGTGGTGCAGTACTTCTTTGTTTTGCTAGAGCAGGGTCACTTGCAAACCCAGAACACATTTGATATAAGCCTATAATATGTTTGGCAGTAGAACTATTTCCCTGAAATACTTAACAATTAGAATCTCAGGAACACATATGTTTAGATATTGTGTGTTGTCTATTTGCCACACTACCCATTCCCAATGCCCACCCCCAATGTTTCCATGGAATAAAAATGAATGCAACTGTAGGTACATATCTGCATATTTTAATCCTGTGACCTAACAGCTAAACTTCATGCAAAATTCAAAAACCTTGTACTAGCCTATCAGGACACTAATGGGGACATTCTTTACACCTACACAAGACCAGCAGACACACCAGCCAGACCTCTCCATTCTACAACCACTGGCCACCTAATCTTTAAGGATCTTCACAGTTTAAATACTGTAGTAATACCATTTTTTAAATATATATACAGTATATATATTTTTATTTTATTTACATTTTTGATACATGAAGAGTGTCTATGTGATATTGCTTAAGATTTATTAGGTAATATTTCCTCAAAAACGAATTATGCAAACTAAATATGCAAACTTAATCCCTATTTCAAATTTTTGTAGCTCATTTTAATTCCATTAGACAGTCCAATACAAGAATGAAATTGTGTACATCATAAGTGTAGAGCCAATAGCAGAGCACAGTTTTGTACACTTGAATTGTACAAATATCTCACTGGGACTCACTGGGTTTCAGGCATTAACATCATTGAAATGCCCATACATGTTTTTCAGTATGAAACCTCCCGACATCCTCAACAGTGTGGATATGAACGCGTAAAATTGAAGATGTTTTTGTAAAGTCGGTACACCATTTGGGTACAACGATACTGTTCTGGGTCAAATTTGACCCAGTGGTGCAAGAATAGTGTACAGACCAAGTTTAAGACTACCTGTAAGGTTTTGTATGCACAAACACACATACATACAGACACACAAACAAACACACACACACACACACACACAGTAATAAAAAATATATATATTTTTTAAAACTTCTTTATTAATATATATTTTTATTTTTTTAAATTTTTATTTTTTAAAAATTAAAAACATACATATTGATTCGTAGTTATATTTAGGGTGATCCTGCTGCCAGGCTCGACCAGCTTCTGCTGATGTTCCCCAGGAGGGGTGCAAAAACTTCTTTATTAATATATATTTTTATTTTTTTAAATTTTTATTTTTTAAAAATTAAAAACATACATATTGATTCGTAGTTATATTTAGGGTGATCCTGCTGCCAGGCTCGACCAGCTTCTGCTGATGTTCCCCAGGAGGGGTGCAAGAAAGTGTGGAGGAGCTCAGTCTCATTCTTGCCACAGAGGACCAAGAACAAAGTTAATTACCTTATCCCAAGCAAAATTATATACATTCATTTTGAGTAGTGATTTATTGCTAGAAATCTTGAAGAGGCGATTGTCGTGCATCTCAACGCCATGGTGTGCACAAAGTGTGTGGGCCTACCTGCCGTATGATGAGCTGAGCAGGCATTGTGGTAAAACTAATGGTTGAGGACCTCTGTGGAAACTGGGGCGCACAGCTCACTGTGTCTGCAGCCATAGTTAGCGCATGCAACAATGAGCGACAAACCGCCACAGTCGGTGAGGCCAGGGTGAAGGGGAAACTTGAATTAGCACACGAGCAAAAAGGAAAAACAAAATGGAGGCAAAAGCAGATCTTTCTCATTGAAGACTTGCTGACACTTACTGGGCATTGTGAAAGGGAACTGGGAGGAGGTAGCGTAACATCTCTGTACAAGCTGCTTTGGAGTTACTTGAAGTATATTGGCCTGCTTTAAATCACAAACTCGTGAATGCCCCAATACTAACTACTTTAAAGCCCTCAGGCTATCAGAAACCCCTGCAGGTATCTAAAATATCCTTCAAGACAACACAAAAACCCATCAGAAACTATAGTCTCCAATCACTTAAAAAACTGCATGTTGTTTACAATAACCAGGGTGAAAATATACGTAATTTATGATGCAGTTTAAAAATGTAAAAAGTAAAAAGGTAAGACAATGTGTTATCCTCATGTAAAAGTTTTCCATGAGATGCATTTTGGCATTTTCTGTGTCCTTGATTCTTGAAATTTTAACGTAGCTGTCTTTAAACACAAGCATGATTAATTATTTATAGAGAGTAACTTTGCTACTGTGCCTGATATTCTTTATCTTGCACGTATTATCGTGTTATGACTTTTAGTGCAAGGACAACATTTAAAACATGCTTACTTGAATAAGGTTGTTAAAATTTAGCCATGCATCTAGCACAAAATGAAGGAGTAATAAGTTTAGAATATAAAATTTTATATATTAAACTCAATAATAAAAAACAGATGTTTAAGATCAGTGTTTGTTGAGCAATAAATCCACTATCCTTAGAGAGCAACTTGATATTTACAACAGAGCAATGAAGCTGGCCAGACAAGCACATTTCTCAAGACTCATTTCCGAAAACAAGAATAAACCTCACATTCTTTTTTCAACAATTGATCGATTAATTAACCCTACGATGACTGCTGATCCTGACATTGCGTCCGGTTCCACATCTAGATGTAATGAGTTTGCAACTTTCTTTCAAGAAAATATATCCAGTATTCGCAAATCTCCCAGGTCAACGTAACTACAGAATTATTTAGATGATCAATGTAGACAAATTGATGCTGTCATGGATTCATTTGAGCAGATTGACATGCAAGCTTTGAGTGAAATTATCTCTCAAATGAAACCCTCAACCTGCTCACTTGATCCCATCCCCACAAAGTTCTTTAAAAACGTGTATGATTGTTTACTTGATGATGTTTTGGAAATTGTGAACTGTTCTTTATCAGCTGGCAAATTCCCCACCATCTTGAAATCTGCCATTGTGAGACCAACACTGAAAAAAAGGCATTTAGACAGCTCTGTGCTCAGTAATTTCAGGCCCATATCCAACATCCCTTTTTTTAAGTAAAATCCTTGAAAAAATTGTTTTTAGACAACTGAATCCTGATTCCTGATTAGATACAACACCCTTGAGAAATGCCAAACAGGCTTCCGATCTAACCATAGCACAGAGACTGCCCTGGTAATGGTTGTAAATGACCTGCGGGTAACCATTGACAGCGGTAGTGTTGCTGTTCTAGTTTTACTGGACTTGAGTGCCGCGTTTGATACAGTGGATCACAACATTTTAATGCATCGTCTGGAACATTGGGTGGGTCTTTTGGGACCAGTACTAGAGTGGTTTAAATCTTACCTAACTGGGAGAGGATTTGTTGTTGCACTAGGAGACGCTGTGTCTGACACAGGTACTATTATGTGTGGGGTCCCTCAAGGATCTATTCTTGGGCCTTTACTGTTACTCTTTGTATATGCTACCACTGGGTAACATCATTAGAAAGCATAGTGTCAATTTCCACAGCTATGCTGATGACACACAATTGTACATTTCTGTGTTCCCTGGTGATACATGTCCACTCAGCTCACTGGAGAAGTGTCTGAAAGATATAAAAATGTGGATGTCCCAGAATTTTCTCCAGTTGAACGATGACAAAACAGAGGCCATTTTGATTGGAACAAGACCTCAAAGAGATGCAGTATCAAAAAACCTAGAGCATCTGGGCCTGTGCAGTAATCAGGAAGCCAAGAATCGTGTCGAAGCGTTATTATAAATAATGACCTAACCTTTGAGCCCCATATAAGAAATGTTACTAAAATTGCCTTCTTTCATTTAAGAAACATTGCAAAGTTCAGACCTCTCATCCGTTAAGCAGACGCAGAAAAGCTTATGCATGCTTTTATCACAAGTCGCCTTGACTACTGCAATAGCCTTCTCTCTGGTCTCCCCCAAAAAAGCATTAAACAACTACAGTTAGTTCAGAATGCGGCTGCAATGGTAGTGACTCGCACAAAAAAGAGAGATTACCCCCACACTCGTTACACTACACTGGCTACCTGTGCGTTTTAGAATAGATTTTAAGGTTCTTCTTCTCGTTTTTAAAACGATAAAAGGTTTAGCACCAACATACTTAGGTGACTGCGTTCAGGAACATGTGCCTAGTATAACCCTTAGATCCTCCACTGCTTCTCACTTAGTGATTCCGAAAGTAAACCGTAAGAGAAGCGATGAGGCGGCTTTTAGCTTTTATGCCCCTAGGCTTTGGAACGCCCTACCAGGCAATATCAGAGAGGCAGAAACTCTTAACACTTTTAAGAAACTTCTTGAAACACACTTATTTAAACTTGCCTTCAGTTAGCTTGCTCTGCCTTTTAATTTTCTTACGTTTAGGCTACTGATAGTGTTTTTATTATCTATTACCATGTACTAGTTCTTTTATTTACTTATTTCTATTCTTATGTTTTTACTGGGTTTTATCTTCCATCTTATTTATCCCTGTTTTTATGTTGATTTTATGTCTATTTTTCTTTTATTGCTCTGTTCTGTATTTTATTATTATTATTATTTATTTTTTTATTTTTTTTATTGTTCTGAAGCACTTTGGGCTGCATTCTATGTATGAAAGGTGCTATACAAATAAAGCTTATTATTATTATTATTATTATTATTATTATTATTAATAATGCAAATACTGATACCAATATTATTTGAGATAATTATCTGAATTCTTGAATGTTAACTGCATTACATTGTATACGCAGAAATATGTGGTTGTGTAATCAGTGGTCAGAAATCAAACCATTATAATAGTACAGTTCTATAATTCATGTTTTTTTTCACATTGAAAGAAGTTGTTTGAGAGCCTTGATCAGACTTCAGTGTTTCAGGTTTGTCAAAATGGTTTCATACGGAGAGATATCATGCACTAAAAGAACATAACCACGTAACAAAAGAGACAGCTCATTGATATTCCTGCTCTTAAAATACAAATGATGATTTACTCTTCAACTTGCAGCCAATCTATTTCTTTTTCTGCTCTAATTATTGTATGTTTTAAGCAGGTATCCACCATCAGACGTGCATAAGTATGAGGGTGTAAAAAGCTTTGATATAATACCCACATTTGCACATCTGCTGTCATGGTGAATCCTCTCATTTGATATATATTTTTTTATATCTAAGCAATGATGAAACTTAATATTTCTTTGTGAATACATCTGCGGAGATATGGGAACAAAATTGCCGTGTTGTGCAAAATGTGCATGTGTTGTGCATATATCCATGCAGATTCTATGGATTCTATAGGACCAACAAAACCACCTTGTTACACTAGTTGGGTGGGTACAACTGTTTCAGGCATGCATGCACACACACACACACACACACACACACATGCACACTCTCTCTCTCTCTCTCTCTCTCTCTCTCTCTCTCTCTCTCTCTCACACACATGCACACACACACACACACACACTCTCTCTCTCTCTCTCTCTCTCTCTCTCTCTCACACACACACACACACACACATACACACACACACACAACAGTGCTCATGCAGTATAGGCATACACATGCATGCACACAGGAGCCCTGACTCAGCTTAAAATTGCTTTGCGCATTTGCTGCCATCATGAGGCTCAAGACCGTTGTGTCAAGCACTGTGCTTTATATTAGCATTACCTGCCTCATACAGTGTGTTATTCCACGGAGTTTCACAATGTTATTTGCTATCCCATTGTTCAAATTGATCACAATAAATGTTATTATTTATATATAAGCACTATATTATTACTATAAGTCTAATGGATAGCATTTACTGTAAAACATGATGAAAAGCAAGCATGGGCTGTGACAATTTCTACAGCAACACATTTTTATACAAAACATCTTTATCTCCAGTATAAGACCCTGACCAATTGTGAGAGATTCCTGTGAATGGGAAAATCCACCAATGCCGCATTGTACTGAACTGTACCAAATACAAATATTAAGGAAGCTGTAAAAAGTGCTCATATGCCATGGTGTATGTCATATGAGCCTCTTGGATGAGAATGAATTAATTACAATATACTTAAAAGTTAATTTCTCAGATCCTGTCTGTAAGGCTCGAGTCAGTAACTGAAGTAATGTTGAACTCCACCAGGCTGTAGTACACCTGGGGCTCTATTTTAATAAACCAAACGCAATGGTGAACGCAAGAGTAATCGCTTGGCGGTATCGCTCTGAGGGCGTGTCGGCGAGAAATTTGGTAATTTCATGACGGCAATCTTGGCGCACCTTATGGCGGTATTGCTAAAAGGCTGGGTTTAAACGTCCAAGGTGTGTCTCTATGGTAGCCAATCAAATTGTTGTTCTCATGCTTTAAAAAAAAGCCAGTTGGAACGCAATCGCTCCATGCAATTTCATAATGAGCAACCCAAACGCACTGGACCGTCAACGACAAGAGCGATTTTCCGCACAGGAATCAGACATACTTGCAACAGAAGTACAGGCTAGGACTGTAGTAATTTATGGATCACAATCCACACCACCTCGTCTCCCAGAAGTTCGGAAGGCACGGGAGGAGGTGGCGAATGCATTAATTAGCCTACATTAGGTGATGTAGGCATAATTATGATTCAAATGGTAGGCTTATGATTCAACTGTGTCAATGTGTAATTTATATATTATAGGCTATTGGCCTATATGATCGCAAGTTTCTTGTAAGCTGTCCTGTTTTATTCTAGTAGTTTAAATTAAAATTAATTAATTAATAATAATTATAGGCTATTTGTTCATTAAATGGAAGTGTAATGTTGGCATCACCTATAGACACTACATAGAACTACATGACGAATAAGTTGGCAAATTGCCAGAGTCTATTGCGTTCCCGCTAAGAGGTGGTTCCAGCTGATCATAACGCAATGGGTTTTCGTTGGTTCAAATTGTCACTGAGCCGAAGGTATTTTAGAACACGCCCCAGACAGCGCCACCCATCCCACTGCAGCGCAAGCGAAAGGATGTTATGTTGAGAATTTGTTGATCCTAGCGGTATTGCTGAGAAACGCCATAGCGCCAGTTTTAAGACGTTGATGCTGTCAACAAGCTTGCGTTTGACTATACCGTCCCCTTGCGCTGGTTTGAAAATAGAGCCCCTGGAGTAATAGCTGATTCTCACTAGGCCTAACTAGGCCTTCCTAGTGAGCATCAGCTATCATCTTCCATATGATTACTGCTTGAATGCAATGTGACACGAGGTGCAGGCAGTCCCATATCACCCTTCACCAGAGCTGAGTCAAGTCAGGGTCGTGTGGCTATAGACTGGCTCAGATATTTCCTCTTTTTTTGCCTGAAGCTGTTGTATTTTCATAACAAAAATAACCGAAATACCAGGATTTGGTTTCCAAGCAAAAGAGCGTTAAGCCGCAATAGGGTGACAACAGTGTTCCTCCTGAGACCTAGCCTGTAAAACTGTGAAATTGCATTCATTTGAAAATCCCAGTTGTATCTCCCAGCGTCCTGGTGATATTAGGTAGACCCGCTGTCATATGCTCTTCCAGAGGATTAAAATAGCCAGTCATGTGCTCCTGAATGGCATTTTCAGCTAAACCGCTTGCCGTCAGTGCAGTGTTGAGTCCCAGGTTCCCGATCTTGTCCTGACCCTACCAGTGCTGCTTATGTCTGTAGGTCCCACAGGGTAACACATACTTAGCCAGACAGAATGTCAGAGGGAATGGGGGGTTTTTTTGTCTTGCAGAAGCAAATTGCTGATAGGTTGCCAGCAGTCTGCCAACACCAGCTGTGTCATTTATACAGACCATTGGTGCAATGAACGGTTCAGTTAGTGAATTACAGGGTGAAAAGAGGGACATTTAGGCAGATGTTCCTGCTCATTTGCACTCAACAGACAGTGGAGCAATGAGCTAGATGCTTGGGCAGTCCAGTATACAAATACCAATATGGGCATACAAACATTTCAAATATAAAACATACAATATGATAAATATAACACATGCACACACACCATTACTGCCATTGACCTCTGTCTTTGTCCAGAACAGTGATCCAAGTGGGACAGATGAGACCAGAAAAAAAAGGAAGAAATTAAATTGAACTTTTCAAATGAGTTTGCTTTAAAATACAAATACACTGTAAGAGAAAATATACAATTCTGAAACACTTTAGTGCCCAAAATGACAAATGTGACATTTTTTCAAAGCATAATACATATCATCATACCATACATTGCGAAAAGCTCACAGAATATAGAATAGCTTCAGTTGTAAGATTTTTAATGCTTTTGTCTACTGGTATGTATTGATTTAGTACATTGATTTTGATACAATACTGTATTTGTTTTTTTTCTGAGAGTGAATTACTATACCTACCTACATTGCTGTATTCAGGAAATGCCAAGAGCACAAATGATCTCACAGTAATCTTTGAGAAATGCAGTCCTCTACTGTAGTAGATATATAATATGCCAGTATAATTTGTCATTATAACATAGTGGCCCCATTGTATTGTTCATGATTAAAATAGCTTTCTCCTGTGGGTGAAGATTCCATATCTGTTAGTTCACTCTTTCCCTCTTTGATGTGTGTTTGTAGGTCAATCGTGGCCTTGCCTGACTGCCTACCCCAAATTCCACTACCATCATTGCACTGTGGCGCTGCCGGACAATATCACACTGCTTCATGTCTGAGCGCGTTTGCAGAATACGTGATTTAGTGGACTAATGGGTTTCAGAAATTAGCACTTGTAACGCACTTAATCATCAAGGCCAGCTTTATTGTGACACAGTGGCTGGCGCATTGTATGCACTGCTCGAGATGAGCATCATTAAAGAATAAAGGCTGAAGATTGAATAAGGAGTGTGCAAATTATGAACCTCTGAACATTTGGAGCTTCTGTTGTGAACTCTACAAGTACTGTCATAATATACCATTCTCTTGTAAAGCAAGCAATTCTCACGTGTGAAACCTTCAAACCTCCAAACCAAGGATAACGTGTGAAACCTTCAAACCTCCAAACCAAGAATAACGTGTGAAACCTTCAAACCTCCAAACCAAGGATAACGTGTGAAACCTTCAAACCTCCAAACCAAGGATAACGTGTGAAACCTTCAAACCTCCAAACCAAGGATAACGTGTGAAACCTTCAAACCTCCAAACCAAGAATAACGTGTGAAACCTTCAAACCTCCAAACCAAGGATAACGTGTGAAACCTTCAAACCTCCAAACCAAGGATAACGTGTGAAACCTTCAAACCTCCAAACCAAGGATAACGTGTGAAACCTTCAAACCTCCAAACCAAGGATAACGTGTGAAACCTTCAAACCTCCAAACCAAGGATAACGTGTGAAACCTTCAAACCTCCAAACCAAGGATAACGTGTGAAACCTTCAAACCTCCAAACCAAGGATAACGTGTGAAACCTTCAAACCTCCAAACCAAGGATAACGTGTGAAACCTTCAAACCTCCAAACCAAGGATAACGTGTGAAACCTTCAAACCTCCAAACCAAGGATAACGTGTGAAACCTACAAACCTCCAAACCAAGAATAACGTGTGAAACCTTCAAACCTCCAAACCAAGGATAACGTGTGAAACCTTCAAACCTCCAAACCAAGGATAACGTGTGAAACCTTCAAACCTCCAAACCAAGAATAACGTGTGAAACCTTCAAACCTCCAAACCAAGGATAACGTGTGAAACCTTCAAACCTCCAAACCAAGGATAACGTGTGAAACCTTCAAACCTCCAAACCAAGGATAACGTGTGAAACCTTCAAACCTCCAAACCAAGGATAACGTGTGAAACCTTCAAACCTCCAAACCAAGGATAACGTGTGAAACCTTCAAACCTCCAAACCAAGGATAACGTGTGAAACCTTCAAACCTCCAAACCAAGGATAACGTGTGAAACCTTCAAACCTCCAAACCAAGGATAACGTGTGAAACCTTCAAACCTCCAAACCAAGGATAACGTGTGAAACCTTCAAACCTCCAAACCAAGGATAATGTGTGAAACCTTCAAATCTCCAAACCAAGGATAACGTGTGAAACCTTCAAACCTCCAAACCAAGGATAACGTGTGAAACCTTTAAACCTCCAAACCAAGGATAACGTGTGAAACCTTCAAACCTCCAAACCAAGGATAACGTGTGAAACCTTCAAACCTCCAAACCAAGGATAACGTGTGAAACCTTCAAACCTCCAAACCAAGGATAACGTGTGAAACCTTCAAACCTCCAAACCAAGGATAACGTGTGACACCTTCAAACCTCCAAACCAAGGATAACATGTGAAACCTTCAAATCTCCAAGCCAAGGATAATGTGTGAAACCTTTAAACCTCCAAACCAAAGATAACGTGTGAAACCTTCAAACCTCCAAGCCAAGGATAATGTGTGAAACCTTTAAACCTCCAAACCAAGGATAACGTGTGAAACCTTCAAACCTCCAAGCCAAGGATAATGTGTGAAACCTTTAAACCTCCAAACCAAAGATAACGTGTGAAACCTTCAAACCTCCAAGCCAAGGATAATGTGTGAAACCTTTAAACCTCCAAACCAAGGATAACTTGTGAAACCTTTAAACCTCCAAACCAAGGATAATGTGTGAAACCTTTAAACCTCCAAACCAAGGATAACGTGTGAAACCTTCAAACCTCCAAACCAAGGATAACGTGTGAAACCTTTAAACCTCCAAACCAAGGATAAAGTGTGAAACCTTTAAACCTCCAAACCAAGGATAACGTGTGAAACCTTCAAACCTCCAAACCAAGGATAACGTGTGAAACCTTTAAACCTCCAAACCAAGGATAAAGTGTGAAACCTTCAATGTTACCGATTCCATCTTTGACAAGATTCTCAAACTGTACACAAACTTCTTCAGATCAAAACATTTTTTATTATTATTTTGTTACTCTCATTTTTTTTTTAAATCTCTCACCTTTCTAAATAACACCACAAAGAAAAGAATAGAGTACATCTCTGGCAATGCAGTTTTGAAAAAGAGAAATCATGCGTTTGTTGAAGCAGTGATTTTCATTCATTAGCACCAGACATCTCAATTGTAAGACTCTTCATACAAAATCACAGAAACACAGGACATACAATGTTATTTATTTATTTATTTATTTATTTATTTATTTATGAATGAATTAACAAGAAGATGAGGAAGTCCAGGTTGATGAGTGAGAGTTTTGAATAATTTTCCCATTACATTATATTAAAAAAAGACTAGGAACTAGAAGGGTAAAAACCACATTCAACCCCATTCAACATTTTCCTACAATAATATAATTACTGAAGAATGATAATGAATTAGTAATATTTATATTAGATTTTATGTAGTGTGCTTCTCTTCAGCCTCCAGTGGCTTGCACTTGACTACAGTCATGTTTGCCTACATTATGAAGAGGTGAGCTGTAGCCATATCTGATGTCATCTACACTGAGTACACAGTATCACAGATGTCAGTTCATCCTTTGACTCAGGGAAATTAGAGTATTTCCCTTCAAATGACATTTAATTGACTATAATGATCTATAATGATCTAATTATGTGTGTGTGTGTGTGTGTGTGTGTGTGTGTGTGTGTGTGTGTGTGTGTGTGTGTGTGTGTGTGTGTGTGTGTGTGTGTGTGTGTGTGTGTCTCCCTCTGTAGCACACAATACCATGGGATTTCTTGAATATTTTGAAAAACTATGTCCTGTGTTTTGTGATCTACCCTAACCAATGTATATGGCTCCATTATCACATAGGCACACACAAACACATCGGCTGCATGTACGTACTGTATATTCAGGCTACATGTTTAATGTAACCTGTAATTGTATCCGAATAATTTTTGGATATCTGTGGGGGAGAACTGGATGGGAACTAATTCGTTTTCCATATTTCTTGAGTTTTTTGTTTGTTTAGTGGCTATGAAGTTCAACTGCAGCCTTTCCCTCAAAAAACATGTTAAGAAAAATAAGAAAAATTACAAATTAGTACAATTGGATTAAATGAAAAGCATTTCCTGAAGAAAAATAAACCAGATAGGACCTTTTCTCTCAACTGGATTTTGTTATTTGCAACAAAAAAAAAAACAGTCATGACCCTGTTATCTGCTGTTGCTATGTGCTACAGTCGAATGCCTGGTGCAGCCAAAATAAATCGAGGGTGGGGGGGGGGGGGGGGGAAACAAACCCTGTGACCTGTTATAAGGCATGTCAGAAATATTTTTTTTCCATCTTAAAACTGAGGAACTGGCCCAGTGAAGAAGGTCAAATATGTTATCCTCCAAATATGTTATCCTCCAAATATGTTATCATTTTGAGAACTGTGCCCTCTCCAGGTTCCAGAGAGAAAATCTGCTTCCTTTTTTTTTCTCCAGAGAAACTGCTCCAAAGATCCCCTCTAGAGAAAGATCCCCTCTGTTCCCTTTACAATAACAGCCAGTTTTTCTTTTTTTTAATTATGTAACTCAACATCAGAGTTATAGTAATAGTGTATATACTGTAACACATGTGTGATGACGATGAAGCCTCTAAAATACTTAATATATTTACATTTTTAATTATCTATTTGATGATTTAGGGGGATTTTCACTGTATTTCAATGGAACAGGAAGTTCACATGTTGTTTTTGGAGGTCAATACACACTGCCATGATTTACAAACCTTCTCATGTTGTTCAGTAATTGAGTTTCATGCTGGAACAGATGCAAAGCAGATGGGGAAAGTTCTGTGAAATCTCTTTCCCAGCATTTACGCTCCTTATGCACAACTCTCAAATAAAGGTTTGCTTATAAACCAAGAGTTTGAACAAACAATGCATCACGTAGGGGGAAAAAATCCCTGCAGTTTCTGGGAACGTGTAATGCTTCCTTGGGGAGAAACATCCTACAGTGGGTGTTTAACTGTGGGGTACAAAATTAATCACATTCAGATGGCTATGATGGGCAGATATGGCAAGAAAAAATGCTTGCTTCATTTTGCTAAATAAATAAATAAAACAAATGATACATAAATAAGTAAATAAACAAAAAACGTAACCATAAATTTAAGTTAGATAAAAATGGTAAATGCATTTTTTTTTTCAATAAATTTTTTTAACAGGTTGTTTATATATTTATATACTGCAGAAATACATATCTTATTTCATTATATACCTGGATCAAATATAAATCATATTAATGGGCTTATTTGTGTATAAATGAACTCACTGGTTTATTTATGCATATGTTAATTCTCAGCATTGCCACATGAATATGTCATACATAGCCAATACCCAATATTTGTATTGACCGTACAAATGACACAGCTGGAGCAGGCAGATTGCTGGAAACCAATCGACAATTTGCTTCTGCAAGAAAAAAAGACAAAAAAGAATTCTTGCCATATTTCTTCTTAATATCTGTATTGAAAAAATGACATTATCTTTTTATTCTGATGTAGAAGAGGCCTCATATTATATTTGAAATCATCACAGTGGTAACACTGAAATAATCTTGTCATACTGTTTAGGGAACTAGACTTGTAACCAGATGTTTGTGTGGGCTTGATTCCTAGTTGAGGTCCTTAAGCATGGCACACACACGGAATTGCTTCAGAAAATGTCTTACTCTAAACAGCCAATGCAAAATGCTTTAGTTTACCTGGTAAATGATATAAAGCGAGAAAAATTCAACAAATGCTTGACTAGGCTGTAGGTCATGCGCTTTAAACCATTGTTGTTCATACCTAGATCTGGATTTTCATTATTTATTTGGTTAATTCTTTTTCAAATTAGATTTTTTTCCCTCAAAAGGACTATAAACTAAGAAAAACCTGTGGAATTTATATATAATGCTGTTCAAATAGTTCTAGGAAGCACATTTAAGTGGGACGATATAATAAATGAATGTCATATGGTGCTTATTAAATACCAGTGTACCTATAAAACTGGACTTTTATTTTAAATGAGTTTGACATTCCTGGGTATAAAAGTAAGTGAATGATGCAGAATAAGAGGCTCATCTGGCGGACTAAAATCTGACCATGACATCATGGGGCCAAGAGAGCATCACTTACTCCAGTGTTTGCGTAACGAAGCCAGGAGAGCATCACTTACTCCAGTGTTTATCAAGCAACCACGTCTAGCAGGATCAGAAAGCTGCGAGGAGAGATGTGTGCACTCCTTATCAGATAGCCTTGGATAATTTTACACAGCCTGCGCTTAAAATGCCACCCCTCTTATCCCATAAGACTGCACTATGAGCCGCTGCTTCATTTCTGGGAAGTGTATCATGTACCACTGGTTTGTAACTATTTGTTCTCCTGAACCCAATTACCCAAGTAATTGATCAAGCGAGTAAAAGATTACTGAAGACTAAAAGATACCTGTGTTTATACTGTTTAATCTTTGTTACATTTGTGAAAACTGTAGGCTAAGTATAGGGTTTATCCTGTGATTTAAATAATATTTGGATAATGCTGGATGCTAAGAGGTAACGGGAATGTTTTTTAAATACTCTATAGTCATAAAACCACTGACCCATCGACAGGGTGCTTCTACTCAGCCTCGCATATTGTTACATACCCTATGGGGATATTTAAACATTTGAATCAATTTTGTGCTGTAATGAATTGAAATTTTGCAGGGCTTAAAATGTGCCATTATATTCAAAGACAAACAAAGAAGAAACAGAAAACATTGGAATTAATTTTACATTCCCCAAAAGCTCATGTCCAAACTAGTGCGTAGTAATTGTTCAATTTCACAGAATATCAAAATTATGGGGAGAGCAAGATGCACAATAGTTGGAAGCATGTGACTCAGAACATATAAAGTACTAACTTCATGTGTTACTTTTTCCACAGAATAAATATCCAAATGAATGCAAAGAATGAACAAAAGTTTTGTAAGGCCTTTCAAATGTAAATCATAGTCACTCCCATGAATTCTAATGTTACGTTGGCTACTGATATTCAGTTTGAGAGAAATATATTAAGATGTTTTTAAGTTTTTGGAAGTGCATGTTTAATCCTCCTAATAAATGACAATAATGTATGTGGCATGTACTTTACAAAACCAGACCAATTTATCTAAATACATATGATATAATAATAATGGGGGGTAACGGGGATCTATCAGAACAAATAGACAGAGTGGTTGGCCAGATTATAGTCTGAAGTCTAGCTGGTAAAATAGAAAATGCAAACAAAGAAATGCATATTAATCTAAAGATCAGGAGAGGTGATCTGAGACATCTAGGCCTCCAGGTTGCATAAAGGAAAGGGGATCGGGCTGGAACAGTCTGTGAACTCATACGGGGTGGTGGAAAGGGGCAGGGAAGGGAACAGAAATAGAAACGGGTTAGCAACCAGGTAAGTAAAATGACAAGTGAAATAAGTATTGCACACAGAGGCCTGAGTAATAGAAGAGCCCCAGATAACAATAACAAAAGATGTATGAAGTATGGCAATTCAAAGCAAACAGAGAGGAAAGCAGATCACTGTCCTTTTTTATTCATCCAGGCAGTTTATTTGTTACATACACAATAGATGAGTAATACCACCGCATGAGAAAAGTAGTAATTTGGTGTGGGCTATTAAATCAGTCCAAATAAGGCGCCGTGTTTATTTGCCTGTTTTTTCTTGATCATGGTGCTATAGTACTAACGGTCATAACCGCTAACCCAGTCAGCAGATTATGTAAAGAGGATGGAGGAGCGTGGTCGCCGGCCAGGTTCCCACGTAGAGCCCCCCGTCCAGCGTGTTCCTCGGCATCTGCTCCGGAATTCAGGCCACCGAGGACGTGCGGCGGAGGGCAACGGCGCCCGCTGGTTATGGGTCGGTACCACCCCCCCCTCCCCCCCACCCCCTCGGTGAGGAACACAATACGGCCGGCTTGGCCGGGACCCAGACTTGAATGTCAGGAGGTGGAACACTGACCGGCTGATAAGGCTCTCATGTTGCCTGCTGGCTCGCCGCCTGTCTGGGAACAATGACACCGCAGCCGCGGCTCTCTTTACCGACAGGAAGACGGAGTCTGGCCTCTCTCACTCCGAATAATATTTACTTTACACGGCCGTATGTGTCTTAAGTGCAGCGTCTGCGATTAGCATTTAGGAGGGCTACAAATGAGCCGAGGATAAAGGTCTTCCCGTGCTTCAGAGCGCATGGCATTTCGGTGCTCCTCATTAGCGGGGTGATTCAGAAGGTCGGAGGCCTTTCCCTTCCCTTTATTGCGGGGGAGGGGGGACGCCCACCGTAAAGTCATACATGTAAAAGCCAGGGCAATTTGGTCGAGGAGGTGGAAATCTGTCAAAGCCCTCTTTGTCTGGTTTGCAGTGGAATAGAGTGAGGCCTTCCAGGACGGAGCTCAGCTTTATTTAATTCCTGTGTTTTCTGACATCACGGGGAAAAGATAGAGCAGAACTATCCTTCATGGCTGTCTTGTTCTTAGACTCGTCTCTATTAGAAATTATTTTAAAGTATAATACTAAATCCAATTGCAAAACAAGTTTATACTAATACTTACTAAATTGACCATTGCTACACTAATTGAGCAAGCACAGAAACTAAATGGATCTGTAGGCTACATACAATTTTTGATTATTCATTAAATTTAATCAGTTTGTTTAACCAAACAATTCCTTGGCGGTCATCTCACATGATACTCACCTGATATATAAAAAAACTCAAAATCCAACACCAAACCACCCAACCACCAAACCAACATTGGTAACTCACTGCTGAAACTATCATCGAATGGGTTATACAACTTTTCTGATTAATGATTAAAATCAATGGATCCTACAAATTAATTTTCCATTGTGCTAAGCATTGGGATAACAACATTGATATAGATGATACATTGCTAAGTACAAATAATTAATTGTGTAGGCTACGTCATCATTACATAAGCAAACAGGATATTTACATATACATAGCCTATTGATGCTATTATTACACTTTAATCCAAGGAGATCAAGTCATCCCTCGACATCCCTCATATTACATCCGTGCTTTCTTATTGAATGCTTGTTCAACAACAATAGCCTATGCTCAAAATGATTTTAAAGCGCAGTTTTTATTTTTATATTTTTGCTGAATGGCGTTCCTACAGACTTCCTTGCTCCGATTTGGCAGGACGGTGTGTTTTGAAAGAACACTCAGCGGGACTCACAGACTGCGGTGTTCCGTCGGTCTTCAAACAGACCATCCCTCGATGCGAAAAGATTCAGCTGGCACAGATGAATCAATTCAGACCTGGTTTTAGACCCTCTTAAAACAAATGATAGAGATTTCAGCCGCAAAATGAACGCAAATCCCTCTGCGTTAAGAAAACAAAGGTTTCAGCAAGATGAATTAAGGTGCTTTATCTTTTTTGGATGTGACAGTATAGGAAATGAGGTAGTCACTAAACTAAGATGGACAGTTTCCTATTGCAAGAGAGCAAAAACACTGCTGCAATATAGTGCGGAATTACTAAATTACTCCTGCCCTTACTTGAACAACTTAAAATAATGTTGAATGTCAGTCTGGATGTAACTACCAATGCAGTTTCATACCATCAATTCCATACCATACACAACAACTTGATAACAACCAAACCAACATTGTGGACTGTTTTAATATATGTGTATGTGTATATTAGTTTTCATATATGTGTATAGACAGTTCAATGTTTGAATCAACATTTGTGTGATACTGAATGACACTATTTCAAGCTCACTCATATGTGAGAGGAGAGTGAAAAACCCACTACTGTATTTCCTTTTCAGTATAATAATCTGAGAATTATATACAAACATCTAATATTAAATAATTTAAAAATGTCTGACCTAGGTTTCTGCTCATCTTGCTTATTGGGTTGCATTTAATTCCTCCTGAAAGAAGTGGGCCTTCTCCACAACTACGGACATTTTAAATGAATGAGGTCATTTCCTCCCACTCTGGGAAAACGGGTGCCTGAAAAGAACCGTTTTACCGATTCACCAGATGCCTCCCACAGACTTTACGTATTCCAGATGGAAGATAGAGAGAAAACACCTCACAAATTTAACAGCTTTGAAAAAAATATCACAAAGCAGATTTTTGGCACAATATGGTGTGTAGTAACAATGACCACAATAACATAATATGTTAACAATATAATAGTGCAACAATGTAGTAGTATTGGTGCAATTTCATTTGTGTGAGACAAATTATTCACACCTTTTAGTTTCACTGTAATGCAAGACAAGCTTTGCTAATTAGCATTTTCCCCTCTTTCCATCAATTGTCCTTTAAGTGCAACAGTTCATCCACTGATATTCTTGGCTCTTCCTGGTAGGGGAGGACTCTGCAGTCAAAACACTCATTCAAACACACATCCTGCATAACTGAAAATAAATAATAATGTTCAGCACACTATCTAAAGGTTTTGCCAAATAGCTGATACTAAAAACAAAGCCAATTTGAATGGCAAGGTTAAATTGGTTTTTGCTCATTTATAAAAAAGAATAGTCAAGAATATGTTTTGCTTGCTGCATTTTGTTTGGATGAATCTAAGCACATGTGTCTCAGGTGTTGAATCATCATGCGAGAGTGACACCTCTGGTGGGACTGGCATTGACTGCCTGCTTGCACAAGTTGAACATGGACAGTACACCTCCAAAATAATGACAGCTCAGCTGGTGGACTACGGAGTGAAAGGAGTCACTCTGAAACTGTCTCAGAGGACAGGGTATGTTGTCCATGTGTACAATAGAACATTTAAGGGCAGCATTGTAGTATAATGCTTAAGGAACTGGGCTTGTAACTGAAAGGTTTGCTTCAGTATATATCCAGCTGTATAAATTGATACTATGTAAATATGTAAATGCTGTGTAAGTCGCTCTGGATAAGAGTGTCTGCTTTTTAACAAAAATCAGGAACTGTGCATTTTAACCTCCACTCATGACAAAATTGTCAACACACATAAATAGGAGCACAAATGATACAATATGCAAGCAAGAATTATGTTGCATATCAACTTAAACTGTTCAATCAATAAGCCTGTGTACTCTATTGCTGGTACTACAAATCAGTGAAATGTTAAAAGAAGAAATGGAAGATACACATTAAACCCACACATTATTCAAGACATCACAGGTGATTTATTCAAATTCAGAAGTGTGCAATATCTAGAAGTAACAAATATAGTAAAAATACACTAAATCTCTAACATTGACAGTTGTTTTCCCCATGAAGCCACAATAATGTTTATTTCAATGCAGGAACCAAGTTTTCAGAAAAGTTAAAAAGAAATTAGTTAATTCATGTCAAACCTGAGCAGCTTATTGAGACGTATGGTGCGCAAATGATACTAACAACACATACCGTTTGGAATGTTTACCAGCCTGGAGGCCAACTGCTTCATCCAAAGCAGCCAACAATATTTATTTCTGGGAGAAAGGTTTATCTTACATATTATTTCAAAAAATATTTCAGTTTAGCTTTCTCACCTTTTCACTCAAAGATCTGAATAAAACAATTCCTAACATTTCCAAGTGATCAGTACCCTTTTCAGTAGTAAATGTGTAGATTTTTTCCTCATACTGAAGTACCTGTTGTTGGATGATTGCCTCCACTCCAAGATCAATTACAGATCTACACAGAAGCACATCATCAAAAATTAATAGCGGCACTATTGACTAGCATGGTTCTTTTGTTCGGGAGAGTGATATTTCTTGGAAATGCTCTTGAAAAAGACAGATGCCTTGATAGAGATACTTGTATTTGCCGCAGACTACTGTATCACCTGACTTTAGAAGCTTGATTCATTTAGTGTGAGTCAACCATATGCTTGTGTGAGTGGGTGGAGGACAACATGAAGTATTTTTTAGTTATGATTATTGCACTTCAACAGCCGCAAATTCAGCCACCGTCAACACAACCGCATCAGTACCTGCAGTTACTCTCCATACAGCCACACCCAGAACAATAAGGCCACAGTTTCATTACATGCTGTATACTTTCAGTCAAATAATTCTCAGCTGACCTACTTCATGATTGCAAAACAAATTAGCGTGAACAAAGCCATTTCAAATGTCGCTATTTATAATCAATCTTCCTTCCTGGAGTGTCAATACTGAATGCCTACATTTGAAATGTTACTTTTTTATTGTCAACAGAGTATCAAACATACTCTTGCAGTGCAATAACAAAGCAGAGTAAATGCGCCAAAAAGCTATTTATTAGCATAGCAGACTCCTCTTTACAGATTTGGTAACAACTTAGAAGTTATATACATATCCTTACAGCATTTACACAATAAAAAAGTTCATATTCGCCAATGAAATAGAGCGGTTCTGCTGTGTATTTGACACACAAATACTACAAGTTATGAGGTCAATCACTGAGCTCACTTCCACTCCTTAGTACCACAAAAAATCAGCTGCTGATGAGAAAGAGGACGTAGAGGATGGACTAGATGGAAGCGAATCACAGAATGCTGATGGTATTACAATACTGTTTGCACCACATCACCAGTGCAAAACTGGACAGCTTAATGAAAAAAGCTACATACACCTAACCTAGACTGTAACATGCTTCTACAGCCCACGGCTTTATATACATACAGTATGACGGCATCCATACACATTAGAAAGTATAACTACTGATTTTAACACTGAATTCTTGCATTCACACTGATATGGCTACATGACTCACAGAGGCTCAGTATGCTGAATGCCACACATAATGGAATAACATTGAACAATGCACCCAGAGGAGTTGACATCATAATGCTTGTCTGATTGATATAAGCAAAATACTGTACTCTAAGGCAGAAGGCCAGGAACGGCAGCCATCTTAACTATGTTGTTTTGCTTACATTTGCATCGGGGAGGCCAAGTCAAAGTTGCATGTCGAGAAGCATGCAGATTCTGAAGACATCGCACACACTGAACGCAAAGCAACTGAGAGGCTGTGAACTCGGGACTCACCATCTATTCAAGATTCAAAGCCAGAAAACAGAGCTTTCAAAAATCATAAACAGACAAAGAAATGGAAAGAAAAAAAGTGGGTCTTTTCTCAAACATGAGAAACTTTCTGAGACTCTCGGGCCTGCTTAATGCTATAGAGCCATTTAATGACTCTGGCATTCCTCTCGACGGCCGAGATGCCGTACGGCACCCGCTCATTGGCGTCCTCGTCGTCCGTCAGGTCGTCGTTGCTGTGCCGCGACTGGTCACAGTCTGAACTTATCATGCTGGCGCTGCGGAAGTTAAGCGATATAATATCTGAGTTGGCCCGGGTGAAGTTCTCCACGCCAAAGTTTTCAAGCTCTTCAGGATCGAGTCCGCAGTAATTAAAAAAGCGTTCGACGTCGGCGCTGGCGCGGGCGTACCGGTCGCTCAGGTCCGACTTGGACCTGTGCAGCGAGGGCCTCCGGCTCACGGTGCTGCCGGGCTCCACCGCCGCCTCGTTCTCAGGGGACTTGAGCGTGTTGCAGGTGGAGACGTTGGGCCTCGGGGGCAGGGGCGGCGCGGAGCTGCTGCTGGGGGTGGCTCTCAGGGGCTTGCCATTGCATATTCTCCTAACGTCCGAGGAGCTGTGGGAGACGTGGAGGGACGAGTCGCTGGACTGCTCCTCGAAGAGCCGCTTGCTGATGTTGAGGTTGCTCCCCTGGGGGCTGGAGCGACCGTGAGTGGGGAATACCTTCAGGGACTCAGCGAAGGAGCGGCGGTTGAGCTCGGCGGACTCGGAGCGCTGGGGCGCCCAGCTCCGGGCGCTGTGCTTGTGGACCGTCCCCGTGGACGAGCCTTCCGAACTGTTGAGGATGTTCTTGAGGATCTCCAGGTTCAGGTTCTCACGCTTGACGCAGGTGTCCGACTTGGAGTTGTTGTTGGAGGCCTTGAGTGCGGGGCTGCTCCCCGCCCTCTTGGTGACCGTGCACACTGGCTTGGGCAACACGGCGGGCTTCACCGGCTCCTGCTTGGCGTTGATCACCTCCTGACTTTTCACGTATTTGGCCTTGTCGGCCTCCAACCTCTCCACCGCACTCAGCCTCTTGGGGTTAGGTTCTGCCTGTCTGCGGAAATAATCTGGCCCCTTGTTCAATATGCGCAAGGGCACGGCAGAGGTGAAGGAGGTGGCTTGGCCGGCAGGCTTGACCATGCTATCTGTCTGTAGTGTTTCTGTAGGCATGTTTGACGGTCTCTCCCCTGCAGCCGTTTTGGATTCCGTGGTACGTTCTCCTCGGAGGTTCGATCAGGAACATGTACATGAAGCCAGATGAACGGACGATTAATCCTTTCTCCACTGGCTGTCAGCAGCAAGGCCTCATCTCACAGCTCATTAAATGGCACTGCTTTCTCTTTCAGGTCGGCCTTTATGTGAAAAAACAGGGGCGCCAGACACCAGTCTGTATTAATCTGCTCTGGCGGATTCTTTCAACTGAACGAGGGGACGGAGGAGCCTCGTCTCTTCCTCAGTGCTCAGCGCAGTCAGCGATCTGAAACACAGAACAACCAACCGTGCGTTAGAGACCACGTGACATCACACTTATACCAACAACCAGGAGAGCTTTTGAGGAAGGAATAGTTGGCTGGTAATACAACAACAGGAATCTGTGTCATGAATCTGAGTCATGAATCTGAGTCATGAATCACACACCCAGGAGATGATCTCAACAGGACAAGGAAAAGGGAGAGAGTTTTTGGTTGACAACATAAAATTAATTAATGTGAAGAATCTTCTTGTCTAATATGATTACGTTTCTCTGATGCATATTTCACGGCAGTCACCAGCCATAAAAACTGCACTTTCCAAAGGTACATTTAAAATAAAGGTCAACAGTAAAAACGGTTGAATAATGCATTGTTTTGCATACACATAGGTAATTAGACCTGATGAGATTTATGATGATCAAAGCTATAAAAATGTTTCATGATACCGTGATGTAGCCCCAGTGGAGATTACATTCCACCTTCACTTGACTTTCATTTCAATCATTTTTCCTCCATTATGGGATTCCTCCTTCCGTACATGTTAAGTAATAAGCAACTGAAGTAAAAATGGTTCTCAATGGGAAGGGAATCAGCATAAACATAAATGGAAATCAACCTTGTGCTGAAACATATCTGAATATAACTCTCTGTATTAAATAACACCCTTTAATTAAAAAAAAAAAATACACAGACAAAAAAAGCACAGTTGGCAAAGTAAAATTTTACAAAAAACGAAATGTCAACTGAACTGGTAAAATCTTAATTTGACCATATTTGATACGTTGATACATTGTCTGAGGATGTATGTCTTTATGTCGATGCGCTATATTCAGCAATGCTCCTGCAGTTCCAACAGAGAATGTCCTGGTGGGGGTCAAATAATGTTATACGACTTATTCTGACTTGAAAGTACAATGTACTGCTGACTCAGCAGGAATGTTTCTATGACATTCTCTGTCCCTGCAAAAAGCGGTCTCAACAAAATCGGGGTACACGAGATGCTGGCTTCTGTCAGGGCCGCAAGGCTGCTCGCAGAGTGCGGTTGAAAAGGGTGCTGGAGGCATAATTTACAGTAATTACAGGGGATTCAGGACTGAAATCCCAAACATTATTGGCAATTTTGCTTTGAACACTGCCTGGAAAATATTAAGCATACCTATTTTCCCCTATACATTTGTGTTTATGTCGGTGTGATAGAGACTCTAGAATGACTACAGTACTCATACCTTAGTAAATGTTTTCTTATTTAAGGGAAAAGCTTTCCAGCCAGTAGGTACCTTTTGGCATCAAGCACTATAATGTTGCTAAATAGCTCAGATTATTATATCAAAGATGTAACCCAGTTAGAACTAATTGAGTTAACTGTAACTATATCCTCTACACTGTGACCAGCGTTATACAGTACTTCAAAACATGTAACCGATTCTTTTTTAAGTATGTCATCCACTGTAATTTAGGTCAATGCTTTCTAGTTTATTGCGTAAATTTAGTTTATTGCGTTTCCTTCGACTGTGCATATACCACCCAATGCAGAAGATTCTCTGGGAGTCACATGATATGGTTTTCTGTAAGTCAATACGGAATACTGCACCAACCAGTACTTTGAATTCCTAATCATTACAAATGTGCCTTTTACATTATGCAAAAAATTGATTATCTAGCTAGAATGACAAGGAGAGCATGCAATCAATGGTTGCCCAGATTTCACTCAGATTTGAACCGTTAGAACAGTCCCAAAAGCAGGTCATGATGACTGTTGACTATTTACTTGGTTGCAAGGGAGCTAAATGAAGGCCAACTCAATATGCTATTGCAGAGGACTGACACATACAAAAGTTAAAACACACAATAACTGTAATGTATTTACAGTGTTGAAACTAACACTAATGACTGATTCAAAAGTTATAACCTTAATAATCGTAATTATGATCCAATATCTAACCCTCCCAGCACATCTGTTAATTTGCAAAACACTAGGGACTGTTTTCCCACAAAAGCACAGCATGCCTAGAGATGTTTATTAAGCGAGAATGAAATACCAGTCTTTATATACCATTAAAGACCGCAGCTCATACCACACAAATACTTAATGGTGTTTATATCATGGAAAGCAGAAAGTCCATGAATGAATCAAAATCATATCATAAATAGGGCCACCAGTTTGTTTCCACCGCGTGACCTGCAGGGATTTAAACTTGTGCTTCAATGGTTATTCTCCAGAGGTCCCCATAGGCTCTCCAACGATACAGTCAAGTGACTAATCAAACAATTGAGTTTCTAATTGAGACATTTATAAAAACAATTAGTTAAAAGTGAGTATGGATGGAAGTTTAAACGCTACGAAAAGCCTGTCTTTGAGCGAACGAGTCAAGCATTATCCACCTGGTATACTGCATATCAATGGATTGAATTTATTTACTTACAATTTAACAATAAATTACACAAAGAAGATAATAGACCAACATTTAAAGAGTTGTCATCATGTTGATCACCATCACCATCATTGTCGTTAGTAAATAACACTTTCAAAAATCACTGATCCACGTATGGATCTGGCACCTTGCAGTAAATGGAACAGATTACAGTAGGTCTTTATCCAGTGAATCACTACCCCTTTAAAGTAGGAATAAATTAGGAATTATTAATTTAGTCATGTGCAATAAAATAAATTGATATAATCATTTGAATATATTTAAATAAAAAAACATGTCAAATAAATGATCATCAGCCAAATATATAAAGAATTATGGAAAGTTGAAAAGTTTTATAAATTATTATTGCTTAAAAATGCAAACAGTAAAAAACAAAATACTTGGATTTACTTTATGTGCTGATTAAACTGGGGTTGAAAACCTTCCACTATGAAGCGTTTCAAGAAGTGCTACAGACGCTGCACAAACTTACAAATTCAAAATGTAAAAGAGTTTAAAACAGCGGCCATTTCCAGTCACCAATCACTGGAGATTCAGAATTAGCGAGGCTGAACTAACTGAACATCCTGGTGCTTTTGTGGCATGCCTGAATCCAAAGTTATTAGCCACTCTGTGACCATGAAAGGACTTACACAGCCAGCGCTTATAATAACGCTTTTCACACACGGCCTATCAGCAGGGACACAGAAAATAACACATGCATGATTGACCTCATAAAGAGAAACAAGCGCGAAATGACTTTGGAAGACGGTGGCAACGAGAGAGCTTGCGGAGCAGCAAAGAAAAGAGCTTTCTTGCCACCCCTGCATGACATCAAACTGCCTGGCACATGGCGGCATAGCCTCGCAATAAAGGCCTACTGTACCACGGCAGCTCTGCCCGGGCACCAAGGATAAACAACGATGAAATCATTCATTTCAGCGTTGCCATCTTTGTAACTGGCTCCGAAATATGCTGCGTCGGTGCACCAGCTGCCCGCTCGCGTGCATACTCCTGGAGGGATGACACAACTCGGTTCCGTGGCATCACCGGTGTAATGAGCTTTCACAAGGCTACGGAGATCAAACGGAAAACGTGAACACGCACAGCAAGCGCGGTAATGCGAGTAATAATCATTTCAGAACGATGCTCACCCCCGTCCCTGACAGCTAGTCCAGTTTCCCAGACTCCCGCTGAATTAAATGAGCAATCCTAGTCTGCAGCAAGCCCCGATCACTTTAACACAGCCTTGTTTCATTACAGCCCAAAGAGCAAACCTGACTTTCTTACCGTGGGTAAGAAAGGAGCCAACAGGTTTGATTTTGTACTTTCCTGACAGTCCATACATGAATCCGACAGTCCATGCATGAATCCGAGCGGCATCAACGTGCTTTAGTGTATTTGGTATACGAGTATGTCTGTCAGGTGGGGCATACTTCTTGTGGCATAAAGAGATTATTGTCAATGAAACAGCTACAGCACTGATGTAGATACATTTCTAGTAAATATTAGTGAATACTAGGCTACTGTATTTCAATTAATCATTTTACAGAAACGTCAGAATAATGTTATGTAAAGCATGTGTTTGTGTGAGTGTGAGAGAGAGAGAGAGAGAGAGAGAGAGAGAGAGAGTTAGAGAGAGAGATTTCACATGATCCTTGATTTTACATTTCAACAAATATCAGAAGCACATAGTACAGAAAATGTGTATTGAAATGTAAGGCTTAGACTTAAAGGTCTTGCATGTTTCACTTGATACATTTCAGAAGAGCCGTAAAAAACTTTCAGTGCAACGTTTGACTTTAACATTCTACTCGGAATGATTGTTTTTCACAAAAAGGGGGGGGGGGGGGACTATGTGACGGTCCCGTAAGTCCTGGAAACACAAACTGGTCATTATGTGAACATTAGAGGCCAAACTGCCAGCACATTCAAAAGGCAAAAACTGATTTAATTTTCTTCTCATCAAAGAATAACTTTTTTAAAGGGAACAACAAGCCAAGCCAAGGCCCATAATTTAATGCCTGAGTGGATTAACAAGGGCTCATGTTTAGGTGTGTCTCACCCCTAACAGCACTGAAAGATCAGTAAATTTATTTCTCCCATCTCTCTGTTAATTAAACTGTCATGTTGTATTAGACAATACCATTTAGTTCTACCCACAGGACTCAAATGTACTTTGAATGTGCAACGTGCCTGACTATAATTTAGTTTCACTCCCAGAGGTGATGCATCTGCGTTATTTTTCTTTTGAACAAGGGCACCACTTTCTGCTGCATTTAATTTATTATTGAAAATTTAAAATAACAAAAAAACATGATTGACTCCATCACCCAGTACACTTGCTTGTATATATGATTGATTTGCATAGCATGTACACTTATCCAGACAGCTTATATTGGTTTGCAGTCTTTCTGGGGGGGTGTACCTGCTTGTGCCATTTGAAATCACCAATTGTGCCACTATACTGCTATGCCACACATACCCGCACCTGGAGCGCTATCGGAGCTAGCACTAAGCTAAGGTGAAGAGCATGGCTGACTAATTAAACTAAGAGCATGCAGGCGTCTACCTGTGAGTAGTTTGGGTGATATATGCATCAGGCGACCTTGGGAGCCCTGGCTGACTTAGGCCCATCATGGGCCAAATCCAAATGGGTGCAGCTAATGTGTAGTCCTGGCTATAGTCAGCTAATGATGTCACACAGACTTGAACTAGTTATGTCAAGGCTACAGCGGTCAGCTTGTGCTTACTGACCGAGTCACTCAGGAGTCCACAGCCTGTGTTTACTTCCAGCAGAGCGTGTGCTGCCGCATATGAGTCAACAGAACCCATTCAACTGAACAAAGTCTGTATCACCCTTCACTGCATTGTCACCTCCACATGCTTTATAGTAGCTGGCTAAGCTAATGCAGTCTGCTGGATTATCTTGTCTGATCTAACTTTGGTCTATGAGAGAGTAAAGCCAGATGTTGCCACGGACATACAGCCGGTAGAAGGTTGACAATCACCGTTGAAAACAGCAACACAATGATATGGGTCAGCGTGATAAGACTAGTTAGACATGGGGAAATTGTGAAGGGAAGCAATTAAGATTGCCTTCAAAGATAAACCAGGCCAAATCAAGCTGGGCTAATATTTACATACTTTAATGGTCACAAATTCATGTAGGAAAACCAACTGCAAGATCACATGACAGGAAATCAGATGGGCCATGAATTCAATCAGTTCAAGAAAAAAAGCATAGCACTTACACATTATTAAAGTGAATGATATGTAAACAGAAAGGTTTGATTATGGCTGTAGACATAAATACAGTAGAATTACAATAATTACAGAGAGAATTACAATTACCCTGAGTTTGAACCAGTATTTTCATGAACTCTCACTGGTTGAGAGCACCCAAAACCTGGTCATATTGGAAAACAATGCACATGCCCTTGATTTAGTATGCTGAACTGTAGCAACATTTTCTGAAGCGACAAAACACACACAAAAACATGCCACACCTGGCTGATTTAATTTCCCAACCTAACAATATGAAGTTGATAATAGTGATGATGTTGATTATGATGTTGATGATGATGATGGCTGCAACTGTGCTTGCACGAATATATTTTTTGTTGACAAAAATAAATCAATAAATCAATAAAATCTCAGCTAGAAATGCTACGTCATATTTCTCACCTTCCATTCTCTATCCTCTAGCGTCACTGATTATCACAAAAACAACTCCAGAAAAACTTAAATTCCAAGCCCATTCCAAAGAACTATACACACTATACCATTCAAAATGGCACCAGTGTGTCTGTCATTGTGTCAATCATGCGTTTATTTAGTCACCTGACCAATCAAAAATCTCCCAACCACCAGAATGATGAAATGCATCACAGCAAACAAAGCCATTTGCATGTTTACTCTCACACTGAGACACACAGTAGCCTAACTAAAACCTAATTCCCCTTTATAAAAAAAGACATTTTAAAAGTCAAATACCTATGTGATTACATTATTCCAACCAAAGGAGCCAATTTGCAGGGTGAAGCTGAATTCACAGATGGGGCCTTCACCTTGGGGAGACTTGTGACAGTCTTAGCTCACAGAGCCAATATGCCACCTGCATGTACAGTGAGATGGCTAAATCACAGCGAGGCATTAATGAGGAGAGCACAGGGACATGTGGTGACTCCTCAGGGTCAACATGCTCTCCCAGCAACACGAGAAAAGGTGCCGTTGCTGATATCATGTGACACATCAAACACGCTTTTACAATTTCAAGACAAAAACATAGCAGAAAACCTAGCCTCAAATAAGACTGTAAAAGTCCTTATAATATTACAGCATTACAGGAACACAAAAATATAGAACTTAACTCCTGCAGTTTAGGATGACATTAGCATGTGTCATCATAACAGCAAGTTCAGCTTTTAGACGCTGATACAATTATTGCTAATGCACTTAGTCCGTTGACATCATGCCACTTATTTCTTGCAATTGAGTGTTATTTGAAATAGGAATTGTAGCCATCTGCCTGTTTCTTGTTTGCAAGCCTTTGAGAGGCTCACGGGTGACTTTTACCATGCTTTGTTGGAACCAATGCACTTTGAATGTTCTGTACAATGCAATTCACAGCTATGGGAAATGATCACACACAGCCGCAATTTTGAAATGAAGGACCACCTTCTCTCCAAATGGCCTGTCATTTGCTTATCATTCTCCTGGGCATATTCTAAAGCTTTTCCTGTACGGTCTAAAAACAACACATTCTGCATTTGTCCTTAAAAAGCACTGTTCCCAATGCAGAGAAAAGTCGTCTCTCATTCTCCCACTATGGGACACGCTCTCTGTCTCTAGTTGTATTTTGTTTAAGGGGGTCAAGCAGTTTCTGTGTATTTTTTCAGTGACTACACAAGCAAGCCAATAACTGGGCATTTGTTCTCATTTCTGGAGCTCAAAGGGCCGTCTGATCTATCTGTAGAGCTGCTGGACACACTCACAGGGGCAAGAGAGAAGAAATGGTTACTCTGATCCGTCAAACTCATGTGATAACACCAGAGTCATTCACAGACCTTGGCACCAGCTCCACTGGGACAAATCCAAACAAGCACTAAGGTATCTAGTATACTGCAAAAAAACTGTTCTAAAGATTTCCGAGACACCCTGGGACAAGTGGATCTCTGCCAGACAGCACCTCGCTGGGCCTGTAGAAAAGCAAAAGGCCCTAGGCCCTAGCCCTGGGAATGAAAACAGTGTTGGGGAGTAGTGGAACTACATGTAACAGAGCTCCTAGCTTAACTAATTTCCCATTAGCATGTGGTAGCTTAGCTACTTTGAAAAACAATGTGCTTTCAAGTTGCAAAGTTATTTTAAAGCAAAGTAGGTAGTGCATTTTCTGCACTCTCTGGCCACTTCACATGAAAGTGAAGTCCAATAAAATCAATGCGTGCAGCGAGTGCATCCCGCCCAGATTTTTTCCCTCCCTTCCCGCGTCTGTGATATGAAGTTAGTTGCCTGCAAAGTTATTTAGTAATGCAAGGCACATTTTGTTAGTGTTTTAATGAACAAACTGTCATTTGGGGAGTGTGATTAAGTTTTAGCCGGTTGTTTTCGCTTGCCGATCTTTGGACTCATACAATCATGGATGAGCAACAGGGTTGCCAGATGCCTGGATTTGGATCAGAATGTCTGGTTTTAAAATTATTTGCACAGGTTTTTGATAGACTGATAGAGGGCCAAGCCATTATCCCTTTACCCCAATTTTGGGTAGATTGGACCATACATCTAGCGCCAGGGTAAATTAGCAATTTTCAAAGGGATGGTACTTTTAATTAAACTGCTATCAAAAGATGTGGCTGGGGCTAGAGAACAAATTTGCCTCAAGGAAACATAACTTTCGCTAGGATTGATTTTCCGCCATTTTGAATTTACTGAAAAATCAACTTTTGCGATTGACTCTGGGGCCATTTGTTCCATCACCCCAAATTAGACTTGAAATAATCTCTGTAGTCTGAACCTCAATAATCATCAAAGAATGTTGACCTTTCAAAACAATGTCTAAAATAATTGTGGGTGTGGCCATTGTTACTAAAACAGCTGTAACTTGTGAATGCTTTGCCATCAGCCAATCAGTCTTCAGTAGTCTTGTGACAGACTTAGCAATGGCTGATCATCATGAAACTTGCATGTATGTTGACCTCTCAGCCATGTACTACCATGTCAAATGTTTGTACTATTCATCTAATATGTGTCCTTACCTTACAGCTTAAAGTGATACTGCAGTCAAAAACCGACTTTTCCCGTTGAAAACCTATGTTTTCAGTTAGATTATGATCATACACAACTGTTTATGTCCGAAAATTTAATGTTTAGTCAAAATGGTTTTATCTGAGTTTTAGTGTAGACTTACCAATATGCTGGCTTCCGGGGATTCGTGACGTCACGAAATCCTTAACATAAAAATGGGTGGACTTGAGGTGGTCCTAGGGGTGGGTCTTGGCTGGGCACGTGGTATAAAAGCAGAGAACGACGATATATTTTTTTCCTTCTGAGACTGAGACCCTTGTTCTGCTAATTAGCTAGTTCAAGTTCAAATGCGAATTGCTTTGTATTATTGCTAACGTTAATATTACGACTTATATCGAGCTACAGTTATTCATATATGACGTCTTACTACTTGGTATCTTTAGCTAACTTGCCTGCATTATGCCAAGGAGCCAGAGATGTATCGTTCCTCGGTGCAACGCCACCAGCTCTGCTAGCTTTCATAATCTGCCGAGAGACCCAGCGCTACTTAGCCAGTGGCTTCAAGCTATCGGTGTAGAGCACGCGGACTTGCCGAAGAAAGCCCTAGTGACAGTGTGCAACGCGCACTTCACACCGGACTGCTACCACAATTTAACTGGCTTTGAGATGGGCTTCTATAAAACTGTCGCTGAAGCCAGGTGCCATCCCAACAGTGATGGATGTAATTTTGTAATCATTACATCAGCTAAGTAAAACAGCTAAGTACAATATACCTATTACATTGTATTTGTGACATTGTGTAATTGCACATGTATTGGCCACTATTATACAGTTGGGCCAAGCATGCCCGACTACGGCACCGCAGTATTAGACAAATCAAGAATAGCTTCATAACTACGCTGACATAACGTTACCTCAGTAACCTCACGGCAACATAGGTTTTCTGGAGGGGACAGGTTAGAGCAGTGGCCACAAGCCCACCTGTTGGGACATTAGTTTGTTTCTGTTTACATGCAAGTTCTGTACAAACTACAACAAAAATGCTTTTGCAAACGGTTGACATTACTGATAGGTAATAGCTAATGTGAGGTTGAAGGCAACCTATTGTGTGAGCTATCTTTTATGAATACGTAACGTTAGCTAATAAACGATAGCAATAATACATTTGATGTAGCCCTAGCATAACCAGTTGGTCAGTAACTCGGACGGAATGTATCGATAAGTTAGGTAATGCAAGGCAGTCTATTGTGTGTGAGTTTAGCCCCGTTTGGTCCAGAGAGAACTGGTAACTTAGCTAGCTAGTTATATTAGCTATATCATTTATGAATAATGTTAGCTAATAAATGATAATTCTCTCCGGACCAAGTGAAGTTATGAGGGCGCTACAACCAGCCATGTTCAATATACTAACGTTACTGTGTGACTGGGTTTTGCTGTGTATTTGAATGTATTCAATAGTAACGTTACTTTAGGCAGACAAACAAGCTAACTTAGCTAGGTAACGTTAGCTTTACCATTCGGTTACATCCCGGGTCCTCTCCTCGCGAAGACGTTGTTCAACTAATACAGCCATTTTATTTAGTTGTGAGGAGAGAGCTGGAAGGGGGCTGAGTCAGTTCACCAAGACACACCCTTTCACTCCTTGACCGTATGAATATTCGTAATATGACTACGTGGCATCATCGTCATATGACCACACCTACTCACGAGTTTCAGTTCAAATTGAAGCGGAAAAAAGGGCCTTAGAAAAGCCTCTGCAGTATCTCTTTAAACATTCATTATTGGTGCATAATGCTTGGACCCCATTAATTGTGGTCATTAGGGTGTTATTTGGGTTATGCGTGGTGTCCGTAGGTGCTGCTTGTTGCTATATTTTGTGTTTTTTTCATGAAGTAGCTTCAATGTAGTTTCACTACTTTTTAAAAGTAGCTGTAGTTTAGCTTCTTTTCTCTTATTGGTAGCTGAGCTGTATAGGTTTACTACTTCGGGTGTTGAGTAATTGGTAGCTTAGTTAACTACTTTTTCAGAGCAGCTTCCCCAAAACTGACATATTCTGTCAAGAGGGTCGGTGAGGAGCTGAAAGCAGAACACATCTACTGTGGCGCGTGTCACAGTCCTGGCATTGCAGACTGTGGCTCCTTTTTCTACTTCAAAGTGACTCATTTGAATTTGACCATCAAGGAGGGTAGTTTTCTCGTTGCAACTTTCTCGTTGCAACAGCCAAAAACAGATGACTGAAGTGTGTGCAAGATAATGAGACCTTCGGTGTCATGGGAAGCAGCGCAACACTAAGACAGCAACACAGAATGAACGGCAGTTACTGACGGCTGGAGTGGCGTTTCCTTCACTTGAGAGCACTCCGCATGACTTCTGTACAGTATGTCTCAGTGTCTCATCATGCAGCAAAACCATGGTTGGACAGAACTGACAAGTGAGCCAAAAATATACCAATTTGATATGTGGCGTCACCCTTTACTTTAAAACTAAGCAGGCACTATATATACGTATATTTTCCAAGAGTCAAGTCTTGGAAAATACAACACAAATGGTAGCCTACTCCACAGCTGAAGCAGATCATTGAAATGTGCTCACCACCCATGAACTCTACAACGGACATCACTCGGTGTTCCTCTGTGCAGAATGCAGTTAATTTATTCATTCATTTATTTAGATTGCAGCCAAAACATTATTGAATATTTACAGATTCTGTTTTTCTTTTATGCTGTGGGCATAAGCACACTCCCCCCATAGGCAAGAACCATGTACTTTTTTTTTTTTACTTAGCATGCTAGCAAACCTGCAGCTAACAATATAGAATAGATACTAGAACTAATGAACCTCAAAATCAAAAACTATCAGTAATGTAGACAACTGTAAATCTACTTTATGCCTCGCTCCACTCATTGCATCAAACTGCCAGCCAGCTGACTGTGGAATACCTTTCCGACCCACTAAAAAAAGTTTTTAGTTTGTCAGTTGGTTTCAAAAATGTGTGCTTCTGTAGAGGCAGTAAATGAGCTGAACTGCTGAAATAACGAAAATAGCATTGCATTGCAGCACCTATGAGATTCAGAATAGAATGTTCTACAGAGCCACACAAAGCCTTTACTCAGCTGTAATCTACAAAAAGCACCAAACATCAATTTATCTTAACAGAAGGTGCTGCACAGCTTGTCCCGGATAACCTACAAATGTTTTTTGTGCTTCAGTTCAGAACTGCTGGTGTTTATCTGAATTGTCTCTGGAGGATACAGACACAACAGTGTGATTGTCAAAATTAAACCCTTGTGGAAATGTAATATACTGCAGTATATTTTAAATATATTGTGACAATAATTTTGATATACTTACAATATACTGCAGTATATTATTTTTTCCATAAGGGAAGTGTGCATATTTTCACAACGGAACATCATATAACTGTAGCTTTTTAGTTAACTGTAATTGCTGCAAGACCAAAACTTTGTTTAGTGAAATTTCTTTTAGGCAATTTCAAGCAATGTTGAAGCACATTTAGTTACTATAAGAAGTAATAAGTAACAAGGCTAACCAACCATTTCTTAGTTCTCTTCAATCATTAGAAGTAAAATCATATATTTTGTGTAATTACTGTGTGAAACCCATCACAGTAATTACTAATGTTGGCAGCTATAGTGTCATCTGGCTGGTTAGCATGTTAACAAATGTGAGATTTTGCCTTAATTAAATTTTTCTATACATGCATTTCCATAGATATTGGCTAATCCAAATCCAATAATTTCCGTTTAGATTATTATTATAATTGTATTTTTATGTGTAGTCAGCAGGATTTTCCAGTATTTTACCCTATAATTAGTCAATAGTTCATTACTTTTGTCAGCATAAGGTTTTAATGTATACAATATTTTGGCAGCCACAGTTATATTATAGCTATAGTACATTGAGACCACTCTGTATGTCACATACAGCTATTGAGTCAGTAATCTAGTTTTCTAGTTACCAATTTGTCCCGTTACCAGTAAAATAATGAAATTTAGCCAACTAATCTAAATTGCAGTAACACATTTTTTTAAATGGTGGTAAACCACAGCTAATAGCCAACTACCTGGCTGGCTTGGATCTGACAGCAGCTAGCAAATTTCAATACAATTCATTATACACATTCTGAGCCAACATTATACAATATTTAGCAATTAGTGGAATCACAGGCTATATGCAATTTTGATTGCCTTCCCTCTACACTAATAACACATCACAAAATGACTGAATGATGTAATGCAGTATCCATGAAAATTTCAGCTTTCCTAAGGGCGGCCTTTTTGTTTGGTTTTTTTCTGGCACTATACAACGCCCACTCACTACATGTTATTGTCATTGCACTACACACCGACTACTAACTAAACACCAAATATTAAATACACACCTCATACCCTTATTCTTTTCTAGATTCAAACTTGGTTAACCACTGCTTACCATGTGGACTTATTTATTATGGCCTGGACAAGCCACAAATAACAGTTCTTCCATTATTGTGAAAGTACAGTACTGTACATGTCAAAAGGTTAAAGGGCTGGGTTTTAGTTGGACCTATTTTGGAATAAACATCATATCAACATTAAAAACAACATTAACTAATAATATCACAAAGTATTAGTTTACAAATGTATGAAAGTTAATCAGATTTTCAATGTATTTATTGGTAATTCCTTTGGGCCCAGATAATCACGAGGGAAATCTCCAAAGAGGCCATTCAAAATCCACTCCTTCTACAGATGCAAAGAGGTCAGTAAAACAGATAAATAAATGCACTGTTATCGGTTTTATTTGTCAGCGTCTAGGATTTATTCTTCCAAGTAGGTAAACAAAGACACTGCTCACAAATATACGACTGGAAATGATTAGAATTTCAGATGAATCTTATGCAACAGCAAGCAGCTGTTATTAGTAAATGGGCCATGTGCTATTTATAGAGTTCAGTCTGCAGAGATGAACAGATAATTCAGCACAACAGAAATAAACTGCATTTCCCCGTCTCAAAAAATAAACAAAAACAATACAGTAAAATAAAAATAAAATGAATGTAAGACTTACCCATATATTCAACATTGGGACAATGGCATTTTATTATTCACCCACGGGTATTGTTGCATTATTGGTGAATTACTCCCTAAACGTTGGCATGTCCTACATAAAATAATTGTACAGAACAGCATGAAATAAAATGAGATGGAAAACGTGAAACATGCAAATATCCGCAAATGTTTGCATACGCATACCTAAGTGACCATAGTGCATTAATCCAAATTGGAAAAATGTTGGTGTAATGCCCTGAGTAGTGAGTGAGTACTGTACCCTATCTGAGTAGTGAGTGAGTACTGTACCCTATCTTGACTTCCAAAGTGAAGCACGGCAGACACAGTGACCCACTTTATCAGCGATAAGCTGATGCTGCCAGGCATGGAATTTTATACCACAGCCATTGTTACCGTTCCATTACATAAAGAGAGTGAGAAACCGAATCACAAGACAACTTTGCCAATGATCAATAATTAAAGAAAATCAACACATATATTACATTTTATATAGCAAAATGCCTACACATCTTTAAGAGCGATACATACGTCAACCTCAATGTTATAAATTGCAATGTTTTATCAGACAAGTAGCCCATCGTCTGACACGGATCTGGCTTCACAGGCACACTGTAAGAGACAAGAGCACTGCATGAGTGTGAATCTAATGCTGCTTTTCAGGCTAACATACATTACCACATGAAACTATTGTTGCAACAAAAGGTCATTACGTCTGCTTTGTACGGCTACACCAAGTTAATGTTCCTGAAACTAGCCCAAGGGTTTTGTAAACTAGAAAAATGATTGTCATGCCAACGGATAATAACAATGCGAGATCGTTCCATTCGTCGCAGACAGCCTGCTGACCTGCTAATTTCCAGAGGCAGTGCTAGGTCCGTGTACACAGTAAGATTCTACACATTCCTCAATGATCTTTCTATCCATCTCATGTAATGAGTGATATTATAGAGCTCCCTCATTGCAAGAATCCCTGAAAGAACAGCGATCTGGCACGTAATATCAAAGACGTGAACATCCACACATCACGTACCCTCCTGGAGTACTCTCCCAGCCCATGTGTAACATTCTCCTGAGCAGAAAGCTTCGCTGTTCAACCCTCGAAGAGACAAACTGGAGGAGCCTTCTTCCTTTTGAAGGAGAAAGCCTATTTTTAAGTACTGATAGCTTGTGCACAGCAAAGGTCTTTTTTTTTCCCTCCAAAAAAGAGAAGCGCACTGAAGGCGATCACATGATCAACAAAGCGTGGCGTTACTTGACAGCCGTTACAAATGGGATCGCATGGGGAGGGGATCAAAGATATTCAAATTTACAGAAACACCTTGATTTCACTACACCATTAGATCCCCTTTTGGAAGTTTATGGAGTACAGTATATTACTACAAGTAAGATATTACTACACAAGTACATGTGCATGATTAAATAATCATTTAGGCTCTGTTGTTTCTATTTGTCTGTACCCTGCAGATTATGACTGTGAGATGATTCATACGAGCAAAGCACTTGTGAAACATGTGAAATCACGCTGCATTGTGCAATAGTGTACCTTCTTGATTAAAAGCAGGATTGTATCAAGAAAAAAGAGCAGTGTCTGAATACACACTGCTTCACAGTGTCTTATGTAAGGCCACAAATGTGCTCTATTTTCCAGAACCATTCTCTGGTGATCTACCGTGGCCTCTGTTGGATCAATTATGAGGCCTCTAATGACGTACAGTACATTTGTGTGGCATTAACGCAGATCAATTCTTTTCTCGTTTGGCAGCGGAACAACAGTCCACTTCTCTTAGTTAACCCACATCCAAACAAGCTCAAAAATACATCATAAAAAATCCCATGCACACTTTGCCAAACATATCAAATACGATTCACCCATGTATCTACACTGGTACAAACAATCATTAAAAGGTAACAATTGTCAAATAGTGCAATTGCCTCATCTTCAACCATTTAATATAAGATTTTCTGCACTACAGTGTACTGGTTAAGACGGCTTTAAAAGATTTTTGTTTGTTTGTTTGTTTGTCTTTATATTCAGGCTTTATTTTTGTATCATTACTAGAACTAATAATTGGAAACATTGCAAACATTTGAGGGTAGCATTTTTGTAACAAATTGAAAATGGAAACCTATGATAATAATATGCTATTGTAATAGTGGTATGTTGTGATATACTCATTTTCATAATGTTGCCGATTTGTGACAAAAATTTCAAAAAGGCTTCCTTTAAAAAAACACAATTTAAAAATCATTATGTTTTATCTATTCACACTGCGTTTTAGTCTACTTGTTTGCATTGTGTACACGTTTTCTATATTTTTCTTTTATCTCATTTTCAGAGAATTCCATTCTACTTAATTTCAACCGCTTTTCATTTTTAGATATAGCTGTCAATCATTCATCTGGAGAAGTCTAAAGCTGTGGTCAGCAGGTGACCACGTCATAGAATAAAATAGAAACAGCCATTCACTGCAATAGTGATTCAGAAAAGCAAAGCAGTTTTATCTTGTGGTGAATTGCTAAACATTAATTCAGCATTTTTGGTAGTATCACTGATACTGGTCATTTTCAAAAATACACCAGCATCTATCTAAGTACACCAGCTTGCTTGTACGGTAACCTTTGTTTCCACTGCACAAGCTACCGGGATAACTGTCATTTGTACATCACTGATATAAAATTAAACACGCCTTAATAGCTATAAATAAAGTACAGGTAAATTTCCTTAACATTTTTATTCTACCTTTGTAACAACAACAAACAGAAATGTAGAACAGGTAAAGAAGGTAATTTAATTCAGGTATCAGGGAAGACATATGGCTTGCTAACTTGCTAAAGGTTAGGGTTAGACATTAGCAGCTAACGTGCTAACTGAAAAAAAACAGCTCATGAATACTGTATGTGCAGTATGGTAAAATATATTACAATGTTGCATTTCTGTGTCGTTTGATCGAATATAAAGCCCAGCAATAACTGCAGCAGTACATGATAACCCATTTTTCAGGGAAGCATAGGCACCGATGTCTTCAGTGCAGCATCTGTATCCAGGAAGTTGATGCGACCGTGACGGCACACTTTCCGAGCACATCACGTTATGGTCGATGTGGCCTCAGCTGCAAATTCTACAGTTTCACCTGATGGTGCCAGATTAGGGGGGGCTTGCTGGCAATTAGCCTACAAAGATATGGGATCTCTTCATCAGAGAAGCCATTATCTGCCTGAGCCTCTCCAAAAACCACTTAACCACATACAATATAAAGTAGTCATACAGCACAATAACCTCTTGTCTAATTATGTCACTGTGCAAGATTTGATAACCGCGCACGGTTTTAATGATTTATGGACGCCTTATGCTCAATGAGAAACTATACAACACTTAACCATTCGGTCACACTCTCAAGGGAGTGAGAAACCCAAGAGCAGAGACTGACCTACAGGTATAAACAACTGAAAAGAGAAGGCAAAAATCTATGCAGATGGGCACACTGAAATGCAATAAGCACACCACAAAGCAGCTTCTATTTATATAATTTCTAGATGCATAACACTACATGCATATGGAAAAATAAATAAATTCACTGTCCATACCAATATACCATTTTTCAAAAAATGTAGGCTTAATCATTTGTGAGTCACAGTGATGGGTGTTCCAGTTTGTCCGGGAACAGCCGACCATCAACTCAGCCTCTAAAAACTACACAGCCAATGAGTGTAAAGCAGCCATTTGCATGACTCACTCTGTACGGTTACAAGCTGTAACGTGACAGGAATAATACAAACATAATGCAGCCATGCTACAAATACAGAAACAGGGCCAAAATCATACACACCGAACCTTAAATCATTTTCATTCTCATCTTTATTTACTTTGACAACAATAGTACAGCCCATAGCACGCTAATCTATGTACCAGGGAATGTGACATCACACACGAGGGAACCAGGGAGTGTGACATCACACACAAGATTGCCCTTTCCACAGCCAATCAAGAAATATCTCACACCATTCCTCTTCTCAGGAACAAAACACTGGCCTTGCACAACAGCATAAATGTTTTCATCATAAAAAGATGCGACAGATTAATGAAGCATTCTTAATGAGATGTATTAATAAGTGCTAAATGCCAGTGGCTAAGACAGGAGCTCATATTTCGACAGCACAGGAAGGCCACTAGACCTCAGCCGACACACCACAAACGTCTAGTGGAGCTCTGCCAGAAGTTTTTATGTTTCATTTTTTTCAAATTGTAATTAATTCATGATGAGCACAGCAAATGAATTACCTGCTGCCTATCTTGGCCAGGTCACTCTTGTAAAAGAGATTTTCAACTTCAATGAGTCTTCCTGGTTAAATAAAAAATAAAAAAAAGAATTCTGGAGTCATCTCCTATAATGGATAAATATGGTTCCATTCCATATGAAATCCTGGGCACATGTTTGCGAAACGCAGGGCTACTGCTTGGTTGTATATTCATTAAGCCGGTGAAGAAACAGGAAAGGAGTTTTCTGTGGAGATAATACAGACTGTTGTAAGAACCCGTGTGAATGGGCCCCACCCCAGAGCTACGCAGGACCTGTCAAAGGCGTGGAGGAACTGCAACCGTGGTCAACCGCACCTGCTCGGGATCTGTTGTAAGACTGCCGGCCTCTCGATACGCAGCATGACTACGACTCCAGTGTGACCACGAGTCCACAACCGACATTTAATGTGGACTGTAGTTATGACTCCACCCTGACCGCGGGTCTGCGGTCACCATTTTTACACACCGTAACTGTGACTCTAGCCCCGACCGTTATGAGGTCGCCATTCGATGTACGGCGTAGCCGCGACTCCGGTCACACGGCAGTGACACGCCACTCAGCGCCCGTCGGAGAGCGCTGGGGACGCGCGTCTCAGCCGTCGAGCCGCAGATACAGTGCCTGGCGCCAGGGCCTCGGCTCAGCCACGCCGCCGGCCACCGCGTCGACGAGGCTGAGCGGAGCCGGCGGATTTTAATCGGGGGGTAATCACCCTTGAAGCAGACACGTAATGACGGTCACAAGGGGGCCCGCTCAGTGGGCGAGCGCGTTAATAAGCGGCGCGGGGCGTGATTAATGGGGTACAGAGCAGCGCTGCGTTAGCACAGGGCTCACCTGCATGGGGCTCAGGACTCCCAGCCGTCAGGCCCCCCCCCTTCCTCTCTCCTCCGGCTGCCACAGACTCTCGGCGAGGACGATACCTACGAAAACAATCAGATACACCCCGGTGAGGCCCAGATGCTCCTCCCGCCACCTCCCGCATCAACGATCGATAGAGGCACGGGTGCATCGCACGCACCGCCGCACAAGGGTTTAACCTGATTTTAACACCGTACCGCTTCGGCGCCATTCAATTTCAGAAAAACCGCCGCCTGCTAATAACCGTATAACAGTCTTTTTTTTTTCCATAACAGATTTAATATGCTTTCAAAGGGGACACGCAGTAATACCGGTGTACCTTACTACACTGCTGTGTGGCTGATCTGCTGCCTGGTCAATGCGGCCAGTGTGTGCTGCCGTGTAGGAGACAGGCTGGGCCCCGAGCCTGTTGTTTATGGTGATGGAGTGGAGGGTGGGCTAATAAGAGCGCTCCCTGTCCGGGCTCTCGTGAGGATGGGCTAATAAGAGCGCTCCCTGTCGGGGCTCTCGTGAGGATGGGGGGGTGGAAGCTGCGCTCGTACAGTATACGCCCTGCTGCCCTCCTAGGTGACACACAGAGTCTGGGCCTGTCTGGCACTCCAGAGCCTAACCTGCACAGCAACAGCCAGAGCTGTGCCCCAGCCAGAGCTCACACCGCCGCCGCCGCCCCCACTCTCACCTCTCTCTCTCTCTCTCTCTCTCTCACACACCTCTCTCTCTCTCTCTCACACACACACCTCTCTCTCTCTCCCTCTCTCACACACCTCTCTCTCTCTCTCTCTCTATCTCTCACACACCTCTCTCTCATTCTCTCTCTCTCTCTCTCATCCTCCCTCTCTCACACACCTCTCTGTCTCTCTCTCTCTCTCTCTCTCTCTCTCTCTCACCTCTCTCTCGCTCTCTCTGAAGCGACCATGTGATAAAAACAAAACACAGCCCCCTGCATTGCCTGTGTTTACATCCTGGACTGCTTGAAATGCGCTAGTCTGAAACGCGGTTGCATTGGCCATAAAATAAGGGATGTACAGGCTGGCCCTGCATAATAATTACACTGAGGACTAATGCTGACAAAGGGCTATGCGTATTTAATAAAGCCACACCATTTCACGGGGAATAAAATATTACCTCCCTCTTATTATAATTAGCTGAAACATTGATTGGATGGATTGTGGTAAACGCTCTGAGTTGCCTAGTGGCACGGTGATAGATGACCGCATGCCAGGACTTTATAAATCACACACAAAAACACAAAGAAAGTTTGGACATATTCCGTGGAACCGCATGTTCCAAGAACATTAGATTGATGACGTTTTAACGACAGACGATACCTGCTTGTAAATCATCCGGTGATGTGCGATCACTTTCGGCCTCCTTTGCAATGTGAGTGTAAAACAGTTCATCTAGCGTGACTCATTATTATATTGTACAACTCAAATGTGATTTTACTGAAATGCGCCTTGTGGAGAAAATGGGTGAATCATGTTATCCAAATCATCTTTACCAAAACAATCTGAATATTTGCTGCACACACACACACACACACACACGCATGCATACACACACACTTATATTTTGCTTACATTTTATGTTTCCAACTAAAACAGTTCCATGCTATATCAGAAATAACTTAATAATTATGTTTTCTAATTTTTATGTACATTCTTCAATCTGAAAACTGCTAGTTTATCTACTATTTCATAACTCTTTAGACATCACTGTGAAAAAACAAAACTATGATAATGGCTTGGAGGTGGTGGATGGGGGGATGTGGATAGTCCTGGCTCTGGTGCTAATCCCTAATCAAGCAATATGAGCTAGAGAGGACAGATGAAGTCATGAACTTCAGGCATGGTGATCTGCTCAGGACATGACCAGGAGAGAGGCATGTAATTGTGCTTCTTTTGATGGTGACTTTCCCACATATGTTATATAACTGCCCACACAAGTTATTTAAAACCATCACCCGAGAAGCATCAGGAGTTATTTACAAAATGATCGGAATGACTCACATGAAACGCATGTATTTTTTTTAATATTTCTGGTTTGAGCTGAATTTTCCGAAAATGCAAGAAAATACTTAATACTTAATCGTGTCAAAGTTAAGGACAAATGTTGATTAAATCCAGGCACCTCACACGAAGAGTGGATGCATTTTGTTCTTATATCATACCAGATTAGTTTCATCAGCAATAATGGGCCATAAAAGTCTGCAATTATATCCATTAGCAATAACAACTCAATACGCCTCTGATGTTCCAAAAACTTGCGAAATTCCTCACTATGTATGGGGTCCCAGGTCAAATAAGCAAGGCTATACAAGCATCTTGTTTCAAGTACACAGATGTAGAAATGTTTCATGTACACAGACAGAACACTCCTGGACACAGACAGAGAGACTTTGTGGTGTTATTCACTCTAGCAGAACTAGCCAACAATGAAGACAGTGTTATCATAACCTCAAACAAAAGGACCATCACTTCAGAATGGAGCAGCACTAACCACAGCGATTAACAGCAGATAGTGAGGTCAAGCAACCCACATGGATCAAAAGTCATGCATACATTTGTAACAATCTGACAGACAGAGACAGCACTGAGAAAGATCTTAACTCTGTTGCCCTAATCATGTCCGTGTCCAGTTTAAACACGGGGACTGTATGTGAGAATAAAGGTACTCTATCCGCTGTGCCAGATAGATGACCGGTACAGAGGGAAAGGGAGACAACAGAAGGGTCTGTGTGGAAAGGTGGCTAATTCACCAGGGCGCAGTGCTGTTTTTAAAAGGTTTCCTGGCAGACACGTCACGCTGCTGCACCTTGTGTCTCTTGTCAGCCCGGCTCCCCCCACCAGGGCCCTGGTGGCATTAATCATGGCCGCCCGTGAGTCAGTGCACACGGAGGAATACGCCCCCTCCTGATTGCTCGAGCGCTGCCGAACAATCCTTTGTTCCGGGGTTCTTTTTGGATGCTGCTAGCTTTGATGGGCATGGAGACTAGAAAGTGTGTGCCATCTCAATTCCTGGGAGTGGTGCATGCTGGGATATGAGGTGCAAGAATGTGCCAGGTTCTCGGGAGGGCAGGCCTGAAAGGGCACACACCGACCCGCGATTTTACCGTCGTCACTGTTCCTCGCAAAGCGAAAGGAAAATCACAAGGAATAACTGATCCCGTGACTGCCTCCGAGTTAATATGCTCAGCGGCTTCCTGATCTCCCAACGAGGGAAGAAACCTCTACTGAGGTCAGCTGCGCCACACACAACCTCGCAGGTGGATTACCGACCACCTTCTGTGCTGTGTGTCCTCACGCGAGGGTCCATATGCTCAAACATCTGCGGCAGTAGGCACATGCAAATATATAACCAGGCTACAGCTTCTAAAACTAGCGGCGGCCATCTTGGCATCGACAAAACAAATTGGTCTTTGCAACACGAGTACACATTAGGGGAACTGTGAAACATGTACACGGACACTTCATAATGTTTGTAGTACCTTCTGGAGCAGAGGTACTAAAAGCAGTTGACAGCATGATGGCTGGTGACAGTGACCCCCGATACCAGAAACTGGTATTAAATGGTTGCGGTTCTAATCTCAATCTAAGAAAATAGCTGGGAAACGTGCATACGTGCCGTTACATGCATCCATAAATCAAACATCGGAGGCTCCCCTGCATTATGACTTATCACAGTTCTCTCAACTGACTGAAATCAATATAAACACAACACCAATAATGGGACCAGATGTAATGCAACCGAAACAGAGAACAACAACTCAATAAATTTGATCACAGCACCAGCTACTGAATGACAATGAAGTGCATAAAAAATGGCGTTGACAAAGACAGGGTGGGCGAACATATGCAGTCTTTTTACAGTTTGGTTTCATTACAATTAGTGCTTATTTGTGAGAAATGCACAGAGTGCTCAGTTATGTTCATAAACAGTCGCTGAGAGGCAGACAGTCTTAAATAAAAAAGATTTATGTGTTCTTCTAACAGTCTAGTAAAAGGTTGATGATAGATTGTATGCGACTAGGCAGGCTTCTGTGACTGAATAAAGTTATTACAATTGTTCATGCAAAAGATGTACACATGCATTTTCTACAATATTCTATCACCATTATTCTGTCATAGGTGACAGGACAGTTCAATGTCAATTGGAAAGAAAAACGATTTGTGAAAAAGTTACAAATTATTAAAAAAATCACTGAGTAAAATATCTCAGAGCTGAACCATTTACCATTTATCACTTGTTATCAAAAGGAAGCACACAAGACTGTAAAGTCAAGCTCTTCACAATGAGAGCACATCAAACATTAACACAGACCACTAGGGACACACTGGCCTTGTTTCAGGGTTAGCGCTAGCATGTGGCTGAAGTCTGCGCCATCACAAACCGCATGTGAAGAGCACAGGCTTAACTCGCTCATAAGTCATGAGGACAAAAGGATATTAACCATCTCAGTGCACTACAGTACAGTGAGCCGTTGTGTATATTTGATGTATAGTGGGGCCTGGCTAACAGCTCCAAGACTTGCCTTTTTATGGACTGTACTACAGTATGGATGTAGTTCACTTTAGCCATCAAAAAACACTATAAATTAGTTTTCTGTAAGTAGATACTACCTAGTGTACATCTAATGAGCCCTTTGGATGTTATTTTGTTCCAGAGTTTGGCAGCAAAGCGCATGGATAAAAGATTAGCATGGTGTAGGGTCATTTTTCATGAAAACTTCATGACAAAGAACAATCTTTTCATGGGAACCAATGAACAGCTGTGAGTGAGAGAGATCTGATTCTTACTGTACGTAACCATAGACCACAGTCCTCTAAGACAGAAGATGCATTCCCCTAGTTTTCAATGTGGAAAAACTTCAGATTTTGAAAAAAAGTTGTCAGAAAAATATTTTTTTATCAACCACTATTCCTCTATTTCACTGGCGGTGCTTTCGGTAGCTTACAGATTTAAGAAAATAACATGGGGGTAATGCCTTAACCGACAAATCTTTCCGAATAAACTACTTTGACGAAGCTCTGACACTCCACCATGAGCGCGACACAATCCCGTGCTCTCACCGTGACTGGGTGTTAATGAAACAGAGACAGAGAGTCAGACGGAGCAGTATTTTGTAAGTCGTGCAGAATTAGGAGCAGGGAGGTGAATGTGCAGCTCAGCCCACTGCTTCCACATCTGAAGCAATCATCAGCAGTCTGCTGTGTTCTTCCTTCACAGGGTCAGTCTGTTTACTTTTAATGAAAGCTGTCCTGGAAATACTAGCCAACATACACACAGTTTTTTTTTTTTAAGTTTGACATCATGGAATATACTATGTGCTAAATCTCCCTGAGATGACCCGTAGAAAAGAGAAATGATAATGTTTTATCTACATGATTTGTGGAATGTTCTTGTTTTTCAACAAAATCAAAGATAGATTTAATCTCAAATATGTGCAGGCCTACTAGGGCTGGGAGGTATACCGTTTTTTCGGTATGCCGGTATGAATTCACGCAATGGTATGCAGTTTTGCAATACTGTCGTCAACGGTATTTTATTGAATCCAGTGAATATTAAAAATACAATTTGCGATGTAAAACTTATTGTGATTTGTCTGTTTTGTATGGAACTCACACCATTTAGCTAATTTACTATCCAACTTTTGAATTTATTTAATATTGCACACTGGTTCTTCATGATTCTAATAGAAATTGTGAAATGTATTACTGCTTTGATTTATCCTTATTTTTCTACAATTTCAGTATATTTAGTTTGTATGTAATTTGTATTAGGAAACCAAATACCATCATACCGTCAATAATATGACAAAAATATCATGATATTTTATTTTATTTATTTATATTATGATATTTTGGCCATATCGCCCGGCCCTACAAATATCTGAGCTCAACGCAACAGGACAGAACTGACACAAACTGAAAAAGTACGAGTCATATGTGTGTTCATGTGGAAATGCACTACCGGGCCACACCAACTGTAAACATGGCACAGGGCCAAAATATCATCTAACAGAGCAATGGCGAACAGTCCTAGAAGAGGATACGTTGAACCGACAACATAAAAAATCCCCCTACAAGGAAACGCAACAAAAGGAAAGAAAAAGGTCCATTCCTACGCTAACCCGTCTTTACAAGGAAGCAGTAGGGCTTTCTGATGCACTGGACCTACCAGCATATCACACAGAGATGGCAGTACCACACAGGCCTACTACCCTGCACACGGCAGTTTTGACGTACATAACAAACCTAATTGTTTCAAATGGGTTTCTATATGCTGAGCTGGTTTTCAGTAAAGCTCTGCAGTCATAAATAAGAAGCTCCTTCTCTTGCTCTTACTCTTTTTCCTCTCTCTCTCTCTATCTCTCTCTCTCTCTCTCTCTCTCACACACACATACACACACACAATCAGATCACACAGCCATTATGATCAGCATTCACATTGTGTGCAGGGCCGTGTTTCACGGAAGGCGATAAAAGGCCCGGCGCGATTACCGCGATGCTGCCTCTCCCTTTCTCTGCCGCGGCCCCTAGACGGGCTGACCTTTAAGCACCGAGGAAAACAAAGCAGACCCCATCGCCGCCCGCCGCCTGCGCTTTCACAGTTTCACTGACTCACCGCTCACCCCCTCCCCTCCCCTCTCTCACCCCTGACCCAAAACACCAGCCCTCCCCCTCCTCCTCACGCGTGAAGGTACCTGGAGCGGCCGTGCCCTGATCCGCGACGCAGCGCTGGAGACTGCCGTGGACGGCTACAGGCTCTCAGGTACTGACGTCAGCTCCATGTGGAAGAGACGAAGACAGACACCTGCAGTATTCTGCACATGCTCGCTGGGGCTCGGGCGCTGCCATTGGCCCATTCACTAGCGGCTAATCTAATTGCAGCCATTGGCCAGCCCAGGGCTGAGGTGGGGGTTGGGGGGGGGGGGGGGGGCGGGGGTAATGGCAGTGCAGGGTATCAGCAAAATTAAATTTTAATAATGAAATCCTTCGGAGACAACATGATCCAGGCATTCATTTAATAACCCTGCCTCGCTATTGAAAGGAGACGAGCAGTGAATCCAATCCGCCCTTCTTTTGTTACGGCTGCTGCAGAAGACTCGTTTTTTTTCGATTTATTGTTTATATTTGAGATACAGAGTTAAAGTCACAGTGCCCTTATTCCTCTCTTTCTCTCTCTCTCTTTCCTTCTCTCCCTCTCTCAACAACAGCACTGCGTAGCACCCCGTGGAATGCAATGCGAATGACCTACTCCGTGTCTGTCTGGCTGGTTGTGCTTTGATCTCAGGGCAGCGGCCCGGTCCCCACGTCCCTGCGCTGGGAATCACAGTCGCCACCGGCCCAGACAGCAGGCCTGGCGGAATGAGCCAAGGCCGTCCGGCGGAGAAGAGAGCGTTCTCTAACAACGGGAACTCCGCGGCGCCGGGAATATCACGCTAGGATTTGTGCGATGTTCTGCGGCGAGCGCACCGAGACGTAGCACAACGGAAAACGCTGGTCTGGCGTCACACTCCCGTCTTTCATCTGCAATAAACGCGCACTGTCCGCGCTGCGCCATCCCGGCAGACTTCGCGGGACACAGCGGGGGAAACCGCCATCCCGGCAGACTTCGCGGGACACAGCGGGGGAAACTTCCCCACAGAAGGGACAGTCAGCAGAAAGCAAAAACTGCAACAAAAAAAACACGGGCGGACACTTGCTACACTTCAAAAGATCTAATCCTATAATCTCCAGGCTGTTTATAAACAGTATGGAATCAGACAGCAGTGGCCATTAAAACAAAGCACACACATCCAGAGCAAATACAACAATGTTTGTGGCTTTTCTGCGGTCTCATGCCTTCACTAGCAGAGTGTGAGTCCAAATCCTGTTATTTCGTGGGTCTGTAGTGTACTCTGTAGTGTAGAGCCAGGTCAGGGATTGGCCGAGAGGCAAAGCTTATGTCAGAGTCAGCTGCAGATATTCACACTCTCCTCTGACCTGTGACCTGTCTGACTCACTGGCTAGCTAACAATGGGAGCGTTAAACTCCAGATGTCAGACAGCCATGCTGCCGCTGTACAGAGGGAGCACAACAGATGGCTCTCTGGAACGCCTCAAACTCTCAGCACAGTTAACGCTCCCTATCCCCACATACCCCTTCTCTTCCTCACTCTCAAATCAAAACTCAAGTGCACGGCAACAAGGAGTCCTCACCAAACGGCAGCACTTACAAATATGGCTGATAGTACATATTGTCAGTTTTCAGCAAGCCCTTTTTTTAGAGAGAGGCCTGAGCCCATTCCGTTTCCAGAGAGTCATCTTTTCTCCAGAATTTTTGGAGTGGCCAATCATATTCATCAGTGCTTACTGCTGCCATCTCTGCTACCGATTTGGGAGAAGGCCGACAAACACGTGCTCTTTCTCGGGAGTAAGCCGGCGGTTCTTATCGCACCGCTGTTCGCATGTCGGGCTCAGACAGGCACGAGTTGGTTGCAGCTCGATGGGCAGACTTGCCGGTGCCCGACGGGGCCGGCGTCGAATCGCGATGGAGTGGCGATGAAAATAGTTTGCCTGGGCAATGTGCAGTTTTGCAGCCGCTCCAATATGGGTCATTAGTAGGACATGTCGAATTTCCTCCAGGAACAAGAGCGGATCCCCAAGTTAAATTATTCTTGGGGTCCCAAATGAAACACAAATGAATTTGTGATGGCCTGGAAATAAAGGCCAGCTACAGTGTGTCCTTATTGGTCAGTTTTAGCTCCGCCCTTTAAATCCTGCAGGACACAGACTAAATGTGTCATTCTACTGCCCTTCAGACTAGAGCTCTAAAAATCAGCTCTGTGGATCAGCTACTGAGGATCCCACTCAACGCTCGTACATTACGAGACATTACAATCTCACTTAGTGCGAGCAGTGAACTATTCATATGTATAAAGAAAAGTATGTGTATATACGAACTCTCTACAAAACCCAAAAGACAACATAAAAACATAAAAATCATGCTGAAGATTCAGCTATACGCCATGCTTGTATCGTGTACATCAATTGTTCAGAATGTCTATAAGGATGTGTGAAAACATAAAAAAAACTTCTCAACTTTCAAGAGAGCTGAATTGATTTCACATAAGATTGATGTAGAATGACAATGAAAATCACGCCCTAAAAAGAATCACAATCATTCCAATACCTCTCACCCACAGGCACGTTTTCCTATTGCCTTTATGTGGTGGACAAAATCCTGCAAGCATTGTGAGCGTCCACATACCACTGTAACAGACAACACAACGTATACCTAGCAATGAATTATAGATGCCCATATATCAGTGATGTAATATATTAGCGAGCCATGACCTACGCTATCGCACATTGTGAAAAGAAATGAGTTGTGAAATCATATTTTGTGAAGTCACATTTTGGAAGATATGTTATCTTCTACATTTGCAATAAACCAAACTTGAACACAGCCAAGAAGGCAGCCTTGAGATTTGTACAGCGTGGGCTGAGGTTGACATCAAAAGCGCAGATTTACACTCAAATATCACTGAAAACTCCTATGTATCGAAATACAAATCTGATTCATTTCCAAACAGTAAATCACCTTGGAGTTTCTCCGAAATCTCTATTCACGTAACAAGCTGTGGAGATACAAATTAATCCGCTGTTAATTTTTCAAACAAATGTACATTACATAGCCCGTCAGGCTTCACTACTGAGTGCTACCAAATTACTTTATCACGTCTTTAACAAAAGAGCCTGACAACTGGGCCTGCCGTCCAGACAAAACCTCACCGCATCAGTCGCAACATCATTCCTCTCCTGCGTGTGCTCTTACTGTAGACTGACCCTCACCGTGACCTCCGTTCTGTTAATATCTAGGTTAAACTGCTTGAGTATGTCCTTGTTTAACTGGGGGAAAACGGTCTGGCAAACCGTCAACAGAGTCTGCGAAACTACTGCAGCTTTGTAAGCGAGCGTTGAGAAACAGAGCGGTCTGACGGAGGATGACATACGTGCAGAAAAGCACTAATTTTCCTGCTGGAGAAAGAGCCAAAGTCAACAGCAGCAGATCCCGTTGAACAGAGAACCCCAACAAAGCAGTTTAAGCTCGGTTAAAAGACGATAGTTGGGCTTCACCCCATAGCGCTGAAATGTTTCTTTGCAGAGTTACGAAAACTCTGCTTACAGATCTTCACTTTGCGATCTTCAGAGGGCCCTAGCCCTCCGCTGACCACACATTTTCAGAGCTGCCGTAAAACAAAACCCAGGATGACTGCACACATTGTTTGAGGCCCTCTTTAAACAGCATGCCTTGTGAACTTGAGCTGGGCATGTTCACATGGCAGCATCTCACATACAGTAATCTACAGAGCAGCAGGTTATAAACCCGTCTGCCAGCATCCATTACTGTAAGACTTTTGTTGCCTAATCGCTCACTGACATCACATAACTCGCGAGTGAGTTTTTTTTCCACACAAAGCATTGTATGCGGTATAAGGGCACTGACATGTTCAAGCGTATCAGAGCTTGCAAAGGGAACTTAGCAGTTCCGCTGGGCGCAGATGAAACAAAACATATGCATTTCTGTACATAATGTGCTTGAAGAATAAAAGGAGATAAGGGTTGGCAAATAATCCCATCATTGTACTGGAGTTTCCCTTTCTCTACAGAGTAAAGGTCTGGTATCCTTGTAGTCTCGCAAAAATGATCAGGGAGAGCCGAAGTATAAAACAATATTGACAATTGAACATATTGACAATTGACTTGTACTTTATCTGTCCTTGACTGTGATATCACAATGAAAGGCTAAATATCAATTATACTTGCTATAAGTATGCTATTTTTACATTAATAAAGAAAAAAAATACACATTACTGATGCTGCATTGCACTTGTAATAAACAAGAGTGGCAAAAATTTACTTTTTGTGAACTTACAGGAATTGAGCAAATACAGTGGATTTTGTCATTCATTCAACATGTTTGAATGCATGAACTTCAATCAAAAACAAGACTAAGTCCAAGCAGTGCAATCCCATACAGAAGTGGAATATACTATAAATATGTTTAATCTTTAGAATATTTAATGATAAAAATATTTCACAGTGGAGTAATATATTGCAATATCTGAGAGGCAATAATTTGTATATTTTCCCATATATTGTGAAGTATCCATAGCATATATCATTTCCAAGCATGTCAAACAACGCTTTTCCTCAATCTCTTACACCTTATTAAATGATTATACTCTACAATAACATTGTCAACACTGGGATATTGTACAGGGAATGTCAGGTGGGCTAGCAGGCATCTCATAATACACGTAATTTGATGAGATGCTCTGTTTGATACGAGAGTATTAGGCGGTATGAGCAATGAGATTCAAATCAACCTTAGGGCTGTTCCGGCCACGAAAGTAAACGCACAGGAAAAGAAGCCAGGCTTTCTGCAGGTGACTAATTACGATCCTGGAACAACAGTAGAATACATGAAACAGTTCAGTGCCTACCTTTCATATAAACTAATGCCAGAACTTGTATCTAATACCGTGTACGTTTTAACACAGGTTTGACGTACCCATTCTACTACTTTAAACAACCTGTCGAGAGCGGAAGAGATTTTAGCAGTGTTTGCACCAAATCATGCCACCAACCAGAAGGATGAACATAGCAGCTAAGTGGCATATAAAGACTTGGCCCAGGTTGACTGAGTTCACCCCAGCCTCAACCCACATGGCTTCCTGTGCGGTCACCATGGTACATTTCCATCACAGGACCAGTACTTGGGTCTGCAGTGTACAGTACGGGCTCAGCTCTCCTGCAGCGCACGGGCACCGAAACCAGCAATTAAAATTCACTTTGTTCCTTTGCCAAGAGGTTGCTACGAGGTTGCCTAACGCACGGGCTCAGAGCACGAACACTTCAAAAACTCCACTTTTTTGTCAGGGAATCGACCGTAACACTACTGGCCCCTCTCAGTACAGTGGATTTGGGTCACCAATTAATCCTTCAGTCAGACTGATCTCGGACGGCTCGGAGGTTAATTAATCATGATTTATCCCACTGCCCGCTTTGATTGCGTTCGGAGTAACGAGGGCGGAACGTACAATGGCACCTCTTCTGGCAGAACCTCGAAGCTGTGATGTCCCTCTTCTAAAAAAAGAAGACTAACAGCAAGTCTTATCTGATGTCAAGAAAAGAAAAAGGCTTGCAGAGATCAAAACATGATAACGTGCTCTGTGATCTCCAGAGCTGGCACCATTGCCTTATAAAGTAAACTTGTGTAAGCCACTCTCAAATTTAAATCCCAGCAAACAACTGCCATCGCTGCCCGTTTTTATTTGTAATTATTTTGGAAGGTGTCATTATATTTAGTTTTGCGGCTTCCTCTTCCACAGTTAAACCTTGCCTGCTTGTAAAATGCATGTATCTTGTGTTTCAGAAATAGGAAATAATGCTTCATCATCGGTGGCCATGCCAGACGGCATTAATTACTGGAATAATTTTACTCATGTTTACAATTGCAATAAAATGACATCATTCGAGGTCCAAACTTGCACACAAAACTACACTTCCTTGGTGCCTAGAATATTTCAAGCCCAGATTTGCCTGCAAACTAAATTCAGCAGTAGTCTCTATCACTCTGAATACCCATCTTATTATTATTTACCAATAGTTTTTGAGTCTTCTTATCAGGGCATTAAGACATTTCCATTACTGTAATCATACGTTTCCATTAAAATAATCACATTGAATAAAGTATGGTCTGGCACAATAAGGATAACGATGTCCTGGGACATCAGTATGGAAGAGGGCTGTCACTTTTTCCAAAAACTGAGTTCAAATATCACATTATAGAGAAATTTGTTTGAAGTTGTTAAAATTTTCTACCGTCAAAATTTAAAATGTTTTATTTATAATTATTATGGTCCAGTTTTAATTTCCCATTAAACGTGTAGCTAAATAGCTTAAACACGCTATAACTGAAAAATAATAACAACAGTGTCTTTTATTAAGCTTTAGCAATATAAAACTAGGGAAGATAATAACAATGATACCGTTCACAGCAATAAAATGACTTGGTAGATCGACTGTTCACTCAAACGAAAGAAAACTGCACGATTCACAACAATGACATAGCTTAGGCCTACTTAAACAACACTGAATTGACCACCTTTGGAGGGGTAAAAAGTATCAGCCTTTGGAGGGATAGTATAGGGCAGTTACCGCTTACATAACTTGCAGGCGACTTTCTTCCTTGGTTATTATTTTGTCTCTAATGGCATAGAACCTGTAATATTTCCAAATGGCACTCCTGAACTGCGGTGGAGTTACAATTTTTCTTGGCTTCTCCATTTTGAATGCATAGAATACAGGCTACAAGGATAGCATGACCCACTACACACATTAACTTTATTTAGGCTACCTAACGGTATACCCTCCAGACAAAACAATAACATGGCTTTGATATTCAGCATTACCTATGAGCACAACACGGATGAGCACAGGGCACAACTGGGAAATGGGATTACAAATTTTAACCATTTATTAAATATTCAAAGTTTTTCTGAGATTCGATTATCAAACAAAAAAGTAACAGCCCTAGTATGGAACGACAGTTAGGGAACAACCTTGACGAGAAGATTGCTGGCTTGAATCTTGGAGGGGCCCAGCAGTCACACCCTTGATTAGGACTATTAACCAAAATTAGGCCAAGTTCACATCCAGTTGATCTCCAAAAAATGTTTTTAAAATAGACAATAAAAAAATAATAAGTGGTCTAACTCAAGTCCTTCAGGAGCAGCATATCTAGTAAACCAAATAATGTGATAATGGCATGATTCCTGCACGAACCTCTCTAACGGTGCCTTCTGCGACCACTCAACATCATCCTCCTTTTAATCAATTCTTCTGTGGATTCACTTACTGTCACAGCCACAAAGACAGTAATCCTGTCTAATGTTGAAATTAGCTTATGATTCAATTAGTGGCAGCCATCTAGTCTGAAGTCAAAACTCAAAATCACGAAGGACCAGTGACACGGAGCCCAGTGCGTCTTAAGCAGTCCATACAAAGAACTCTTTCTGTCCGTGAGCTATTTTCAGATATTCCACACATTACATAACCAGGCAGGTGTGGCTTTCATGTAAGTAGATTTCTGGCCAATTCAACAAATTTACAGTAGTGCTATTTCTCTAAACACACAGCACAATGAAAACATGTCTTTGCTTCAAAATGCAATATGGAATACACAAATAACTTATCATTGTTCCCTTGAGAATCTATGGAGTAATTCAATTAGCTAATGAGAGAAATTAGGCTATTGCTTAGATACTGTTATTACAACCATCAGTGGGAATGCAACATCTAGAAGGGCAATACTACAGTAATTAGACCACACTGCAAGTAAACAAAAAACAAATACTCAATTTGTATAAGTAGACGTAGTTGTGGTTGGGAATTAATTCTCCAATGACATCCTTCAAGGTCACACAAAGTGCTCTCACATGACATTCACAGGGGTCTTGTATGCTTGATTAGTGTTTCTTTTCACAAAAATCACCATAAAAAATGTTCCCCTTGAAAACTTCAACACAACCAATTATAAAATAATCGCTCATGTGCATTGTACATGTATATGGTTCAAAATGTAGACTGATAATGATAATGTATGTTTTATTTGATTGGATTCACTTGCATGTATCTGGTATGTAACAGTCCGAAAGGCCTTTGAGGTAACATTATAGGCATTTCAAGTTCTACATCTGTAATATGTGCCTGCGTATAATGCCTGATAAATTATTTAATTCCCACACCGTAACATGGTATCCAGAGGGGAAAATGTACCATAAATACTATACTAAGAATGCAAATTGTTCAATAATTTTTTTTTCTGTTCTTTAGAAAGAAGTAACAGTTTAAAAAAAAAAACTTACGTTGACATTCTAATTGAAAACAGCCTTCAGAAAATACATCCCTACTTACCAAAACCTAAAAATGCAAAACAGCGACTCCCAACAACTCTACTAAAATAAAAAAAATACAGGCAAAGCTGGCCAGTGTGCAATATGCTTCTGCACATCATAAAAGGAATAGATGATTGAGGATGCTTCAGCTGGCAGCTATTGGCACTTTCAGCTGTTGCCAGCAATGGCTTTCTGTTCGATTTTCTGTTTCAAAACGGCACGTAGAGGAAAGCCTCTTGTCATCCCCTATGGTTTGATGTTATTTTTACTGTGCGAGATACTTCATCTACAGTGACTCCAGTGTAAAATAAGAACCGAAGTTGGGGGAAAATGATGAGTCATGCTGGGGTTTAGAGAGGAAGACTTATTCTGAACAGTGACCCATTATATCCACCAACAGACTGCACATGCACGACTATTAGTGGAACATATACACAACTTTGCTTATCTTTCATCCTAACGAATGAAACCTTGCCAAAAACAAAAGAAGGTTTACCTGAGAAGTGACTTTTTCCTCCTAAGTGCACTGACAACAGCAGCCTGTCGACCACCCGACACACACAATCACCAGCCCGCAAACTGCAGCCAAAGTTTATTTTATGAAGCTGCAGTGGCGGTCACTATTCTAAGAATGGACTGTAGAAACCTTCAACAGAATGATGGTTGTTAGCAGGGTTATTATTTTATAACAGCTATAGGGCACTTTTAATTGGCTACTTACCACACAGCCAGTTTTGCAGCACCTTTACAAAAACAACAAAAAGAACACCAGGAAAATAAAGAAACAACAAAAGACCTAACAGCGCCGACACTGCGGTAGCCCAGCTGAGAATAAGGATTTACAGCTTAGGCCCACAAACGATGTGCATAACCAAACCAAGTCCCCCCAGGGAGACCACATTAAACAAGCAGGGTGATGTAGATGTGAAACCCCTAAACTGCGCTCTTTAATCCAAGGAAACGCACCCAGTTTGTCAGTTTCCACCCTGATGCACTTTGTGTGCTTTTACATTCAATCAAACAAACCAACCAAAAAAATAATTAAAAAAACACAGCACAGGGACGATGATGAAATGTGCGCTGAAAATATGCAGAATTAAACTTTTGGGCTGTTTTAAATTCACAAACCAGGTTATTGTGTGCACTCATACTCATGCTCATTCCACCCCATAAATCCATGTGGCTTAACCCAGATATTAAAACTAGCAACAAAGCCGATTCAGATAATAGATAACAAAGACAACAGAACACAAACACCCCCGGCACCCGTTCCCAACCCCCAACCCCCAACCCCCCCCGCCCCCCAACTCTCCTTCCATGCTCCTCTGTGGGTTCAGCCACAGTCAGGGAGAACAGGAAGGAAGGAACATCACCCGCACACCACTCCGTACAGCCACTCCACGTCAGGGGGCTTCATTTCACCAGCTGCTCTGCAGGACATCCACAGAACAGGGGTTCAAAACTCAACTATGCTCCTCTGCCCCCATCCCCTTAATAATCCATACACAGCACAGCCCATCATGCAGTGGGCTGGAGAAAAGCTTCATTCGGTTAAATTTATGACCAGGACTGCTCGTAAACAACAACTAATGCGCAACTGAATCTCATTAAAACGGCTCACTTATGAACACTGAGATGGTGTAAAGTGTAGGCAGCAGCTTTGCCTTGGGTCTGCACATGGAGCCCCATGTTGAGGCCGAGTCTTGAAGGGGCCCACAGCACTCCAGTCCACTCTGTGATGAACCACAGGCCCATCCAGACCAAAAAAAGGAATATGCTCATTCACTCCTCCTCAACCTTCCCCCACCAACCCCAACTCTCTTACCCCTGGGCTGTCGGGACAGACTGTCGCCCCGCCGCTACCTTGACTGCAATAAGCAGCTTTAGTATAATGAAATTATTAATAAAATGAAGGGGGCATATCCCCTGGTTTCACTGGGATTTTCTAAACCATAAGCTGTAAATCTGACTCATGTGATGTCTGCCTAAAGGTCGGTCCAGCTGGAGCCTCACATAGCGCAACGCGCTGCGCGTTCATTTCCCTTCCTCGGCGACGGAGTTTTCCGCGTGTCTAAAGGCCGCGCATCGGAAAAGGTAACAGCGCCGCCGTTTTAAGTTCATTCCCGGCTCGGCTCGGGAGACTGCTGAGCAATGTAGAAACCGACGTTGCGGCCACGGCTCTCTGTGACACACCTTTTCCACTGCAGTTTCCCCGTGCGGCGTTTGTTTACGAGCTGCGAGGTGAATGAACACAGGTCCCCTAAGGGGGGGGGCCGGAGCCGTTTAATGTTGTGTCATACGTACTCCGCACCGTCCAACACGAGCGCGTCTGCCAAGGGACACAAGGCTTGTCTCTAGATTTCGCCTGTGGAAAACGACGGAAACCTTAATTAGCTACTACAGCTGGAAAAGATTTTCCCATTCGCCAGGATTCCATGCAATAAAACAGCTCGGATCGCCACAGCCTCCACCTAAGACTTAATATGCAGTCAGCAAAACAAAACAAAAGGGTCTTTTTGCTTCACTGTTCATAATGCTGTGGGAAAATCAATGATCTCCCATCTGTAATGTTAGGACACTTTGCACTGTAAAGCATGCAAAACTTTTTCTTCTTTTTTTTTTTCTGAATCATGAAGCTATTAGAAAATGTACCAAAAGCCACTAAATTAGTCAAAATTAGTAGGGGAAGGTTAATGGCCATGTACTGTGACAATGAGAGCACAATTTCCCAACATTTGCATCAGATAAGGAACAGAACGGAGGGAAAACCTGAAGGAAAATATGTATGCCAAAAAACCCCTATCACTGTTGTCTCTTGACTGCGTGGAAGTGCAGATGGTGTGCTGGTGGTTAAGGGCTATGATACCCTATCAAGCCAAACTGTCATAGTACTGATGCTGTGCAATGGTTCCTGCCATTATCAGCAGATGAATGGTTCACTTAGAATTAAATGATCTATGGACTGGCTTTAATTACTATCACGCTTTCCCCATGTGTTTCGCATGCTCATACCGTAAGAATGCAAAAAATGTGGAGATTTTCCTCATGTCTGATTCCAGCGACTAGCTTGCCCTTGCTTTATCAGATCACATGATTCACTCATTGGAATTACAAGCTAATACCGTAGGAAGCTAGATGGTAGACAGACCCCATTGTAGAACTAACTGTAGATGTTTGCGATGCAACATATCTCTGGGAACAGGCTCCAGTTTTGAGACCAATTCAATTTGAATGGGCCATTTTCTATAGGTGGAACTACAAAGTTCTGGCTACTGGTGCTTTTCTGATTCATTTTCTGTTGAGTTGTCACTGGATCAGTAACAAAACGGGTACTAGCTAACTGGAATGAGGACCAATACTCATTCAATGCATATTACGAAAGAACAGAAACATAGATTGCATTTACACTTATCTCACTGTTCTGGAAAGTGGATACAGCTCAAACACTTCCCATGGGGCAAAACGGACATTTATAGTAATCAGCAGCCATGGCTAAGAGCTTTTTTAGGCAAACTATGACCACATACTGGTGGGTAAAAACTCTTGCTGTTGCTAGGTGTTAGAATGATTGCACCTTTATGCTTAAAATGCCTCCTGCTTCTTGGTATGTAGATAGCAGATGATCAAACGTACAACTAGATCTAATCTGACATATTACTTTTTTCTAATCACACACTTCCCACTACACACACCAGAATCATTTGAGAAAAGCCACTGTTTTGCTTTGACATTTCAATTACACTAAAAACATAATGACTTAAGTGAAAATCCTGTCCTGTCTTTACCTCCTCACACCGTAAAGATTAAGTGTCACACAGTTTTGCACAGTCAGAAAAAAACAATAAATCAAGAGTAACCAAGACACTTCATTCAGACGGCAAGTTCTTCAAAACAGCATAACGACACGAAGAATTATCTCCATGGAGTGGACTTAAAAAGATGGGATACATTCATTGAATCTCTATATACGTAAGTAGCCAAAATAAAAGTAGAGGTCTTCATCTATGATGCTATTAATGGAAATTTAATTTCTCATTTCCTGACCTTTCCAGATTCCCCAAAATAATGCATAACCTCTTTGCACACAAAATACTATGCTTTCAAATAGTAGATGACTTGCAGTTATAACATTACACTATCCATGTCCAAAACTGACAAAAACATCCATCCATACTTCTGTGATTCACATTATCTGAATGGCAAAACATCTGGGATATCTACTACATCGGACCAAGAAAATACTTTGCCTCCAACCTTAGTACGCAGGATATGTTTTCCCACTTTAGAAAAAATTCCCAGGTTGGAAAAAAATTCTCAATAGTACTATGTACTGTATGTACTCTTTGCACCATGGACTACAAACATACCTTAAAGCCCAGTTCACACACAGAATATGGACTACAAACATACCTTAAAGCCCAGTTCACACACAGAATTTGCTCCATCAATTGACCAATTGACCACTAGACCTGACTAGCACGCTCAAGCAAATATTGAAAATACTTGTTAGCACAGTTTGCTTTGTTTGGCTTGTGTTTGAACAGTGACCAGACTGGAAGTATGGCTACAGAGTAGACCCTAGTGCATAATAACAAAAACCACAAGATACTATAGCAACCCCATTCATATTGGATGGCCCATCTGGGTGTGTGTGTGTGTGTGTGTGTGTGTGTGTATGTATGTTTTGCCTATAAATTTAAATGCTTTTCCCACAAAGAATGATCCTTGTAGTTTGCTACATTGTGTCATGAATAAAAATGTGTTTATGCAAGTAAAACAAGCTGTGTCTTCTATTAACAAAAATAAATACATAAATAAATAAATAAAACAACCCAACAGAGCTTGGCTTCCTTTCTGCCAATGTAAACACGTTTGGCCAAAAATATGAAACATATGTATGCATATCTTTTAGGATGTGTACAAAAAAAAAAGGTCTACCTTTCAATATAATTCTTGCCATAATCAAGTACTCCAGCTGATGTGAAGTAGTTTGTTTGGATAGGTCCTCTTAATAAGTGTGTGGGCATACCCGCGCACCTACGAGCAGTTGTGGGTTTGAACGTTGTAGTGAGAGCTTGTTGAAGTATACATCAATGCCTGAGGCACTCCGCCCACTTTTCAGGCATTCCAGCATATCAACACAGCCTAAGGGTGCATACTATCACAAGGCACACTGATACTATAGGGGGGACAGCTTTATGATGGGCTAGTACAGTATTCCCATCACTCAGGCACGAAGGTAACAACAAAGGTTTTTACAAAAGCCAGATGGTCAATGGCACAGGTCAGTAAATGCAAACAATGGATTTTCTAAATAATATAGTTGCAAACTATATATCCAATGTGTAGAATACTTTCTTTTTCAAGGTGTGGAATGGCCGACAATATCTGCAATTTGAATGAAAATAGGTTTCTTGGAGCAGGTGGCTGGTCTGTAAAAATCACCCGTCACAATAGTGAATAACACTCAAACTCTTCAAACTTGCATTCACCATTTGCTGTCTTCAAAGCTGTGAACACCTACTGAGCCATAATAGTCACAATTTACTGTTGAGTGTTACACTTATATCTGAGAGATGCTCCAAATAATCCATCTTACCAGAGCAATAGTGACACCAGAGGGAGGCACTGGGATGATTTAATGTAGTACGTAATGCACTACACTGTTGCCTCTGTTGAGTACATTTAAGCTGGGAGTATTATTTCACAAAAGCGAATCTGCAAAAAAAGTAAAATAAAGTGCTTAAGTAACATGACACTAGAACAGTACACCCTCTTTGGTCTCATATAAACTCTACATTTGACTTGGTGAGAAAGTTTCAGGACATCGTGTATGGAGTCTCTAAACCACTTAATTTCCTTTCCAGGACTGCACACACATGGGAAGTTTAAAACGCTGAGTAGTCAGAAATGTCATATTCCATTCTCCACATCAATTACATCACAAGGTTACAGATCAGTGTTAGGCTAATAATAATAGAAAGTATCCCCGGTGACACAATTTGCGTCATTTAGACAAACTCTGTCTCCAGCCAACGTTTATACCGGAGTTTGTCAGAATGTCTGGTCGCATTTGAAAGTGATTATTATGTTTCTAAACTATCTGTCTCTCTGAGCCCTGAAAATGTATAATGTGCTGTAAGCTATGCTGGCGTGGCTAATCTTTAATGTTTCGTGTAGGGTAATCACTGTGCAGAAACTTTACAGACTTTTAAACTTCATCCGCAATTTGCAACCCAATAAGCTACAATAGCCTATGTGATTAATAGAAAACAGTTGACGTTGCAGTTTTAAGAGCTGTCAATTAATATAAAAAAATATCGGTGGAAATGGAGGATGAGGCTGTGGTAGGCAGGTCGAGATTACGGTAAGAAGAAGGAAAATAATAACAGTTATGGGTAATAAATTAAATGCTACATTACTCCACAGCATCTAACACAGATGTGATCAAAGTCAGCACTCATGGACATGGACGATGTAGAAATGCGATGTAGTGACATCCAGATCACATTTAATGGCACAGTTAATTTCGTTTACAGACACTGTAATGACAAAAAATAACGGAAGCATTTAAAGTTGTTTCATGATAATGAACCCCTGCAGAAGTAGGATGCACTTCCCATATTGCTGACTGGCAGTATCTTGACCGCACAATTAGCTTTCTGTATTGTTTAGCGTGTAACACTTGCATGGATACAGTTGACAATAAGTTTGGCCGTCTTTTTCTTGCCTAAAACAAGTGAAATGAACACGACTACGTAGTACTTTCATTTGTCGTTGCAGTGGTGCTGTGTTACTTCAAGCTTTAACGGGACAGTACACTGCAGCCGTGCGTATAGCCTAACAAAACTGAAACATTTGTGTCAATCCTACACTTACAGAAAGATGGTCAAAACTTGCAGAATGGATTAAAGACGTACATTATTTTTTTGTTTAATGACATGTCTAATAAGTGAATGATGCAATTGTAACCATTTCATAATTTTGTATTTACACTACACAGGGCTGGTTATGTAGCACCAATTTAGCAAGCAATAGCAGCCAGACTACAGCAGGCAGTACATACAGACGAACAAAAGAAGTGTTTTCTTTTGGTATGTTATGACGAGTCGTCATGCGAGTTCAGGAAGGAAAAAAATGTACAGTACATCTATTCAATTTGACTACAGAATTGAATTAGACTTACCTTAGCTAATTGGTGAGTGACTGCAATTAACAGTGATGCTCAACTGTTGTATTCTTTCGCAATGTTGCTTAGTCTGCGGTCTGCCCACTCAAGCCGTCCAGCATTGGTACCGTCTGTAGCCTACTGCTAGAACCCTTGAGATGAGGTCAGGGGGGAATAAGAAAAAACAACAAAGTGCTGACCATGTAGTGTTTCTATAGGGAAGTAAAATCACTATGCGTTTACATTTTTGAAATAAACAGATCTATTGTAATCTTTAAAATGTTTCGCTGTGAGCACTACTTAGAAATATTTTGGCTGTCGAAACAATCTTCCCCCACAGCTCTAGATGACATGTCCCATTTTCTCTTAAAGAGACCGAGTTCTTTTTACTTGAAAGTCGGCCAGTGGCAATCAAGGCAGGAAAAACAGTGGTCAAACAGAAGATAGCATCTACATCTATATAATTATAATTATTTTTTAATTCTATGTTATACGTTGTATATTATTTATTTAATCTGTTATGTTTTTCGCCTGTTTCAATAAGCGATTTCAACAAAACATTCCTGCAAAAAGCAGGGCAATGTATCTGCATGATACCTTTTTGAGAGAGAGAGAGAGAGAGAGAGAGAGAGAGAGAGAGAGAGAGAGAGAGAGAGAGAGAGAGAGAGAGAGAGAGAGAGAGAGAGAGAGAGAGAGAGAGAGAGAGAGAGATGGCTACTATACTGATTTCTAGTTTTGTCTATTGGTGTTTCACGTCTCATTTCCATTTCATTCCAGATCTTCATTTGATTTACTTAAATTAAGCCATTGGTTGGATGGCAAACCAAATCTCTATTACATGTGGTAGTGGTAATAGGCTGCTGTTTGAAATGCATTTCACTATCTAAAACTATCAGGACTAACTGAATCATTAATTATTACACACTTGGAAAAGTTAAAAGGACTCTCAATTATGGAGACCTTCTATACACCACTAAAATTAGCTAATAGGCAATGGCACCAAACTAACAAAGTCTTGTTTGGAAGATGTGGTTAAATTGTAACAAAATATTACCCTTTAAAGAACTGCAAATAACTGCAGTTTGAAACTGCAGTTATCATTACCCTGAGTTAACCATGTGGTATACATTAATATAAAATAAAACAAATGGACATTGCTTAAAAGGGCTCAGTGGACAGTGTATCTCATTTACAGAGAGATACTTTTTGCAAGTCCTAGGCTGACACAAATCTTTTTCCCAAAGACAAATCTTCTGAAACCAAGTGAAACTTTAATTTCAGCAACTGTAGTCAAGTCATGTACAGTGCACTCCAAAAGTGGTTGGACAGTGACACATTTTTTGTTGTTTTGGCTCTGTACTCCAGCACATTGGATTTGAAACGGAACATTGTGTAGAAATTGCTACAATTGCTACACGGTTCACCCGATATTGATGTAAAAACCCTCAAATTAAAGCTGAAAGTCTGCACATTAACCTCATAGTTCCATTTCAAATCCACTGTGCTGGAGTACAGAGCCAAAACAACACAAATGTGTCACTGTCCAAACACTTTTGGAGTGCACAGTATATACTGCTAACGGGTAAGATAACTAATGTTGTTTTTTGCCTCCAGTATGTAAATGATCCATTACAGTAAAGAATAAATATATATTTATATCTTGAATTCAAGGTTGCTGAAAAGGCAGAGTGTTATTTGACCATTTCAAATTTTAGGCATCCTACAGTATTTTGACAATGTGAGAACAGCAGTTATCATTACCCTGAGTTTACCATGTGGTATACCACAGGTGTGAAAACCACCACCACCACTGGCAACCTGCTGCCACCACCACCACTGGCAACCTGCTGCCCACAACCCTCTTTTTTCTTCACGGTATGAACTGTATAATCCTCCAACATACTTGCCTTTGAGCCACTGACTATAGAAAAAGTGCATAGAATACCTCAGAAGAGCGAGCGAGAATCACTGCAGAGTCATCTTTCTTTCACCAATGACAGTTATGAATACAGGAAGAAACTGCAAATGTGTAGAGTGCAATACACAAACACCTTGCATGATCAATCTTGACTCGCTGTCTTTACAAAGGACGGTGCAAATCAATATTTAGTCGGGAGCTTGATAAACGTGCCCAGAACCTTTTACGCAAGTCCTCTTATGTGAATTTACTGGGGAACGTATAAAGACGCAACAGGATTGCCACCATTCCCTTCCATTCAGCTATGATATAAAGCAGTACCTTACACTGTTTCAGTTTCCCACCAATAACACTAAAAGACGGAGTCATCTGTCAGCAGTCAGGCTGGGATTCCTGCCAGGGCTGAGCTTATTGCGTTGGCATATGCATCCTGACTGATGATGTGCACAGAAAAGCGTGAGCCGCCATCAACACAGGAGTACCTGTTTGCTGTGCACAAAAAGCCAATCAGACATATTGTGGTGGGTACTTAATAGCGGTTTTTTATAAATATATAGATTGTCATTTTTAATGCAATATATTATTTTTTTTTGTTTACAATGTCTGAACTTGGTTTATTTTTTGGTATTGGTATTGCTAATGTATTGTACATGGTTAAGAGGTTTCTTTGCATTATAATAACAAGCATGCATCTGCAGTAGCTAATCTCATGCTCTTCAGAAATAATGTTATTTAACTTTAAGTTTTTAAGTTTTTTAACTTAAAAAACACAGATAAAAATAGTGGTAAAATTGCATTTTGTGCTTGGAAGAGCTTTAAAGATACAGAATAAAAGGACAAGTCTGACCAAGGATTGAAGAATATGACTTGCCTGCTATTGTAAAGTGATATTCCAGATGGTAAAAAGTTAGATGAACTTTTGGCAAGCTCGAGCCAACGTTGGACACTGCATCAGTCAGAGGACAAAACCCTCTCTCTCATGGCACTCTGACAAAGGAAAGCTCACTTTCAGAAACAGTCCTCTTATATAATGACTAGGGCCACCAGTGTGTCTCCACCATGTGACCTGCAGGGATTTAAACTTGTAGGTCAATGTTTATCCTCCAGGGGTCCCCATAGACACTCCAATGGCACAGTCAACTGACTAATCATACAATTGAGTTTATATTTGAGACATTTATAAAAAATAATCAGTTGATCTAATATATGGGAAGAGTCAAGGAGGAAAGTGAACATCGATGGAAGTTTAAAAGCTATGAAAAGTATGTTTTTGAGCCAGTGGTCCTCATTCCTGGTCCTGGAGAGACACAGGGCTTGCTGGCTTTCGTTGTCACTCAGAACTTGAGTAGCGCAGCAATTGATCAGTTAAAGCAATTGATTACACAGTTAACTCAGGTCACCTGGTTTTTTGGGTCTAAATCGGCCTCTGATCTTAAGGAAAAACCAAAACCAGCAGCAGACTCTGTGGCTCTCAGGGACCAGGATTGAGTATCGCGGCTGTAAAAAATAAATGCATCCATATAAAGCAGGGTTGTCCAATCCAAAAAGATTTGGGTCCAGATTTTTGTTTTAGCCCAGCACTAAGACACCTGATTCTACTTAAGCTCTTATTTTTTGTATTTAACTTTTTTTGTGCAAGCTAAATGGTTCAATGTTAGATAATTTATCAATTACCATGAAATGGATAATATGCTGTATATTCAAAATAAACTAAAGGCAACTGAGCAATATACAGTTGAAGTCGGAAGTTTACATACACTTAGGTTGAAGTCATTAAAACTAATTTTTAACCACTCCACAGATTTCATGTTAGCAACCTATAGTGTTGGCAAGTCAGTTAGGACATCTACTTTGTGCATGACACAAGTAATTTTTCCAACAATTGTTTACAGACCGATTATTTCACTTTTAATTCACTATATGACAATTCCAGTGGGTCAGAAGTTTACATACACTAAGTTGACTGTGCCTTTAAATTTTTAATATTTGGTTGCATATCCTTTGCATGTCATGACTTCCTGATGTCTGTGACCCAACAACATCAAAAGACTCTTGATATCTTATTTTCTGGTACTCTTACAAGCGATACTATAACGTCTATGCATTTGAATGGATCTATATGGGAATTGGGGAGTGGGACTAAATTTAGCTGTAAATTACACTAGAACAGTATATAACACATGGTTGCCTAAATGGCTATAAGTCATCAAGAGTCTGAGGTATCAAACAAGCCTTAAACTATCACTCTGCTGCCAGAAATACAGTAGATATGGATGGATAACTTGAAGGGGTTCTTCTCCTGACTTATTTTTCCATAGAGTTCAATAGGAAAATTTGTCAGGAGAAACAAGCCTTAAAGTGATCCATCGATATCTACTGCATATCTGGCAGCAGAGTGATGCTTTGAGGCTCCTTTGATAACTCAGAACCTTGATGACTTACAGCCATTTTACCAACCATGTATTCCGTACTGTTCCAGCCTAATTTACTGCTAAATCTAGTCCCACCCCACAATTCCCAATTTCCATTCAAATGCAGAGACGTTAATGTATCGCTTGTAAGGGTACCAGAAAATAAGATATCAAGAGTCTTTTGATGTTTTTGGGTCACAGACATCAGGAAGTCATGGCATGCAAAGGATATGCGACCAAATATTTAAAATGATTACTTTATTCTATATATAAATGCAGGGGTGCCAATAATTGTGGCACACGTGGTTTTATTAAAAATAATTATTTCTTGATGAGGGATTTTTTTTTTCTCATAATACATTTACTTCAATTTTCTCATTTTTCCAGTGTGAGATTAAGCTAATTCACCAAACAGTGAATATTTTGTAACCCTTTTTACTCATCTTTACCAGGGGTGCCAATAATAGTGGAGGGCACTGTATATGTAGAGGTATATATTGTTCAATAGACAAGAGGAAGAAATGGAAAAACCCTAATTCTCGGGAGGCAATCCAGTTATTCTGAAGAACTATTAATAACATGTAGCTGGCAGGAATCTACCATTGTGCCCGCTGTACATATTTGATCAAAACTACAGTATATCTGGCAAGCAGTCCCCTGTATATCTATGTACTAATTAAGCATTGGCTGGAATTTTACGCGAAAGGAGACGTGCACCAATCCTTTGGGGATCCTGCCAAATGTACGGAGTAAGTTTGTAATTAAAGGTGTCAAAGTTGTCATTTATAGTAGACAAGTGCATCTGTTCAAATGCACGTGATTGGGCCTAGTAAATGAATGAGTTTAATCTCTTAGAGTATAACAAATAGCAGATGCTGAATTGTGTGGTTTTTTTAGGCTTTCTGTAGGAAAATATGGCCTGGATTTGAGTTGCTAAGATTACGTGGATGATGATGTGGTTGCAAAAACGGATAATATCTGGCATACGTGATGGCTCTGTCCTGGGTTTAGCCCTGTTTTCTTTCTAAACCCCCCTCTCAGGATTTCTATCCATTTGTTTTTATTTTTTATAATTGCCTGACACACATAGCCTGGCATCTATAACTTTTTTACTTAATTCTGACTTGTGAATGAATGTAAGTGAAATATGTTTATACATACATCTGAACATACTTCCACAGGTTTGCATATTATTATCTGGTATTTACAGATTTTCCACGTTAATTGCTGTATATGTTCTCTTCTGTGTTCGTCCCTCTTATATGCAGTGTATAGATTCAAATGCAATTTGACTCCCAGTTGCAGGCCATAACCTTTTTCTTGCGATTCATGGAGTTCAAACTTCTAACCTTTTTTATCTTCAGTCAATCAATTATTTTGGCATTCCATCTAGTCCTTGAGTTGACAGTCTCCTCTACCCCCACCCCCCCCCCCTCCCCCCCTCCACCCCAATGCCCTCCAAATCAACCTTTCATGGGGGGTTAAAAATGGCATGTTTGGTACACTCAATGGTGCATTTAACACCACCTCGGCTGTCACTGCATTACTTTTTCATGATTGCTCAACGTGGTGATTTATATTGTACCAGGGTAGAAAACCAGCAGCATCCTAGCAGACTGACCCAGAAAGCCACACAGAAAGTGGGAGATGCTCATAGTAGAATGATTTACTTACTCTTTTGACGAGCTCTGTAGTAGTTTCCGATTGACTTCATATATCTTCTGAAGACACGTCTTTAAAGGACATGTTTTTGTGCTCCAATTCCTTTGCAGTTTCTCCTCATTTACTCTTTTCTATTTACTTGAGTTGTAAGTCTCTAACAACCCATATGATGGACTAGGCTACATGAGGGTCCACTGTCCCATGCGCATCTGTGTGTTTCTGGGTACATCTAGTCACATTTAGCCAGGTAAATGTGGTCATGCATTTCATCTCCCCTGAATTCAATTGTTAAATTGTTGTTTGTATGGTTTGATCCGGTCAAGAAGTAAAAATGTCACCTGAAAAGAAACTAATGGAGACATGCTGAAAGGCAAGCTTTTACCAGTGTTACGTTTCTACAGATTAGTTTCCCTTGAAATGGCTGCACCTCTGCACCTCTAGCTTGGCTGAGTCAGCTCTGAATTATACCTGGAAATTGGTTGAATGTAGCTATACTTACTTCTCATGGCAAAGTAAAAAAGTTTTTTTTTTAAACTCTATATAAATACTTATCTGTGTTGTACTTCTATCAATTTAATAATGGGCCGTATATAGCTGCCACTGTAACTATACGAACCAGCAGCTGATACATATAATCATATGTATTATTCAGATTCCACGTGCATTCCTAGTATTTTGATTTACAGCTGAAATTTTAATCTTAAAACTTTGTGATTACAAGCATTCTTTACCTTCTGGAGATCATGCCAGTATGCAGACATAAATAGTAGCTGTCTCTTTGGGGAGTATGTCTCTCATGCCTTCAATATATCCTCCTGAGACCTGGCAGAAATTATTCTAAGTATTTCATTATTTGGCATAATACATTGATAAACAAAATATTTTCAAAATATTATTTGGTGCAGTGGATAGCACTGTCATTTTACAGCAAGAAGGTTCTGGGTTCAAATCCAGGTCAGAGGCCTTTCTGTGTGGAGTTTGCATGTCCTCCCTGTGTCCGGGTGGGTTTCCTCCCAGTACTCCGGTTTCCTCCCACAGTGCAAAGACATGCAAGTTAGACTAATTGGAGACTCTAAATTGCCCTTAGGTATAAGTGTGTGAGTGAATGGTGTGTGTACCCGGCGATGGATTGGCAACCTGTCCTGGGGATAATCCTGCCTCTCACCCAATGCATGCTGGGATAGGCTCAAGTTTTCATTCAATAACAACAAAAACGACACATGACATGGTCGCGCAAGGGTGGGATGTCTTACGAAACTTCCATAATACAGCTTGAAAATAGTATGGAGGATATTTCTTTAGCATACTGCACATTGCGTACTAAACAGTACACAGTAAACAGTACACAGCTGCGAGTAGACAGTACAATAGGGCTCTGATTCGGACACCGCCGAGGAATAAGTGGGTTCAAAAATGGATGGATGGACTCATGCCCTCTACAGGGGACAGGAATGAATTGCCAGGTCTTAGGAGGACAAATACTGCTTGCTACATTCCAATTACTTACTATTTAGAGCACTGCATTTTTCTGAACTCAGATACATGTGTAATTGCTAATTCCCTGTAACTTTCTCTGGGAGTATGTATATACAGTATATTATGTATAAAGGGGCTTCTGGTGTGCAATTGACATTCCTGTGACTCATTAATTTGTTTGGGACTAGATAACCCCTAACCCCAGGCCCACACATGCTTTATTATAGATACTGGACTATGGAGAAATGCAGGAAACTGGATTATGAGAATGTCATGTTAGATAGAAGCAGCATACACACAAACACACATACAGTACATATACATTAAAATACTAGACAACATCACAATCACACAATCCATGAAACATAGTCTAATAATGTCTATTTAAAATCCTGAGATTCAACCATTTCATATTTTTCATTTGACCTATTTCTGGTGTGAATATGTCTCAAGTCATTTAATTAATAGATAGCGTATACAAGTCCTTATTATAAATGTTTATTTCCACTTATGCTATGTGCTACAGCTAGTGAATAGCTGTGGGAAGTCAGTGGCAAAGAAGCTTTTCACTTCAGGCAGACTTTCTTTCACAGTTACTAAGCAACAGCAAACTGGGTTAAATATCAGAATTCTAGTTGTCAGGCAGAGAAACAACCTCAGCACCACAGTCCCCTCACAGTATTATAAGCAGGGGGTGCATTTTACCCAATGTAGCACTTTGACAATGCAACAACAGCATAAAATACAAATGGTTTACTACATTGCTTTGGACAAACTAAAATGAATACAAAGAAATATCAAATATCTTCGTTTCAAATAGTTAGACAAAAGAATGATGGTTGTAATGCATTACATTTTAATTACCCATTTGTAAGAGTAGAAAAACAGGACCAATCAGTACCCTTCCTCTTAAATAGTGAGTAGCTACAGTACATCAGTTTAATTTCATATTTAGTTTAGTTGGGCCTTGACTTCATGACTGTACACAGCAGCGAATGGGCATGCTGACCTGCTGTACTCTTTATGAAGATGGATGTCTTGCTACTAACAATATAATTCACCCATATGTGTTCCTGTATCGCCAATAAATAAAATAATAAAATACAATTCATTTATTTATTTATTTTATGTATTTGTTTTTTTATTTAATACTGTTTTAATTATGGAAGATAAATAAAGAGACCAAAAGGAATGCATGGAATTCAAGAGATGCAATGTAGCAGTGACCATGCAATATTTATATTTTTGGACATTTTACTTTTTTTCTCCAAAGATCCATTTCAATATACAGACCACCCTTATATGCATTTCAAGACTTCATTGCAAATATAATGTCATTCAAAAATTCAATGTGTCTATGGCTTCTGAATGTGACATTTTGGGTCAAAGAAAGACAGTTAGCTTGCCTCACAAGCCCAAGCACATGAGGGTGTTATATGTCAATTCCCATCCCACGAGGATGAGATAGAGTCACTTGACCAGTGTCAGAATCTCAATAGATGCCTTATAATGATGAAAGGGTTCATTTATTGCCAAGTGTGATCATAGCTAAATATAATTTAAAGCACAGTTTGACAATTGTTTATTTGAACTTTCGCAGGACAGAGAACATGTTGTAATCTAATTTATTATTTTTTCTAAATTTAGCATTTTTCCTGCCCCCAGGAGAAAATATTCAGTTCTAAAACTCATCTCATAGACTTTAAGAGCCATCAACCATGTATGATCTAACACAGACTATGGTTGCAAAATGAGGTGGACTTCCCTTTTGATGTTTATGTAATTATATTGATTTCATACATGTAATTGTCCAGTACAGTTTTTATTTATTTTTTTACAAACGGCAAATTATATTTCTTCATGGCAGAAAATAATATAATATATAATATGGAACTAGCTGTAAAACTAAAATGCACACAGTTTCATAGATTGAGAGTACACTTTGAGATTGAGATTCTACACTTGTGGCATGGTTCCTGCTAATTGTAAACAAAAAGGGCAATTCAAAGCCATATATCCATGTTTAGACCGCTCCCATTGAATATGTGACCCTGCTACAAAGCAATCTGAGATGCTGGTGAAAATCTCAGAATCCCTTTTCCTGAAACAATTACCATTTTGAACAGGGGTGCTTTGTTTTAGTCCTGCTGTGAGAAGATGGGGTGGTTTAAACGTTTTATGGACACTATAGCTTGAGTCACATGCCACCCAGCTGCGGCAAGCAGCTGTAGGGCATTAATGTGCATATTCAAAAATGTAATCAGGTTGTATATTAAGGATTACAAGAGATAATAACAATACTTTCAACTTTGTACCATTTTAAGAAAATCGGTGACAACAAAAGTGTTGAATTAATGTTAGCGGCTTCACATTGATTTATCTATTAATAGAAATAAGCAAATAACTCTTAAAATCAAATCTCCATGGACATAGATTGATTAATATTCTATTAAACTTAAATCAATAGCTCGGTCCAACATGTTTTAAGTCATTTACATCTAATATGTTACAATTCATATATACTTATAGGGCACCACTGCATCATTTCAAACAGCCCACAGAAAACAGACTGTCCAACACACCCAAGGATGCAGAGGACCCCCCACTAAAACACAGGCTATATGAAACCAAGGTAAATCTCTATTTGCAAAAGCAACAGTTGCAGTGGGCACAAACACACCGATGGAGCAATATATGCACAACAGTAGTATGTTAGCTACTACAGCCAGAGATGCTCAAGATACTTGGGATAACAAAAATTTAATTTTAAAAATGATAGAAAATTGCAATGTGAAACAGACATAGTCATTCAACACTCAGCTGATTGAAACATGATCTGGCATATAAAATCCTTTATTATTTTCACTGAGGAAATCGACGACAGGAAGGAAAGTCCAAATTCACACTCAGCGTTGAGAAAATTAAGAGCTAAAATATAAAGCACAGAAAATACAGTATGGCATCATATCATACAACTATAAAAGTCTTAATCATAATTATCATTATTACTATCCATTCATCCATTATCATTAGCATATTCCAGCATGCATTGGGTGAGAGGCAGGAATACACACTGGACAGTCCATCGCAAGGCACATGCACCATTCACTCACACACTCATACCTATGGGCAATTTAGAGTCTCCAATTAGTCTAACCTGCATGTCGTCTAATAATAATAATAATAATAATAATAAAGATATATACATGTAACTATAAACCAAGTGGATGTATTTTTCCTTCACTATAGAGAATCTCTTTACGGTTTATTACAACATTAAAATAAGTACATAAACCGTACAGGCTCATGGCCCTAGCCAGCTCAGGAAAGAATTTCTAAGACTGAATCAAACTGGCCAAGACCTTACAAATTGAACAAACCACAAAACAGATGGGGCAGGTGCATACATAGCTTAGTGTTCCCTAGAACTCAATATCTGTCACTGAGAATTGATGTAACAGTCAAGCCAAGTCAAGTATTTCTTTCAGTTTTGTCTTGGTCTTTATTATATCTATGATTCAAAGGATCAAGCATACACCTACTGTTAATGGAGCAAAAAAAAAAAACATACACACCCTAATTATATTTTCATTCATATAGTACACATGAATAAATCAATTTGTCCTTATTGGTGGCTCACAAATAGATTGTGATCAAAAAAGTTTTTTTCATCAAAAACAGTTTGGCAAGTTAATTTGTTGATTGCAGAACTTGTCGGATTGAAGGGAAAAAATACATAACACTTTAATTCCAATTGTAAATTCCAGTTCCATTCCAACGTTTGAATCCAGGCCAGTGTATTCTCACTTGAAAATGGCAGTGAAATTTTGTTGTGAGAACCATCTGTGGGTAAAAATAAAGCACCAGAATGGGACCCAATTATTTTTTGTACTCTTCACGTGAACTATAAATAAGTGAATAAATAAATAGAAAACTGTGAACACTGGAGAAAAAAGAACACTGGCTATTGTGGATTATATAATTCTGGGAAGATTTGTGTGACCCACTGGAAAACAACAGCAGGATATCTCTCCAAACATTCCTTAAATCTTCAGATTTAAATCTTCCCAAAAAGTGTAATCTCCCATGTACATGTCCACATAAAATGATCCCCATTTTTTTTCAAAAACTAGCATCAACTCCAGGGAGTGATTGCTGCTTACAGTTGTCTCATTATTTATGCTGAACTCTCAGCTATAAAAACTAAAACAGCTGTGTAGTGCAAAAGAGATTTCCTCTCTGGCAGATTTGCACCGTTTCATTGAAGCTCTTCTTTACTGTGGGCCCTGATCTGGGCAGTGGGCAGACATTTCAACAATACAGCAGTATACGCACATAATCCAACAATGTCTGGTTAGTCTTCTGTCTCTGACTCCTATCTGGAGACATTACATTTTGAGCCAACCCCCCCCCCCCCCCCCCCCACTCCCCCACCCCTTTCAAATTAGGCCTGGGAGTGTATTTCAAGGGAATTTGGGTTCTGCTGATTCAACGGCAACTCAGTTCCGTTCCTGCATGGGCCGCATCTGCAACCAATCCAAAACAATATGTAGGTCAAGTTCCCACACTATACCAGCTCTGAGGGGTAATCAGTAGCACATTTATCCATTCAATTTTGTGCATATCCTATGGGAATTCAAACTATTGGCAAACACTGAATTAATGAATTATGAATTAATTAATATACGTAGTGATATGTAAATGTCAACTGATTCCCACACAGATCCAACGACAGCCTGGCAAAATTTGACACGCAATGAGTCATCTGACAACATTCCAAACAGAAAGCACTAAATGCTTTGCCGTAAAGAGCTGGGTGGATTCTCAGACTAATTTGCGGCTGTATTTTATGGACAATTGTGATGAATATACTTTTCTTTTTTTATGATGACATGCTAGTCAAGAAAAATGACACACGCAAAAATCATGCAGAATATTTTTTATGGCATAAAAACAAAACAAAACAAAATGAAGACCAGTTTTAGGTTTAACACAGACCGGCCTTAGGTTTCTCTGTGTTAAACAAGAAGCAACCATTTGTGGTCAAGCTAAGAAACATGGATCTGGTACTGACTTGTCCTCGGGGACTTCATGTCATTGTGTTTCTACTGTCCGCTGCTCCTATCTGTGTCAGCGTAGTGCTAACACATGGGTGTGGAGGCCCTCACACAGGAAGGAAACGTCTCTTAAAGAGGCACCAGTGCCAGAATGGGGTCAGAAAGGCACATTGTGTTTTATTGATCTTTTGTTTTTCCTCATTAAATTCGTACTCATGCAGTATCACCGCTGGGAAGCGAATGACAGAGCAAAGAATATTTAACACCCTATGTAACACACTGTGAGTGCATGTAGAGTGTCCACTCTTTCACTGAGCCTGTTTGCTGTGTGTGCGTCTCTGATAAAAAAACCCAATTTGTGGGAACGAGACAGGGGTCATGACACAGAGGATTGGTTACGGTTATATAAACAGTTGAGTTGGTTGTATCACCTAAACTAACGTGCACAGAAATAATGCATAAAATGAACCCTACATGATTTTGTATGCATGTTACTCTGTGGATATGCAGCAGAGGTACATTTTTCATGGGACAGTGGTGCCTATTTGCATTTCCAATTTGTTTTTCCAAGAAAGAAATCAAAGGACACACCTACCTAGTGCATGTTGATAATATTAAAACTGGGTTGCAAACAAAAAGGCCGGGTAAAGGTCCAGGCTTCCACTGTGAACACATGAGAGCTATAAACCCCCAGGGAACGTTATTCTCCATTGTTTTTACCATGAAAGAACTTTCAAAGAGATATCATATTTTATTTACCGAGCTTCCAATGGGCTGCTTTCTCCCAAACCATCACCTTCTCAGTGCCACTTCTCATTCTCTAGGGGCAGGATATGTTTTACTTTTCACCTATGAATTACTCTACCTGAAACTGTCGGAGAAGCCCAGAATAAACCAGAATGGGCTGCAAAGTAAAAATGCAGGTGTTCCTCACCACTTCTCACTAGTCAGTGGTCATTTATTTATAAATAAATTTTTCCTTGATCAGGGATATCGCACAAATACAAGAATGTATGCTATGTCAAGCTAGCTATGCACTTCTACTTATTATTATTATTATTTGCAAGCAAAATATGAACAATGGAAAAAAAAAACATTAGAAGTGTTATAAGCACCAAAAACTCTAGGCTGCACTCCCCCCCCTCTGGTGGCTGCACTCTCTGTCTGTAACCTGTTTAATGACCAGAGAATATACAGGTTTTTACCATCCGGTGGCTGTATCAGAACTCTGCTGCGCCGTGTGCATGACAACACTGCTGAATTATTTATCTGTTCATAGATCGGGTTTGTTTCTGGGGCACATGCTGTACAGGATATGGGCAATGGGCGGACAGCAGGCCGTCACATGATTTGCTGCTGAGGAGTTCGCCGTATGCTCCTTATTTGGTACACTGACTGTCCTTTTTGAGATACAAAATTATATCAAATTAGACAAAAGCACTCTTTTTCTGTGCAGAAGCAGTCAGCGAGCCACAATGGACATATTTAAGAATGACATGCTTGCTTAATGACATCTTAATCTGCCAATCTTACTTGAGTGTTAGCAAGCACTCCGCAATGCGGGCATTGGCAATAAAACATGTTTATTTCATTCCTTAGTAGCAGCAAATGAAATCCACAAAGTGGACGAGACACGACAGGCCAAAACCCATAAACATCCAGTCACTTGACCATAATTAAAATGTTCAATAACACATGGAAGGGACACCGTTCCTGCTATCCTCCATCAGACAGATGGCCGGGGACAGGTCATTCAGCCTGTTGACAGTCGAGCGTGTTGAAAATTAAGAAGAAAAAAAACAACACATAAAGTAACCAGCATGCCCTGCTGTTGTGGAGACGGGACCATGTCAGTACACCGCTACTGGCCAGCTGGGATGAACACAGTCAGCAGTTTGTACCCGAGCAGCAGGCCATTTCAACCAAACACAATCTGTCCGTGATAGGCCACAGTCCTTCGCTATGAGTCACGACGCCTCACTGAGAGCTACACTCCGTCACACTTTTCATAATTGTTCGCTAATGATTGCCCGTGCAGACGGGCCGAGTTTACACTTAGATTATTTAAATGAATGCTACTTAGTAAATAATCTATCAGTGTGAGATGAGGAGAGATGTAGGCAAATGAGCATGTGATGCACTAATGATGGTTTGGGCCCAACGCTCTATTTGTACCCCCCTCTCTGAATGAAACAATCTTGGGTCCCACCTTGGATTTTTGAGCATCAATCCCTTGGTGGCTTAATATGCACATTTCTGCTGTGTATCGCGACTGAATTTGTTTTAGGAGTTGGATTTTAGTATGTTCACAGCAATATCCTGCATGTTATTGCAAACAACCTAATGTAATACGAGGTGAATCATAAATTGTGCTTGAAAAGCCCGTAAATCGGTGAAAGGCACTTTTATATAATGAGGTATGCTTTCATTAGGTATACTTTTATTAGAAGGAAGTAACTACTGTCTGTGAATAAAATGAGTGTTAAAAAACGTACATACATTCTGTACTGAGTTTGAATAATCTGACTTTGCAAAAGAATGTGCTGTTAGTTGCATTCTCTGCTTCCTTAATGTGTATGTTTTTTGTTTTTTTAAATATCACTTTCATTGACAACGTTTGGGCTTTGAGAAGCTCAAATATTTTCAACAGCGTCAGAAGCAGAAAATAAGATGACATTCAATCCTTTGCAGATGGCTTGTATTAATGGCAAGCAATGTCAGCAAGTGTTTTCAACGTGACCAGCTACCTTGAGAGTGTAATGTGGTGGCTATGTAGCTGTTCCAAATATATCTTATTTCATTTTGATTTTTGAAATAAATAATCCCTCCCAATAATCTCTCTCATTATCTTGACATCAAAGTTGCCTGAGGCACAGCAGTGGTTTGTGTATTTGCTTGGTGTATGTATGTCCTTATCTCAGATGACTTCTTTTATAATGAACTGTTATCCATTTATACAGCAGTATATTTGATCAAATGTTTGCTCAAGCTGTCCAGGTGACAGAGCTTGCTGAAGGGTACAATACAGGTGACCTACAGTACCTGGGAACCACACATTCCACATTCCTGTCAGAATACCAATGGCCAGATTATACAGAGACTGCCAGAGTAGCTACACAAGCTGACTGATTCTGTGATATAGTTGTCATATTTGAGCTGACTGATTCTGTGATATAGCTTTGTAAGCCTTACGTTTAGTATGATATAAACTAAACTCATGTTTATCTGGTACAATGATGCATATGAAAGTGTATAAAAATATTGAGCTAATGTAGCCAATCTCAGTTCCACCATTGGGCCATTAGTTCAACCGTTCAATGGGCCATTTAAACAACACTAGAAAATGCTTCAGTACTCAAGCTCTTCTTCAACAGAAGAGGAGTTTTAAAAGTAATACATCATTTCATGCATTTAATTTCCAAACTAGTAAATGCTGCCAGAGAAGCTTTCTTGGTATATGCATGTAAAGTTATAGCACAGGGGTATCAAACTAAATTCCCAGGGGGCCGCAGTGTCTGCTGGGTTTCTGTGGTTTACTTTCAATCAACTGCCAATTAAGGCCTTGAGAATGATGTGTGTGGATTATTTACCCAATAAATGACTTTAATGAGCCACTGGTGCCCAGGACTGCAGTTTGACACCTGTTGTTGCCGTGTAAATTCACATTACATTAAATCTGCCGGATCTGCATGCATTACCATCGAGATTAATTTTTGTCGATCTAAATTGGGCAACATTTTAACGTTCCAAACAAACAAAACAAATTAAATTGCTAATTACAACAGACATAGTTTCAGCCAACCTAACTTGAATTAAGTAGAATCTGTGAAAGACACCAGCAATGTCTGAGCCATAAATGTAAGGTCAACTACAGCTGAGTGGGGCCAATGACAATAAAGAATCAGGCTTCTATTTCATCTCTAAATGAAAGAAAGAAAAGACGTTTTTGATGATGGTCTTCTAGACTGAAACGTATTTTCTTTCCACATGCACTACATCCTCTCTGCTTTTGCATTTTTCTTCTTTTGATGTGCGAGTGTCTATTTTGTATGGACATTCACGTTTTACCTACGCACCTATTAGCCGAATTGTTACCGATGCGCACATACCATTTTGTATTTTTGTAAGATCTTATAAACAAAAGTTGAAAATATTCAAGAGGCAAGCTTCATAGCTGTGGGCTGTTGAATCGAATTAAATGACAATGTGATTCACATTACGTGAATTAAATTAACCTCTATCTAACTCCCCTTATGATCCCATCTAAGGCCCTTATTCACTTAAACAATACACAACCAAATTTGTAAAACACTGCATATGGTTTCACTTAAAATTAGGAAGGCGCATCATAGCTGTAGCAGGAATTCATCGCATGATTGAGGGAAAAAAAAAATGTGAATAGCATTATATTGTCAAATAATACAGCCTATATTTTCAAAGTGAAAGAGAGAGAGGGAGAGAAATGTATGATTAGATCAAGAGAAGTGAAACAAATATTTCTGGTAATGAAAAACAGGCCCGCCAATTACCATTCTGAAAAGCAAGCTTTGTTTCTGGGTGACTCGCAATTTGCTTTTTGGAAGTTGAATGCTTCACCCTTTTTCCTATAGTCAATAAACAAGACTACAGGTATGCATACATTCTTCTTGAAGCACACATTTGCACTTAAAGAATATTGATGTAAACCAATAAAATTCATACACAAGCTCATGTTTTCGAGCTTCCGTATGATTTCCTTTTTTTCGTCTAACAATTTCTTTGTGAAATTGGCTTGGCCAGATTCCCTCGAGGCCTCTTCATGAGCTGCCTGCCGCAGGGCCGCTGAGAAAAGCCAAAAGAAACAGAGACGTACATTAATCAGTCTGTGCATGCACTTCCTCTCTTTCTCCTGACAAACCTGCACACCAAAGGCAAAAGGCACATTACCATACACACACACACACACACACACACGCACACACACACACACACACAATACACAGTGCCTACACACACACACACACACACACACACACACAATACACAGTGCCTACACACACACACACACACACACACACAATACACAGTGCCTACACACACACACACACACACACACACACACACACACAATACACAGTGCCTACACACACACACACACACACACGCACACACACACACACACACACACACACACACACACACACACACACACAATACACAGTGCCTACACACACACACACACACACACACACACACACAATACACAGTGCCTACACACACACACACACACAATGCACAGTGCTGTCCGAGCAGCTTCAAGGAGCGTCATGTAATTCCCCAAATGAAACTCCTGGGCCTGAGCCAGGTCTTGAGGGAAGAATATAGTAAGAGGTGCATTCTTTCCCATTGCCTGCTGATAGGAATGACAGACCCTGTATATACAGCAGGACCATCAGTTGCTCCACCATCTGTGTGCTTGGCACTCGCGGTGTTGCCACACTGCCAGCGACACACAACAAAAATGGATAACAAATGAATTCCTGAAGTGAGGCTCTGTATCCCAGCAACTGAATTGAGAATGATTTGGCCTGTATAATGCAATGCCACTCACACGAAAAGACGAAGAGAAACACTAACTGATGTGAGAATACAAACAGCTAGAAAACAAATATGAATGCAAACAAAGGCAGGCGCTTGTGTGGTGCTGATGGTGGATTAATAGCATACCTGTTCAAGCTCAAACAGCAAGAATGAAATGATGCAAAATGTCAAAGCCATTTTTAAGGGCAGGAAATAGAAAAGGGTGGTAAGTTTGCGTTCAGGACTTTGTGCAATGAATTATACAAAGTTTTCATTTATTTTACCATAAAAGCCAGCTTCCATTACCACTTATTAGTTCAACAAAACATGGGCAGACGGCAAAGTCTTATTCACAGGAAACTTATACAATTACAAGTGGAATTCTTGATAGCTCATAATTTTAATTAGCTCAAAATAAAATAAAATTGGCTTAGATAATTCAGTTCTTTAAGTTATGTTTTTTTGTTCTACGTTTGTATTATATGTTGTTTAAAACTGCCTCTGAAGGACCCCATCAGAAAGGGTCAAGTTTAGTATAATATGTAATATCAAGAGGTTTTAAATACTCTATGGACACAATGTAAAAGTCAGAAGGTACATAAATGAACACACAGAGTGTGAGCTTTGCCCAGTGAATGATGCCATGCTATGTTTTAGTCTCTGGTGTGACCAGATCTTTCTGGAGGCATATTTGGTACCATTTAATATGAAAGGGACTATTGAGACTCCAGCGTGACTCCAACTATACCCCACTGTGGCAGACAACCAGACACAGCCAGCTAATGACAATGTTCAAACGACACTGACAATGTTCAAACTAGAAATGTAAACAGCACAAGATGTCCTACGGCCAAAGTAGCAATGACTGGATTTCAGATGTGTTGGTCTACATCCTAGAATCACAATAAGGACGCGATTACTTTCCCCACATGTTACATTTACATTTGTTAATCTCGCTAATGGCTTGTATTCATTTTGCATGAATTAATTTTGCACCAACAGTAGCTTGCTGACTGCACAATATAGCAATAAAGTGAATATAGATAATTAACAAACCACCCACTCTGGCTTACTCATTCAAACATTAGCTAATGGCATTTACTGTCTTCCCTGTGTCTCTGAACAGTTGTATGTTTTATCCGTGTTACTTCATTTGGGTTAGTTCTATGCAGCACTTGCAAACAATTTCAAGCCAACCGAGTTAGAAATGGTGTTAGCCTGTTATTGCTTCACAACATCAGTCAAGTCTAGGTATATAAACATCCATGCTTTGGCACCCCCTGTGTAATTAAAAAAAAAATTTAAACAATTAAAAGTTGTTTAACAATTAAAAACTTTAGTTTTTCAATGGGCAGTGTGTTGGTTTAGACAGGCCATAGAGTCTATGCAGGCTGTGTGTCCTCTCCAGGGTGCATTTCTAGTAGACATGCATGTCTACTGCAGTCAGTTATACTTTTGTCACTCTCATTCCCCCCTTTCCGCCTTCGGTGCATTCTGCCGCTCTCCAGAGCGTCTTCCGAACATCTGTCCAGATCACTAAGATACACTGTGAAAGGCTGCCCCTTCTCCAGAGGAAAGCACATTCAAGTTACCAGTCTTCTGAGAGAAAAAGAAAAACATTGGCTAAGTAAATCAGTTATGAAAGGTCTCTATATCTCCTGCATACAAGTTCTGTATTCAAAACGTACATTCATTCCAAGTGTACATATATTCCAAGCATACATGGCATCACAGAATTTGCTTTGAGTCTTGTAGAGGAAGGAACTATGTTAAATAAATTCACAGGAAATAGAACGCACATCGGTTGACTAATGTTCCCCATTTTCTATGGATATTTTTAGTCCATATTCATATTTCTGCTCAAAACTCCCACACACACTCTGAATAAGATGCTCATAAACTGTAAACGTTAGGCATATGTTACATGGTGTACCTGGAAGCCCTTGAGTTTGCTGTCCTCCTGCTTGCTGCTGCCAATGAGGGGAAGTGGTCCTGCTGCCTGCTCCAGCTGCTCCAGCACCCTGTAGAGATACCTGGCGGCCGAGCCCCACATTTCCCTACTTTGCACTGCATAATAAGCACTTATAAACTGACCTCTTGTTGACATTCTGAGGAACAGCCCTACAGCACGTGTTGTGCTTGGCACGTGATACGATACATTCAAGAAAAACATTGAAGAATATGCAGTTTGTGAAAACTAAACATCCACACTATCCTTTTAGAGGTTTTCTATTACTACAGTCTAATCTTAAAGAAGAAAATACTGTTTCATTAAGTTCACGTACATATCAAGCAGTGGTTGTCCATATCAAAACAATTATAATGATTTGCCAAATCTTTGTATCTGAGTGATCAAATTTGAAATTGTGAATTTCCCCTGTAGCCACACTACCTATATTTAACAAACTGAGTAACATATAATTAAACAATATAAAAATCTGAATATGGTGATGCTCATTATATAAGTTAATCTTATTATATTACAGCAGTCTAGTTAAGTCCAGCAGCAAAATGTGACCTATTGCTTATTCTCATAGAGTGAGCAGGCTGGTATTTTGCAATATCATATGCTTGGAATGGGTGTTATATACTGGAATAATGTCTACATTTTCACTGCCTCACACTATGCACATTTGTTGACACAAAATTGCTCATGCATTTTAATAGTGTGTTATTATTTGTGGAATGGAGCAAAATACAAATTCCCTTTGCCCTCTGTACTGTTGACTTTAAAGAATTAGACAAATTCAAGTTGCCGCCTTTACTATGTTGATACATGCATACATTTAAATACAAACTGATAGGAACCTAAATTATCACATTTTATTCTGTTTGGCCGAGAGTTATTGGATTTAATAATAGTCAAAAAAACATTACAGTCATAAATATCAGATGACCATGACAGCACAAACTGTTCTGTCAGCCTCTCTATTACCTAAAGCAATGTAGCATTCAGGTACTACCTCATGATAAACCCACAACTACTGTATGTTTTAATTACAGTGCATAGTACATTGAAGTTAAGCAGTGCTTGGGCAAAACTTCCATAATGAAAATATGTTTAAACATAAATCTCATTCGCATTCTCAATGATTACTTAAGGGGCACTGGGTAATTACTAATATTTACTAAATAATTAACCAGGGTTCCTATGGTCCTTATAAAGCTTTTCAATCCGGAAGTCATAGATTAGTGATGGGAAGTGGTTAAATACCCATTCTGTTCTTCATAGAAAATTTTCTAGTCCCAAAAATATAAAAAATATAGTTACAATTTGCAAAATACACCCAGCTTCAAGTCTTTTAATGCAAGAAGTTAGAACTGCGCAAAATGGCGTAATGTAAGAACTGTGTAAAATAAAACTAGAAAAACCGACTGGTATTTTCTGTCAAGAACAACCACAAGTGAGGATCCACACAGACACAATATTTGCAAAGTGTCGTATAAAGATTTTAAAAGATTTTCTCCCACATTTGCTTGTAATGTTGACCTATTTCACATGAACTGACTGTCGCAGGTATAGAAATAATCACGACAAACCATCACAATTCATTATTAAAATCTTATTGAACTAAATATTTAAAAATAGATATTGTAAAATATAAATATTATTAAAATAAGAGCCCTTTTGAATTTAGAACAGCTTTAAATGGTACTAATATGACCAAAATCATATTTCTATATTTGCAAGCCTAAGTTGATACATACAACTAGGCACAGAAAAGGTTCAATTTCACAGAAAGGAAGAGGGAATAGGCAAAATTCTAGCCATGATTTCACGCTTCCTAGTATTGTATACCATGCAAGTGGATTTATTTAATTATTTACTTAATTTCCTATGCCAAAAATAATGCTTTGCCACTGGATAAAAATGGAAAGGCAATGAGAGTGTTTTTTCAAAAGAAATCAGTAATCAAGGTGAAATTTCTGTGATCTTTTCGGGTCTGCTTACACTTGCAGAGGCCATTCTAGATGGACAGTTATTATATATATTCTTCTTATTTCTATTTTTATCCACTCTATATTAGAATAACTTTGCTCTCTTTCTCTACATTATTATGTAGCTGGTGGTCATATTACTGGTCTTAATTGCATGCTATCAAGCCAAATGTCTTATTTTATTCCTGTTTTGTGACCTAAATATTATTGCACTGTAGAAAGGGAAATTTCATGGCACTATACAGGCCTACTGTTGTGGTCTGATTAACTCCTTTTGTGACCCTAGTGGAGGACCAAAGTTGTCATGACAACTATCTGCAGCTGCCACATGCAATCACCATTAGCAACCACATGAATCTGAATTAGATGTAACAAGGAGGCAGCACAATACTCAACTCTACTGGTTTGCATTCTTGCAGTTCCATCTGTGTTATAATGGCTCTACATATTTAAATATTTAAATAATATATTTTTGATATCAAAATTCTCATTCTATTAAACTGTGAATAAACAGTTAATTTACACATCATTAACTTGACAAGTATAGCTTTCAGACTGCTCAGGGATTACAATGTTGGAGCTGTGTCTTACAAAAGCATGCAAAAATGCAGTACAAATGACAATTATATTGTTAGTGCAATAATATGAGTCCACTATACAATAAAATATGTATTCTTGTGTAGCTTAAACAAAATAACAAATAATATATTAAGTAATGCGTGCCATATTCTCCAACATGCAATCATTCATATTTTTGTATTTGGAAATGTACACTTGAATCAAGTTACATTACTATAAGACGTATAAAATATTAAAACACACTATATATGGTTTTTGTTACTACTGTTTTTTATGAGGTACAATTTAGACAATTTATGGCTGTCTGGGGATCATGTGGAGTTGGTACAGGCAAAGCTAGCATCCTGCTAGTGTTCCCGAGCTTCATCCCTAAAGGTACATTTCATATTTGCAATAATGATTGTTGTTGAACTTGCTTTTAGTTTTCAACTCAAAACATACATTAACGTATAACCAAAAGGGTGTTTATGTTATCATTTGTGATACACTACCACCCCGGGTGAACATGCCGACTTCTGAACTGGTTCAGAAAATATGTTAAAAATAAATAAATACACTATCAAACTGTGACCCCATTTATATGTATATTTGAAAATCATTCTGAAATAATTTCTAACAACAATTTTGTAATTCATCAAAGGTAATATAACAAGAGTTGCAAGGACACACACGCAATGTATAAGTACCCAATGCATATCCTGATTTCCTGAACTTTTCATTAATTCCCTGCATTCTTTTCGGCAATGTCTTGCACATTAATTTTACCATGCACAAGAGATGGGTTTCATTAGCAGGCTTGACTTCTTCTAAGAAAGCAATGCTAATGGGCCGATGGAGGACGGATTCATGTAATGCAGATGCTGTCTTTTTGAGAGGGAACCCCATTGGAAAACCTCTTTCATGTGTGAAGTGTTCTTTTCTTATTATCTGCTGACATCCAGTGGCCCAATTGCTGTTATGCTCTTTTCTTTCTTTCGTTCTTTCTTTTTTTGTGTATGTGTGTATAACCTCCGCTGCTGTAGATGGCAGTAAAGCAACGTCCAGCAGTTTATTCTTGAGGGATAAAAAAACTACAAATGAAATAAGTTAAGTTGTTTACGTTGTTCACGGTGCTCATGGGAGGTACAGTCCAGATTAGGACTGTGACGGGTATCTTTGTACAAGGTTTGGACTGCAGCCCCCATCAGCGTATCAGTGAAACGATTCGTAACGGGTCCAGACATTTGACACTCCTCAATTTATTTGACCTGGAAAAGAAACACTACCTTTGACCTGGCTCGTAGACGTGGAAAGCCAATGTGCAGATACATTTCTTCTAAAAGCTATCTTGTAAATGAACTAGCTATTTTCGTTAATGTCGTGCATCATACTTGGAAATGGCACGCATGTAGCTTGGTAGCCAGTTGAACAACTGGTTTAAAAATGCAAAGATATTTGGTGTACCTTCCTAGCTGGCTAGCTAACGTTACTTTTCCATGCAGTCGATCTAGTAACTAACGTTAGATGCATAGCTAGGCAGTTTACGATATAATCGAATGGATGACAAGAATAGCCAGTGAGCAACCTAAGATTTAACGTAACGTGCTTCCTCGATATTTTTAACACATCGGTATTTGTTTTACCAGTTAATTTAGCTGGGTAACGTTAGCTAATCAACAGCTGTCGATATCGGTCGCTATATGACTAGCGAGACCGATCTAGCTTGATTTGCTGGAGTAGTTACTGCTTTGCAATAGCTAGCAGGCTAGGGTAACTAACTTGTAAGCTTGCGCGTTTTGTTCTGCTGTTTTTTGGCAGGCTAATTTAGTTGGTTTACCACAACAACCAAGTATCACATTTTGATACGATGGCTCCAATGGGCATCCGGCTGTCTCCGCTTGGAGTTGTGGTGTTTTGTTTGCTTGGACTTGGCGTAATCTATCACCTTTACGCCGGGGTTATATCCAACAGAATAGCCGCTTTCAAACAGGGGAAAACTGTGGACCTTCGGGAGCTGCTTGCTCTGTCTGTTGAGGCGGCTGTTCAGGGGGGTCGAGAGGTGAAGCGGATCAGAGAAGATAACACGTTGGAGGAGAAGTCTAAAGGGAAAACCAAAGAAGGTGCAAGTGAGAAGCTCACTCTTGGAGACTTGTATTCACACAGAAAGATGTTTCATCTAATAAAAAACACGTTCCCCCATTTACAGGTGAGATAAAATAATAATAATTCTGCCATATAAACTCCATTAGTCTTCCATCTAGCTAACTTCTCAGTTTACGTCTGGAGAAGTTAATTTATGGAATGTCGCACACTAACTAATGCTGCGGATATTTCTATGGCCAACATTAATTTTGACTGAATTGTTTGAATGTAATAAGTATTGGCAATTGTATTTTACCACATTGTGCGCGCATATTTCTTTTCGGATAACACAGAAGAAACTGTTAAATGGCCATGTTGCATTAACCATTTGAATAAAGTGAGGAAAAGTGTTTTAACGTTAGGTGAAATCAGTTTCACACTTTTATCCAGCTCAGAAAGACTCGAGGTATGTATCGAAGTCATCATTGCATTGTGGCACCGACCCAGTAGGCCTGTATTTTGCTTCAGATGTATAGCACAGCGATATAGCCGTAGATATTAGCTATTAGAAATTTTCACTATATAGCCAGTATATGTCAGTGTTCCCAAGTATAAAGTGCTTAGCAAACTACATTGACGAGATTGAATTTTCTGAGCTACTTGTTAAAATATTAAGTGGACTTGGATGGCTTTTTTGGTTAAAGGGTAAGTTCGCTATTTTGGACCGCTTGGACCCTATTTGCGGTCCGTCTTCCATGAACCTGACCCATGAAGTCCATTTTTTCGCTGATCGGTCCAGTATTGAGTTCGCTACAGATTTCCTGTAGGCTCTCACTGGGCTACAATAGAAGTCAACGGGGCAATTAGAAATGTTATGGAAAAACAACGATAAATGTGCTTTTATAGCTCAGTGTGTATTATTACGGTCTCAGTATGCTCTCCTGTGAGATGTAGGCTATCGCAAACGCAAACCGAACGTTGAAACAACAGTTCCATTTGAAACAGAACTATTTCTCCGACCGCACTACCTCGCACTGACTTCGGATAACATTATCTGCGCAACTTCAGCCTCTCTCTCTTCTCTTGCTCTCTTATCATCCATCTCTTGTAGTTCCGTGTCCGGGTATTCTGGCTCAAATCTGTAGCCAGTAACGTCAAAGTCAAAATCGAATTCTTCGTCTTCGTAATCATTATAGTCATCCATCATCCGAGTTTTTTTGTGGAAATTGTAGCCTACGTTGCTGCAGGTAAACAAACGCAGACTGCTCAACTAGATAGTTTCGTAAACGGCCGGCACACCTTCCCGCTCCCCTACCCCCGACACATAGTACTCCGCGGGAGCAGCGAAAACAAGCAACAGAGAAATGCTTACTTCCAAGCCATGCCAAGCACGTAAAAATGTTCGGATTGAGATACATTTCACAGGAGAGCATACTGAGACCGGTAACAATACACCCTGAGCTTCCCGTCTCATTTATTGTACATGAAAGCACATTTATCGAACATTTCTAATTGCCCCGTTGACTTCTATTGTAGCCCAGTGAGAGCCTACAGGAAATCTGTAGCGAACTCAATAATGGACCGATCAGCGAAAAAATGGACTTCATGGGTCAGGTTCATGGAAGACGGACCGCAAATAGGGTCCAAGGTCCAAAATAGCAAACTTACCCTTTAAGATACAAATGACACAGCTGTGTAAGTGTACAAGATGTTTTGGCATTCAATGTTTTCTACATATCTATGGTGTTGTAGAGAAATCTGGCTGTCTTGGGGTGTGGTTGCATTTCTCTCTTGAAAGCGGTTGGTCAGCTGTTTGTGGTTGTTTCAGTTCTTTGCTTTACAACGCATTGCAGGTCAATTCAGAGGAACACGATAACGCAGGAGATCAGGAGACTTCTGTGTGGAACCGTGTGATTCCCAGCAACATACGGAAGGAGGTGACCACTAGCAGGGAGGTGCCTGCTGAGAGTGTCACTGTGTGGATTGACCCCCTGGATGCCACGCAGGAGTACACAGGTAAGTCACAAGCAGTGCTCGGTAACATCACCCCTTTAATAACCAGAAATGTTTGACCAAGATAAACGCTTAACAGCTGTCTATAACTACTGGTCTGATAAAAGCAAAACATTGACATTCCAGAACATTTAATCTACATTTGTGTAAACCGTAGCTTTTGTCCTTGTTATGTACCCGAGTTTAATGATATTGTATGTTTTCCTTTTCCAGAGAACCTTCGTCAGTATGTTACTACAATGGTTTGCGTGGCTGTAAATGGTGAACCAGTTATAGGGGTAATCCATATGCCCTTCACGGGATATACAGGTGTGTCCTTTGTGTCTAATGTGAATATAGTCTACATGTATGTATATATACAAATATTTGTGTAATAATACATTTCAGTGTTACAGTTGTGTTGGAGGATGACCAAATTGAAGAGTTATACTGCATTTATACTGTAGCCAGTAGGCTTTTAAATCCTAAAATACATGTAAAAAATATGTACAATTCCCTCACAACCAGTTTTTGTGTATTCAGCTTGGGCAATGGTTGGAGCTGGCGGTAATGTGCGTGCCCGGGATTCGTACAATGAGAAGTCGCCGCAGGTCATCGTGTCGCGCTCCCATGCTGGTAAAGTGAAGGAGTTTGTCGGAACGGCGCTAGGCAACGATACCGTGGTCATTCCAGCGGGAGGAGCAGGTATTTCTCATGTTTCTGATTCATCTTCTTGGATGATGCCTGGCAGTTTTGATTGGTTACCTGAAAGCTAAACGTGTCTAGAAACGGTTATTCCCTTCCAACCCACTTGACCGCTCTAGTGCAACTCACCCAGAAACATTTTGCACCGTGAATAGCTCTTAGATATTATCATTCACCATCACTTTTCAACCTTTTTTTGCCATACTTATTTCATTTACTTTCATACACACATCTTATGCTGGTTGTTTGGTGTTTTTAGGTTACAAGGTTCTTGCTCTGTTGGATCCATCGGATGAAAAGTATGATAAAGCAGACATCTACATCCACATCACGTTTATCAAGAAATGGGATATCTGTGCAGGGAATGCCATTTTGAAAGCTCTGGGTGGCCACATGACAACATTGAAAGGAGAAGAAATAGACTATAGAGGCTCTCCGGCCAATAATGATGGACTACTGGCCAGCATAAATATGGATCACAAAACATTAGTTGAAAAGCTGCCAAGCCCAGACAAAGAGAAGGGCAGATAGAATAATATAAAATGTATGTTTAAATTGCAACATCGTCTGAAATAATATGAATATACATCCTAGTTCTAAAATAATATATATTTTGTTTTTATTTGGCAAAGAACAAAACCAATGTATGAACCAGGGCAAGATACACAAGCACAACCACATGGATCACAAAATCATGGTGGAAAGTATTGATAATAACGAAGACTGGTAGCAGCACAATCCAAGTGAGAGCTGGTTTCATTTTACACAACCTTGAGCAAACAACATTTTGGCAATCGAGGTCCATCAATTATAAGTGCTGTCCTAGTACACCCACAAACGGACTGGGTGTACACACGGTGACCTCACTCTTTGAGGCCAGCCTTTCATATTGTACTTTCAGTGTGATATTATGACAACCATGTGGTTGTGATGGTATGACACAATGTATAAAATTTAAGTTCCCTCCCCATTTTTAGAGAATGGTTTCAGATTGTAAGCATTCGTTATGTAGTCATGTGACGGTCAAGTTTTACCATTCAGGTTGTTAAATTGACCTAATTGACTTCCCTTCTCATAATTATTTCCCCCTTATTTTATAGTTTTAAACATATTTTGAAAAAAAAATTAAAAATAGTTTTTACACACAATGCGATACACTGATCTTATTGGTGATATCATATGTGTATGCAGATCCTGAATGGCTCTGGTCAGAGAGGGTCAAAATGCTGTTTGATAGTGGTTCTTTACAATAAAATACTTAAACTTGAGAGCTACACTGGTGTGCTAATATCATTCTTTTTTTAAATATATGAAAATGGCGTCCATAATGTTCAGTTAAGTTCAGTTCACTAAACACACATGTGTATTATATAATGATTGGCCACTGCGAACAATTTATATCACTCCTCAGAACACTGACATGTATGAGTCCGGCAAAGGAAAAAAGTTTACCTGAACAGAATTTGTTCATAAGCAAATAGTACTGGTGGCTTATGATAATGTTGAAGTTGAAATAGGGGGTAGTTTGCTATCTTGCTTGTATCATATAAATTAAGCTTTGGCTAAGTCTGATGAAGAATTTACTGCAGGTATCAGGACCGATTGCAGTACAGGTACAAGACAATGGTTAAAATCTACATATGTACCACTGCCACAATGGATTTTAAACGGTACAACTTTAATTTGAAAGGTGAATTATGAAATGTATAGATTTGCATGTCAAAGCAAACCTAACACTTTGTTCAGATGAACATGTATTTTAAACAATAGTTGTAATTTTGCTTGGACTTAGTATTTTGACAGAATCCCATCCAGTTGACCAACACTTTGTGAATTATATTTCAGCAGAAGTATTGATGCTTTTGTCAGTAATGGGTGCAGTTTTATACATCATATGAATGAAATTGGGTGATCTGTAAAGTTATTACAGTTTAATGATAATCATTGTAACAGTGCAATAGAGCACATTCACTGTGATAACTAAGTAGTTACAAAGCCTTTTCTGAAGGGCATTTTTGATATGAATGTGAGAAGTGTGGTGTGCTTATGTTCTAAGGCTTTGTATGTAAGCATTGGCCCTTGTGTGCCTCTACCTTTTTCTGATTTAAACTTGGAGGTATGCATGACAAGCCAATGGATAATTACGTGCACTATACTGTGACTGTGTGAATTACCAGTGCTTCCTTCCTGTGCTTGCTTGCATATGGCATGCTTCATTAAACATGGTTTTTAATTTAATTTTTTTTTTTTTTGTAGTGTTTTAAAGATGTCTCCTACTGTCAAAACTGGTTGAGATCATGTCATTTGAAAGCCACAGCTATTGGAATGAGTGTAATGTTGAGGAAATTTAATTTGATGAGGTTGAAATGTAAAAAATAGTTTCTGCTGAAGATATGCAAGTGTGTTTTTGGTTGGGGGGGTGGGTGTGGGGGGGTAATTTGAACTGGAAATGAAAGATTTATTGTAACATCCTTAGTGAAATGAAGGAGTCTGGTCCCTTGATTTCAATTTTAAATAAAACATTATTTTAATGTTATTTCTCTGCTTGGAAGTAGTGAGTTTTTTGTCTTTCTATAATTTTTGGGACAAAGACATTTTTTTTTCTTGATTTGGCTCTGTATTCCAACCTTTTTTTAAATTTTATTTGTAATAAAACAATTCTCATGTGGTTTTAGTGCAGATCAAGGGTCTGAGGTATCAAACGAACCAAAAAGCATCACTCTGCTGCCAGATATGCAGTAGATGTGGATGGATCACTTTAAAGGTTGTTTTTCCTGACTCATTTTCCTATTGAACTCTGTGGTAAAATAAGTTGGGAGAAGAAACTCTAAAAGTGATCCATCCTCATGTATCCTACCTCAGAACCTTGAGCCTTACAGCCATTTATCCAACCATGTGTTCCTTACTGTACCAGCATAATTTAGAGCCAAATCTAATCTAGATTTAGAGATTCAGAAGACATTCATGTGAAACATGCAAACTATTACAGAACAGTAGGATGGGGGTTTATTTTTCCACTCAGCAATGGCTTTATCAAATCAATACTTCAGTATCACCACAGGATGGCAGCAAGACACAGGGACCCTCAGATGGAGATAAAAGTCTTTTGGTATAATGAAGTAATAAACATTTAATGAACCCCGCATAAAGAGATTGCAGATCCTTGCTAATGATCGTTCTGCTTTTGCTATAAGTCTATATGTAAAGTATCTGTGAAATTTGTACGCCTCAAATTTGTACACACCTTTTATACGCGCCGGGTATCTTCCCTGGTGATGCTCTGCCAAGCTGGCACTGCAGCCATCTTCAGTTCCTGTTTGTTTTGGAGTCTTTTTTTGCCTTCAGTCTTGTCTCCTGCCAGTGAGGAGGATTTGATTCAGGTCAGAAAACTCCTTGTTTGTTTTAGCAGTATGTTTGGGGTCATTGTCCTGCTGCAAGGTGAATTACCGTCCAATGAGTTTTGAGGAATTTGGTTGGATCTGAGCAGATAGGTTTCTGTTCACCTGTTGCCATCAGCAGTCTCATCATCAATAAAGACGTGAACCAGTTCCAATGGCAGCCATACATGCCCAAGCCATAACACCACCTCCACCATTTTTCACAGATGAGGTGGTATACTTTGGATAATGAGCAGCTCATTTTTTTCCCCTCTACATTCTTCCCATCACTTTGTTACAGGTTAATACCCATCTCATCTGTTCATAAATCTTTGTTTTTATTGTAGTTTTCTGCAAACTCTAACCTAGGTGTTCTATACCTGAGGCTTACCAGTGGTATGTACCTTGTGGTGTTGTCTTCTCTTTATGGTAGTCTGACACATCTATGCCTACATCCTGGAGAGTGATTTTGATCTGTTCGATAGTTGAAAAGGGGTTTTTCCTCCATAATTCAAAGTCTTCTCCGGTATACTACTACAGTGGTTTTCTGTGGTCCACCAGGTAGTTTACTATTGCTGAGCTCACCAGTGGATTCTTGCTTCTTAACAATGTACCAAACAGTTGATTTTGACACACTCAATGTTTTGGCTACACACAATGTTCAGGAAGTGAGCTCATTAGTGGAATCTGGTGGTGTGGTGCATGGTTGGAGTAAATACTTGCAGACACTGCGGCCCACAGGACGTGGAGTTGAGTAGCCCTGCTCTAGACCTTGCATGAACATTACATTACATTACATTTATTTAGCAGACGCTTTTATCCAAAGCGACGTACAGTAAGTGCGTACAGAGACATCATCAAGATTACTACAGAACAGACAAGGCAAAGCACATCCTTCGCATAATGTAGCAGCTATCCCTAGCAATGAACGTCGACTGTAGTTCACAGTAAGCTGTGGGCAAATCAGCAACACCACACTTCCATTCCAAATACTATTATAAACTATAATAAACAGACAGGAAAACACAGGGAAGGTGGTATACTTTGTACGAATGCAACAACACACACCTTATCAGGCAAATGTCAGTTACCTTTGGTCTCCTAAAATGGGGGGGACTAGGTATAAAATATGGCTACAACTCCTACACAGTTCACCCTTAGAGACATATAAGAACTGGAGACAGCTTCCGCATACTGGTTCAATGGATTCCTATAGGAGCTTCTCAGTGGCGCATGAAGCCAGTTCATGGCGACTGCCATGTTTAGTATGGGGCTTTAGGGAACCTGAGCATGCACACCGTGGGGGCGTGCTCTGGGATGGAACAAAGCAAGTGACTCATTGTGACATAAGGATAATTCTAATGTGGTATCTAACATTTCTGCAAGTTAAAATAAATAAGCCAGTCAATATTTTTTTATTGAAGTATTCAGCCACACTTGACTAACTTTACATTAGCCTTCTACTTATTGAAAAGCTAACTGGCAATCTAGCTAGCAAGACTTTGCTTTACAGTCAGAACTTGTGGTTAGCTAGCGATTTAAATAACTATGTTCAGCAAGCTAGTTAGCTAGCGTGCTGTTTACCTAACTGGCTAGCTACTACTAGCCAACTATTTAGACAGTAGAACTGTGCTAGCTACTAGGTGTAGATTGCAAACTAACTAACTTGCCGAACAATACAAACATTCGGTGGCACTCAACTGTAACATAAGTAATTAGCTGGCTAGCCACAACTTCTGATAGATCGAAATTCAGTCTTGCTAGCAAGCTAGTCTCTAGCTAATGTTACAGTCAAGAAGTGTCATGCACTATATCAGCCATTCTGTGTTGTCTACTCTTTTTAAGGAGGTAGACTTCCTAACTAAATAAATAATTATTATTCATATGTGATTATTCTTTGTCATTATCATGCAATAATACTACAATTTAAAAATAGCAATGTCATCAAAATAATAATATGGAGGAATCATATCCACATCAGAGCATCTTAATTTAAGAACCACTTACGCTTTATTATCTTTATTGTTTATTATTATTAATTTACTTGCCAAAATTCATCATCAAGAACATAACATTACATAAGATTATTAATAATGTCAATCGTGATAATATAAAAAAAATTTTAAAAAGACTATACACTGAAGGTGGTTCCAATCTTCAACTGCTCTTCCCTATCAAGCAGATATTCTTGCAGCGGCAGGATTGAACTGTATTGAGACAACTTAGTGCTATCTCAATTTGCATGTTTTGTAGGTATTGGGTTAAAAGTTATTGCAGTGTATTGTGATGCATAACAAATGGCGTGAACTGGGGTTTAACTTCATTCTTCCATCATTATAAAATCTGAAGGCTCAAGGCTTAAAGATTTATCATTCTGACAAAGAGCCAATCAACTGCAACAACATATTCCCCAGAATCACATAAGCTTTTTTTGGGTTAAGGAATAAATTGAAGTTCTAAGTTTATTGAAGTTGAAATTTTTATTTGTTTTATACATGGCAATTGGTAAACTATTATAACTATCCATCTATGGACATACAGTTGAAGTCGGAAGTTTACATACACTTAGGTTGAAGTCATTAAAACTCATTTTTAACCACTCCACAGATTTCATGTTAGCAAACTATAGTGTTGGCAAGTCAGTTAGGAAATCTTCTTTGTGCATGACACAAGTAATTTTTCCAACAATTCTTTACAGACAGATTATTTCATTTTTAATTCACTATATCACAATTCTAGTGGAATACACATACACTAAGTTGACTTTAAACAGCTTGGAAAATTCCAGAAAATGATGTCATGGCTTTAGAAACTTCTGATAGGCTAATTGACATTATTTGAGTCAATTGGAGGTGTACCTGTGGATGTATTTTAAGGCCTACCTTCAAACTCAGCGCCTCTTTGCTTGACATCATGGGAAAATCAAAAGAAATCAGCCAAGACCTCAAAAAGAAAATGGACCTCCACAAGTCTGGTTCATCCTTGGGAGCAATTTCCAAATGCCTGAAGGTACCACGTTCGTCTGTAAAAAACAATAGTTTGCAAGTATAAACACCATGGGACCACGCAGCTGTCATACCGCTCAGGAAGGAGACACGTTCTGTCTCCTCGATATGAACGTGCTTTGGTGTGAAAAGTGCAAACCAATCCTAGAACAACAGCAAAGGACCTTGTGAAGATGCTGGAGGGAACAGGTACAAAAGTATCTATATCCACAGTAAAACGAGTCCTATATCGACATAACCTGAAAGGCTGCCCAGCAAGGAAGAAGCCACTACTCCAAAACCACCATAAAAAAGCCAGACTACATTTTGCAACTTCTCATGGGGACAAAGATCTTACTTTTTGGAGAAACGTCCTCTGGTCTGATGAAACAGAAATTGAACTGTTTGGCCATAATGACCATCGTTATGTTTGTAAGAAAAAGGGTGAGGCTTGCAAGCTAAAGAACACCATCCCAACCGTGAAGCATGGGGGTGGTAGCATCATGTTGTGGGGGTGCTTTGCTGCAGGAGGGACTGGTGCCCTTCATAAAATAGATGGCGTCATGAGGAAGGAAAATTATGTGGATATATTGAAGCAACATCTTAAGACATCAGCCAGGAAGTTAAAGCTTGGTCAATAATGGCTCTTCCAAATGGACAATGACCCAAAGCATACTTCCAAAGTTGTGGCAAAATGGCTTAAGGACAACAAAGTCAAGGTATTGGAGTGGTCATCACAAAGTCCTGACCCCAATCCAATCGAAAGTTTGTGGGCAGAACTGAAAAAGCGTGTGCAAGCAAGGAGGCCTACAAACCTTACACCAGTTCTGTCAGGAGGAATGGGCCACAATTCCAGCAACTTATTGTGAGAATCTTGTGGAAGGCTACCCAAAACGTTTGACACAAGTTAAACAATTTAAAGGCAATGCTACCAAATACTAACTGAGTGTATGTACACTTCTGACCCACTGTTAATGTGATGAAAGAAATAAAAGCTGAAATAAATCATTCTCTCTACTATTATTCTGAAATTTCACATTCTTAAAATAAAGTTGTGATCCTAACTGACCTAAGACAGGGAATGTTTACTCTGATTAAATGTCAGGAATTGTGAAAAACTGAGTTTAAATGGATTTGGCTAAGGTGTATGTAAACTTTCGACTTCAACTGTATGTCTGATTGCTGACAATACAGAATGATTACTTTCTTTTTCAAATCATGAATCTAAAGCGGAAATCAGGTGTCTGTTTGAAAAAAACATACAGTACCAGTCAAAAGTTTGGACACACGTACTCATAGAAGGTTTTTTTTCCGTTATTTTTACTGTTTTCCACATTTTGGAATAGTAAAGACATCAAAACTATGAGATAACACAAATGAAATTATGCAAAAACCAAAAAAGGGTTAAACAAATAAAAAAAAGTCTTATATTTTAGATTCTTCAAAGTAGCCGCCTTGATAACGGCTTTGCACATTCTTGTCATTCTCTCAAACAACTTCTGTGGTAAACAGGTATTCCACAGGTAAAAAGGTGATGCCATCATGACTGTATAAAAGGATATCAAAAGACTCCTGATATCTTATTTCCAGGTACTCTTAGAAGCGATACTATAACCTCTGCATTTGAATGGATCTCTATGGGAATTGGGGTGTGGGACTAGATTTAGCTTTAAATTACACTGGAACAGTGTGGAACACATGGTTGGCTAAATGGCTCTAAGTCATCAAGGGTCTGACGTATCAAACAAGCCTTAAACCATCACTCTGCTGCCAGATATGCAGTAGATATGGATGGATCACTTGAAGGGTTGTTTCTCCTGACAAATTTTCCTATTGAACTCTATGGAAAAATAAGTCAGGAGAAGAAAGGGCAGTGGATGGCTATTAATTAATAGCGGCTACAAGCTATTAATCCTTATCACTGTTTTCAGGAATATGGTGCTTTGAGAATCACTTAGATAAATTCAGAGATACAACTGCGATGAAAATTGACAGCACAATGGCCGTTTAAGATCTGCTTTATGGTTTGGAATTGTATAGTTATTGCAGGTTTATTCTCACAAACATATTTATTTCAGCCATATGACATGTACCAGAATACAAGCACAGTTCCTTTGTCTGCATTCTGGTAATTTGTACACCTGAGAGTCCATCCCCCTGGTATCACCGCCAATCACTTTTACAATGGGGGAGTATTTCCCAAGGGGGAGTATGTTTTTCTTTATGAATCTGAAACACTCTAAGCTCTCAGCTTTTCAAGTTGATGTTTCAATCTAAATGCAATTTTTTATAGCTGAGTGCATTTTCTCCCTGCAAATGTCGCTATTCATTGCACTTGTGAAAGTAATGCTGAACGATTATTACCTGCTGTTTTAGCAGATGGAACTGTCCAATCTAGTGAGGGGCTCCTTGGGGGAATGGTACAGAGATCCTGCATTCCCTTGTTTCAGGAGCAGTAATACGTCTGCAGGTTGTAGTGGTTGTTTTAATAGGCCATTGAGCAGATACTTTGCATCACTGATGGCTTAAAATGAACAGTATTGGTAAATGTTTCATACACAATAACACAATGGTTAATGCAATCACAAAGTGTGCCCTATGTCATTATCATAAAACATGAAGCTTGCCACCAGTTGTCTGTGCTAACCAGAATGAACAACCGCAGATGAACATGTTTTTACATCAGTACTGTGCTTTACTGAATTCTTTAGTGGAAACTAAAAAACTTAACTTTGTTAGGGTTGTGTGTGTGTTTGATTAATTGTGCACAAAGCTTCATTAAACGTATAAATAGTCAGGAAGCTTTAAGTTCACAAAGCACATAGATTGAATACCCCCCCCCCCCCAGTTCAAAAAATGAATTTAGCTTTTGCTTGTGATTGCTTTAGAACATTGCTGTCCAAAATCCAATTACTCACCTTCATGAGAATCATATAACTCATAATATAAAAGCTTTTATCTTTCTTGTCAACCCCTGACTCTACCAAGAGAGATTTTTGTCAGTGTTAAGAATCAATGATGCCCCTTTAATGAACTATGCACAACATTAACCTGTCTTGTAGCTCACACAAATACATTCAGTTTGGAGAGTGGGGATGATTGAGAAGCCAAGCAAAACGATCCAATTTAACATCAGCCCCTCCTGGCATCAATAGGGCAGGAAGCAAGAAATTATAGGGCCACCATTGTTCATTTACCAGTGACTTCTGAGCTTGCGCTTAATTAATAACCAAGGAGACGAGATGGGAATCCAATCTCAGTGCCTCCTGCATTCTTATTTTGTGTCTCCAACGTTTAAAAATTCTGAATAGTTTTTCTCCCCTTACAATAAATCCACAGCATGCTAAGATCTGATCTTGTACTTAATAGTTTTATTATTCTGCTTTATTACATCACGAATCGGCTATGAATTTCAATAAAATGAATTATATGAATCAAATATGCAATATTGCAAGGTAACAAGGCCACGAGTTAAGGCCTTTACATGCTAGGAGATCCAAGGCATGTGAAAGTCACATTTCCCAGCAGAATTCATATTGCAGGAGTTTACTACTCTCTGGAATCACATTACAAGCAGTCTTTTCCAGGCGACGAGGCACGAGGGCGTTTTCTTGATGTCATCATGTGACATGTACAATGTCATCATCATACATATTGAATGTAATATGTGCTCCTGGTTGTTAGGAGGATGTTCTCTTCAGTCTAGTGAAATGGTATCATGCAGGCCCCATGAATCTTTATGCAGTCCATGTATGCGGACCTGAATATAGCCGGTGATGAAAGCAGGAAAAATAATTAAAGAACAAAATGAAATTCAGAATTGCCTTTTTCGTGAACTGGGGGTAAATCCAAGGGAGATGTGAATCTGTGGCGCTAGGGCTTTATTGGTCTCAGGGCCACAACACTGGCTTAACATTTTACAAGCAACAACTTTCACACGAATCAGGTGGACTGTAGCTTGTAGCTCTCTTGAGTTTAATTAAACATGTTGTGTTCTTAAGGTAGAATGACTAGCTGCAATGTAAATGTCTGAAATGAGAATGCCTCTGAGTTATGCCTTGGAGGCTGCCAGCCCTTCATTGAAAGCTGTCTGCCAGAATGTATTTGCGTTGCTTGGCAACGGTCTCATTTCCAATTTATTTTTTTTGCAATTGGGTGATGCTTGAAGTAATCCATTTGGCTCGGTTTGTTTTGCGCAAACTAACAGATACAAAACTGCTAGCCCTTGGGCTTATCCTGTACAGCTGGATAGTGTTGAGACTCCTGTCAATGTCCTGTCAAGATTTGCATTGAGAAATTGGGTTGCACGATGTTGAAGTCTGACTATGCCGAGAGTTTGTGGGACACTTAATGAAAGCTAATTCCTAATTAGGGATTTTAAGATACTCATCAAATGGAATGCAATTACGTAGCAGTGCTATGCTGTCTCCAGTGACTTCTCACTTGCCTTAAGTGAGATGTATTATTAAATGCTGTAAAACAGTGGGACAAAGCTCTGGGAAGCATTTTAATTCCATTAGAAATTACAATTAAATTAGCCTTCTATGACAGTAACCTGTGAATCCCCACATTTCTGATTTTCAACATTGCACTGGAAGAGTGAATGTATGTATTAACATACTTTATCTGATAAAGTAGCTTTAAATTGCATACATTACTCTTATTTTATCAAACATACATGTGTTTGTAAATCCTTTGGGAGAAACACCTTAAGCGTTGTGATATGTATGATATGATCTTTGTTATACCATTTCTTGCAGTTATATAGTTAATATTATTTTACTATAAATGTCCACTGGAAATATCTAACCTGTATCTGGTATCAGTATCAGGCCTGATATTGGTCAAACGCAATCAGAGATCACATGTGGCTTATGCTTATAATGATATTTGATCATATCACAATTAAGCAAATCACTCTGTGTTTGTAGCTTTATGGTGTGACTTGCCTTTTTTAAGTAGACTCACAGACTGTATGCCTTCCTTGCATCAGTCACTATTGCTTTGATTGTGTTTCTCTGGGAATCAAGGATTTTTCATTTTTTTAAAATGCTGCACTGGTGTAATAAAGAACAGCATAATTGTGCTATGTTTATCAGTAAATCAGAGTAATTATGCCATGTCATTAAATAACTGGCTACAGGGTGCAACGTTGCTATCAGCTCTTAAACACCAAAGCTGTAGGGCCCTGTTTCTCTTATCCACATTTAATTAGTGTCCTAACAAAATTAAATGCTTTCTGACACTGGATATCCCCCCCACCCATACACACACAGACACACACACACACACACACACACACACACACACAAAGATAATGTGGCAAAGAAAAGTGAAGTGCTGTAGTTGATTTTTAAATGGGTTAATGCACTAGAAATAATGCCATTTGCCATTTCCTTTGGTACAGTCTGAAGAACAGGATGGTGTTGCAGCATTATTTTGTTATTAAATATTCCAAAATTAGTGATCACTGCATCCTGCTGGATGCATCAATGGTTACATTATATTAAATAAATTATATGGCTTGTAATTGTGCACTCTAAACATTGTCATGGGCATAAAAACAACTTAAAACCCACATATGTACCTGACCTATGTGACGGTGTTTCCTGTAACAGTTGAGCTCTTGTCTTCTTACATCAGTTGATAGATAAATGAAGACATATACTGTATATAGATAGACATGAATAAATGACAGATTTGGGATTTGCTTGAGCAAGAGGGTTGTTATTATTTTTAGAACTGCTTGACCTTCTTTACAATGCTAGTGTCCTTGGTGATAAATATCAACCACACTTGAAAAGGCACAGTCACATTGTAGGAGGGACATTTGAAAGGCCTGTTAACCTTGGCCAGATTTGTTGTATAGGTGGTTGTTGATTGAATGTATTGTAGCATATTTTATGCGTGATTTGTTCAGAGCCTATTAATTGCTCCTTCAACCACAACTGGAAACATGTAGTCCCCATTGTTGTTCTGTTTTTTGTTTGAGGAAGCCACCATTTTTTTAAATTGCAAAATAAAACCTAGGCCCCACACACACACACACACACACACACACACACACACACACCTCCACCACCACCAGCACCACCACCACCATTTTCAGCTGCAAAGTTAAATTGATTTGTACTGTACAATAAAGCACAATAGTGTTTGCACCTGCATGACAAAATAATTGCATATGGAATGGCCTAGTTCTTTTATGTACAGCTCAATTGAAATAATGTCATTGTTCATCATTTTCACCTCTCAAGTCATCTTGGAACTAACCAAAAAAAAAGAGAGGCATTTTAAAAGCATCTGTGTGTTCACAATACTTCATTTGTGAACACTGTCAAGCTATAGATAATGGGGAGGAACCATTGTGGACAGTGAATCATGCTGTTCACTGGCTTCCATATTCCATACTCAGAAAAAGTAGAATTTATTGTAGCTTAGCATGCTGCCACTGTCCCTGTAGTGCAAAAGCAATGCAGCTCTCGTGTTCTTGAGAGAAATCATTTAAAGAGATTGTCCCTCCATGATGCCTAAGAATGGTTTTATAACCTTATGATTAGTCTAATGCCTTGCCATCCAGTTGTACTGACTTTCTTGAAAAGTATCCAACTGGTACAGAATGCAGCTGCAAGGGTACTTTCAAGGACTAAGAAACATGAACATTTCATAAAAATGATTACATTTCTTCATTGGTTCCCTGTTAAATTTAAAATATAGAATTGAAACGGTCTTTCCCAATTAAGGAATACATTTTAATACTTGAAATTGTAATAATATATTTTATTTCTATAGTGGTGTCTTACACTCAATAATAAGAAAAGGGTAAATCATATGTGCATAGAAACTATAATAACACAGGTGAGGTGAAATGCCAGACACCAGCTTTAAAGTTCCTCGAAATCTGTGAGAGGTAGGGATAAAAAATGTCATACTTCCTTAAAGGTATTGAAAGTGAAGCAGGAGAATCGAAATCCATCCACAGCTGTTTTCTGAGGGTGGGGCTGTAAACTTCTGTGGGGTCAAGAGCAGATGCAGGACATAGAGCCACTATGGAAATTATGTCGTACATCATCATGGCGCTCTAATATGGCTGAAAGCAAAGGTGGTTGGGGGGGGGGGGGTTATGTACGTATCCCCACGGCCGGGCCGCAGTGACGTAAGGGCACAGCTCAGTGGACGGGTGACGGGATCTATGCCCCTGGCGCGGCATCAGGTGCAGGGCAATTGACGCTGGTGAGAATGAACTGTCGTTGCGTGAGCCCCTCTGGCTTTGAAGGGCAGATGTGACAGCAGCCTTGAGGGCAACAGATGCTCCTGTGCTCGGATGCAACGTTGCATGCGCTGCAAGGGAGAGGGAACTGTCAGTCCCCTGAGATCGCACGTTGAATGAACATCACATTTTATAAGGCACTGACAATTTGATTTGAATTTCAAAATGCCCTCTTATCCCCCTAAATTGGCTTTTGTCATCTTATTAAATAAACATACAAACATCCATCACCACGGCATTTACATAAGCATGTATAATAATTACCATGTGCACCCAAAGTGTGACTCACTGTAACCAGAGTGGTTTTGACTTCACTTTAAATAATGAATTTAAGAAAGTGTTACTTTTTCATTACTTACACAATGACTCACTTATTTGAGCTTGAAGTTGGATGGAAATATTTTAATAGCTATGACAATAAGTCATTTTAAATTTATCAAAGGATTCGGGATCACCCAGCCTACCTCATGATCACACGTTTAGATAATAAATCCAATTAATCTCAGTATCAATCCTGATTTTATTATTCTTAGACCTGCCAAGGACTTGAATTCAAATGCACCCTGCCAAAACAAATTAGGTGACTGTTTAAAATATCTGTAAAAACATTTTGATCCGGATGTGCTTGTGTCTTTGTTAAATCCCCGGAAGAGTATACGATACTCAAATACAAATGTATATGTTTGTCATGATAACCATAAGGATTCATATAATTTTTAACGTAGGCTAATATTTTATTTAAGAAATTTATCTTCATTTGTGTATTGTTTATTATTATATTAAATACATAATTGCAGATACCCATGTCCATTTCCTATATGAAGAAAGGAACAATACATGATAACAAAAACCTTCAAATATCATTAAATGGAATTTGTGCAAAAGTACATGTGTTGTTTTGTATCATGTTTTGTAGGTGGTAGGTGCATCATTCTGCCAGCGTTCTACTGATTAAGAAATAAAATATATCATTTTGAGCAATAGAAGACACAAATTACTGGTTATATGGGCATCCCCGTGTGACTAAGAAATTAGTAGTGAACTAAACTATCAACACAAATAATAGAAGCAGACTTGCTCTCCCTGAATATTTAAGTTATCTGATTAGAGATATTTAAATTTCCACTTTGAGCTAAATCAGCACAGCAGCCCACTCAACAGATCTAACAATCCTGCAAACTGTCTTTGAGCCCCTAAGCTGACTTGAATTGCATCTTACACAGACAAATGTGCACACTTTGGCTCAGTCATGCTGAGTAACATGTCACATGACTCAGCGAGCAAGGAAGGACTGAAGAAAAACTGTTTATTTAACTCGTTAAATGCTTGTGATGCTTGTCTGTGAAAAGCCTCTCCTATGAACTCCCTCGGATACCTCCTTGGTTTTATGGGATATAAATGCCCCGAGTCTGTAGTGGCTTTTAGATGGTCATGCACAATTGCTCCCAGTCTTATATTTTCCACAGCATACATCCACTTCTCCCTCTGCTGATTCTGCTGGAAGATTAGCTTTGGAGTGCCCCAGGGCCCCATTTTAGGATCCATTTCTTTACTCATCTTTTTCCTCTCCACTGAGAAACATAGTTACGTCTCACATTTCTCCACCTATCCAAACAGGCAGTTTCCCTCCACTATGTTCTTATGCATCGTTAACTTGTCACATGCAGCACAGTTTATTGACTTTGACATTGTTGGATAGCAATTGGATTAAGAAACAAACTGTGCTGTCAGACAGCAATGTATACAAAATCACATCCAGAAAAGGAATTGAAGCTGAATGAGTTTGTTGCATCAAATAGTCTTGCAGCAAGTAGGTGGGGAAGGAGTTAATTAACAAGAGATCTGGCAGACACTAGATGAGTTTGAGGGTATGATTCATCTGTTCAAGGGAGCGAGTGCTATTGTTCTTGAGAACGCCGATCAAGTTGATTGACATGCATAAGCCTCTTCCTCATATTCCACTAATGTATAAGTGTTTCTTGACAGCCATACTGCAAAGGTCACTTCATAACATCTTGGTGTCCTTCATGTCTTGATACCTGTGTGATAAAACACTTGAACTCTGAATAATTTTGACAGATCCTGCCTTAGTCCACGCTGCATTTTATTTACAATGCAGAGTAGCACACACACACACACACACACACACACACACACACACACAGAAGCCCACACACACAAACTATATTCCTAGTCCCTTTCTAATGAAGCAAATGTATAATCATCATTGTTTTGATTATATAAAAAAATAAAAATGACCTTGCTTAAGTGCTAAAAAATTACCCAAGCTATTTTTTACACCAGGTTTGTGAAAAAGACATAATTGTTTTAAATTTGTTTATATTGAATACTTGAGATTTAGGAAAATGATTGAACATTTAAGAACAATGAACAATGAAATTTAAGAGAAAAAAATAAGGAAATGTATCAAAGGAAATGTATCAAATATAAAGTCAGGTTTACCATTATTACAAGATATGACTTTGCTTTGTTCTGCTGCGACCCCCTAAGCCACAAGCAGGGTCACCCCACTGATGCTGTGATTACAAAACCTTTTGTCACTTCAGGTGGTGGGCTATTTATGTGTCTTAGTCAGCCTTGAAATAATTATCTCAGCCATCTGCCAAGGAGTGTTTAGCAGATGGAAATGTGAAATTCCTTGTGCTTCTGTGTCACACTGAACACCACAACTTCATGTATCAGGAAAACTTTGTTACAATGTAATCAAGGGTAAGTAGTCTCAGTGGCTGTCTCCTGTGTTTTCAAAGCCTACTACAGCAGTACAGTTTTCCTTCTTTTGTTAGTTCATCTGTGGCTTGGGTATACCTTGTCTGCTGACAAGGTGACATGGGGACAGGGGTGTAGCAGGTGCAACGCTGGTGTTTATTTCTCATTGCCCATGTAATGGAAAATCATACTAACAACAGCTTGCCAAGATTGTATGGATTGTATGCTACCATTATGACTTGCGTGTTTCTGTCATGGTGGCAGTCGTGGTGCATTAAAGGTATATAGATCATCATGAGTTGTTGATTTGATTATTAACCCTATATCCCCTTAAACTTTAAAAGGCCTATTTTACACTACTCAGAGCATGTCACTGAACCTTTGAATCAACATCAACATTTAAAATGACCTGTCTGATTTGTCCTAATACTTTATTGACTTGTAAGGAAACCAATCACCGCTCAGCTAACAAAATGTAAAACAACTACAGCTTTCAAACGAATGAAGCCTTTTTGGATTGCCATCACATTTATACAGACAACAGCATCATCAAGATTCAAGTGTTGGATATAGTGGTTAATAAGTTCATGCAATGTACATTACACGTAGACATTTAAAACTTTTTTTCTGAATGATTTGTTTGGCGAATTGCAACACTGTCCTGAATGCTGAAAGGGTATCTCATTTGTTTCCATGCAAACATATATGACACAAAAAAGCATTTTTAAAAAAGGTTAAGATGTGGTAAATGGTGTAGGAGCAGCTGTGGGATGGCGAGGCAAATTTTATTTATTTCCCTGAACTTAAGGAAGAGCTGATCAGGATAAAAAGAGCATTGCTAGCTGCAGACCAGTCTTCTGAAGGCTCTTATTACAAACATTGTGGATTTGTGAGGGCATGGGGGGGGGGGCTTTTTTTTATCCAAAAGCATAAAAAGTCAAATCTTAATGTGTAATTTCTGATGCAAGTATCTGACCAATCACCAGAGCTGTGTTCGATACTGAGAGCGCACTCATAATCGCTTTATAATCATCCATATTGACTCTCAAATCTAAATTCTGTCTATTTTAAAATGAAAAACATCCATTGCAGGTGTGAAGTGCACCACTTGTTTCAATGACAGCTTTGCATGAGCATTCTAAGGGAGAGGATACACAATTGATGGGGGACATGATGTTAAAATTCTGTGATGCGGCAAATTCATTTTCAGTAGAATACATAATGTGTTTTACAGCACACATATAGTATATCATCCAAATTTGCATGTAATGTGTATTTAGTTTGATGTTTTTCATTTTCCATCGTGTGTTCTTGTAAAATTAAGGGACCATAATTTTCCCATCAGAATATACACTACAAAATGTCAGACATAGACACAGACAAGGGTAATTATTATGCTGCCAGTCGGCCATCCCTCAGCTTTGTTATTGATTAAGATGCCTATTCATTTAATAGTGTTAATTATTATGGAAAACAGAATTGTACAAAAAGACTCTAGCAGACAATTTAATTCAGAACATCAAGTTACCTTAAGATCATGTTGACAGAACTTAAAGAGCAAATCTCAATGAAAAACAATAGCATTTCTATCCTTTATTTTATTATGTGAAGCATCATTTATTTATATTTGTCAATCACCTTTAATTTTATGTTTTATATATATATATATATATATATATATATATATAAATTGTCTCCAACATTTGGCAGCAATTTACAAAGAATCGTTGCATTTTGTTTCCAACCATTAAGTTATTTGTACTATATCATTTCTGACTTTATGGACCTGATTTACTAAGACCTTTAGCATGCACAAAACATTTTAGCGCACTCAAACTTAATAACACAACCAATGATTGATCATTGGATCATGTTATTGGTTTTGTGTGTGCTAAAAGTTTTGCACACGCTAAAGGTCTTAGTAAATGAGGTCGTATGTGTGCCAAAATTACCTGCAATATGGATTCTGGTCATTCTGTGCCTTTGAGTGTTAAACATGAATGTAGACTACAGTCATCTTGCTCTCAGAGAAACTGAATTACTACTGAGTGATAAGTGCAGTGAAATGAATAAGACTTCAAAATGGCTGATCATTTCAACAACAGATGCAGCAAAGTATCTTCCAAAGAAAGTACTCTTGATGAGTACTTACTCTTGATGAAGAACAAGGAGCCTGTGCATTGATTAATGTTTCTGAGATGGGACACTTACAATTAAGACTCATGGATCAGTTTAGAAGTGGTCTCCCATTTACTGTAATAAGTTGAGTATCAAAATGTCAAAATGTTTGACTCTAAAATCAATGATACCACAGGTATGCATCTAGGTTTCCGCAGAATGCAGTTTGAAAAGGTATCACAATGAAAAGGTACAGACTGAACATGATATCATGGTCTCTCTCAATGATGGTTAACTACGTAGATGATGTTTGGTAAATGTGATCTATGTTAGAGATATCGGACCAGAGCATATCACTGCAAATGCTTGGTCCCTAATCTACAGTGAGCACCATAATTAATTGGACAGTGACACATTTTTTTGTTATTTTGGTTCTGTACTCTAGCACTTTGAGTTTGAAAGGATACAATGACAATGAAGTGCAGACTGTCAGCTTTGGTACATAGCCCCCCCCCCCCCCCCCCCATTTTTTGGGCATCAAAAAATATTGGACAGTTTAACATAATGTAGAATAAAGTATCATTTTTAATATTTGGTCGCATATCCTTTGCATGCCATGATGTCTGTGACCCAACAACATCAAAAGACTCTTGATATAATATTTTCTGGTACTCCTACAAGCGATACTATAACCTCTCTGCATTTGAATGGATCTCTATGGGAATTGGGGGGTGGGTCTAGATTTAGCTGTAAATTATGCTGGAACAGTATGTAATACATGGTTGGCAAAATGGCTGTAAGTCATCAAGGGTCTGAGGCATCAATCGAGCCTAAACCATCACTCTGCTGCCAGATATGCAATAGATATGGATGGATCACTTTAAGGGTTGTTTCTCCTGACACATTTTCCTATTGAACTCTATGGAAAAATAAGTCAATAAATCATATGCAATTAATTTTTAGCTTGGTGTGCTCATTGGACCAATCTATCCAATGGCCCCACTGATGTGAGTCAAAAAACAAATAATTTGACTTGTTTATTGACTATTGAACACCGTAAGAAGCATTGCCTTCATTTAGCTTGAAAATAGACCGACACATAACATCAATGAAATTATTCAATGAGAGCAATGCTATTTAATTTGAAAAGTCTAATGAACCAGCATCTGCTGTATGATATATATATAATAATACAGTAATGTACAGTAAAGATCTTTTGCCCCATTTGAAATCCCTATTCTTGATATATATAAAGCAGAAAACAACAGAAGTAATGGGATAACTATTGGTGGGGAATGTAAACAAAGAGAAGTCAATTTGTGACACATTACAAGACCAGTAACAATGTCCAAAGGGGCTTATTTTTGAGTGCTTTTCAGTCTTGTTGAAACAATATCATGCACTGAAAAGTGTGTAACCATTAGATCCTTAGAATTTGTCAGTTGGTTTGACTGGAGGGTTGACATTTATCTATTTTGTGAGGAATTGAGACTGGGAAGGTTGTGCTTTAATTCCATGGCACTCTTGAAATACTTTGAGTGTGAGAAAGGCGCTATATAAATGCCAGGCATTATCATTTTAGATTTATTGCGGAAAACAGTTTATTATACATAAACGTGTGAATAAGACATAAGTGTAAATCACTCACAAACACCACTAAGAAATAAAACACAGAGAGGTACAAGGCTAGTTTTTTTGTAACATACCTCTGTCCTGTCAAATCTTCCTCAGGTATGGCATTGGTACCTATACTGGAAGCTTCACTCTTTTTTCATCCAACATTTTGGCTTGGGGTACAGTGCAGTACAATTAACTGCATGTGACCAACTTTAAAAAGCAAAAAAAAAGCATTTTCTATTTCTTTGCATATTATACATACTGTATGTATAATGTATGTATACATTATACATGCTGCACATGTATTATTAACATGTAACAATTCCAGTACCGTAAAACTAATTTCAGACACATGAAATGCATGCACTGGGAGCCACATCTGGTTGTAAGGCTGAAGATGGTGAGTGCTGTTATGGATATCATGGATGAAAGAAAAATTAAAGCTGGAAGAAAAAACTTGCAAAGTGATCACCATCAGCAGACATTTCAGAGCCAAAGTGGAGGCATGCTCACTTTTGCCTACAAAATCCGAAAGAGCCAGTGGACAGAGGCCAAAGCCAGTTAACCTTATTTACTTTGGCCCTCCAGAGGCAATTTCCACCTAGTTTCAACTAGTTTAAGGGCTCTATTTTCAAACCAGCGCAAGGGGACGGTATAGTCAAACGCAAGCTTGTTGACAGCATCAACGTCTTAAAACTGGCGCTATGGCGTTTCTCAGCAATACCGCTAGGATCAACAAATTCTCAACATAACATCCTTTCGCTTGCGCTGCAGTGGGATGGGTGGCGCTGTCTGGGGCGTGTTCTAAAATACTTTCGGCTCAGTGACAATTTGAACCAACGAAAACCCATTGCGTTATGATCCGCTGGAACCACCTCTTAGCGGCAACGCAATAGACTCTGGCAATTTGGCAACTTGTTAGTCATGTAGTTCTATGTAGTGTCTATAGGTGATGCCAACATTACACTTCCATTTAATGAACAAATAGCCTATAATTATTATTAATTAATTAATTTTAATTTAAACTACTAGAATAAAACAGGACAGCTTACAAGAAACTTGCGATCATGTAGGCCAATAGCCTATAATATATAAATTACACATTGACACAGTTGAATCATAAGCCTACCATTTGAATCATAATTATGCCTACATCACCTCATGTAGGCTAATTAATGCATTCGCCACCTCCTCCCGTGCCTTCCGAACTTCTGGGAGACGAGGTGGTGTGGATTGTGATCCATAAATTACTAGTCCTAGCCTGTACTTCTGTTGCAAGTATGTCTGATTCCTGTGCGGAAAATCGCTCTTGTCATTGACGGTCCAGTGCGTTTGGGTTGCTCATTATGAAATTGCATGGAGCGATTGCGTTCCAACTGGCTTTTTTTTAAAGCATGAGAACAACAATTTGATTGGCTACCATAGAGACACAACTTGGACGTTTAAACCCAGCCTTTTAGCAATACCGCCATAAGGTGCGCCAAGATTGCCGTCATGAAATTACCAAATTTCTCGCCGACACGCCCTCAGAGCGATACCGCCAAGCGATTACTCTTGCGTTCACCATTGCGTTTGGTTTATTAAAATAGAGCCCTAAATGTCAATATCTCAAAAAATATTCCCTGCCCATCCATGGTTTAAAGTTCGAATTGAAGAAGAAGCTGTATCATTCAGGAACTTGCAACAGAATACATTTATTTCGATAGATGGTCGCTGTGGAAATGTCGACTGTACGGGACTTTGGCAAAATGTAGCAAGATAACTCTTCAGGGTTAATCAGAAAACAGCTGTAGCTGTCAAGAGTGTTGCAAGTCAGCCACCTCAAGAGTGGTGAGTTTCCGCAGCAGGGGCTATCTGTGTCCAGCTCAGTGTACTAACTTTACACAGTTGCTGGGCTGTAGGAAGGTCAGCTGTGAGACTACAAGAACATTCAGTAATTGGAACGGAGCACAAAAGTAGCCAAAATGATCCCCATGGAACACAGGGGGCAGTTCAGTTCACCATCTCCTGATACACTTTTGTTTAATGTGCATGTACTGTAGCCTATATAACTACATATAAGAAATTATCACCGCTTTATGGCTTGTGAGACATTTCGTTTTACAAGGACCAGTGCTAAACCACTGAACTGAGAGTGAGCACTAGGCTACAATATAAAAGTCTTTGAACCACCACCATAATGTGCCTGAAGTCCTTCCTTGTGGAATTGGGTCATCCATGCTATGAAGCACAGTAGAGTCTATTATTGTTTTGATGTTAATGATACTGTTTATTTTCTGACATTATGAAGTTGCAGTTTTCTAATTCCCTTAGAGGTCTTAGCTTAAAGAAAAAAAGTATTTGGAGGAAATGAGAGATGTCATATGAGAACCAAATTCTAGTTTAAAGTAGACATGGACATGGTCTTTTTATGTTATTACGTTATTGTGTTGAAAGGGCTGCTCCCGGTTATTTTAAATATAGAAAACATAAGTTAATAAAGATTTTTAAAGTCTTTTGTGGACCCTGTCAGAGAGTTATGGTTTTATGGCCAGGTTTTAGGGGATTTCAGTAACGCTCACAAAGCCATACACTGTTAACAAATAGACAACTAACAAAAGGAAGACTATGACACAATCCGTAAGGGGCCAGAAGACCAGGCTCACAGTGGAATAAGGTGGGTGTGGGAACCATAAAGGTTAGTGAGTTGCCTGTCTCTTTAGGCTTTTTGGTTTGGGAGAAGTGCCTGTGCACCTTTTTCTTTTTGTATATGCCCATCGCAGGTACACGATAAAAGGCTTACATTTACCGTGGAAGCTAGTGTCACACTAGTGTACAGTGCAAAAAATGTCTGTAACAAGTGTTTTAGTCTTGTAATGAGACTTAAAAATCTTATTTTTCTCTCAAAGGTGGAAAATATTAGCTTGTTTTAAGTTACTTTTTGCTTGACAAGTGAAATTATCTCACCACCACTGGCAAATCTTGAAATTAGTAAAAATATCTCACCCCACTGGCAGATAGTTTGTCTTATTTAACAGAAATAAGATTCTAAAGTCAAAATATAAGATTAAAATGCTTATTAAGATTTGCTTTTTGCAGTGTAGGCAGTATGCTAAAATGTTTGAATCTTGGTGACAGCCAATCAACCATCAATTGCTCTGAAACATAAATAGCATCTTCGCCTTTCATCTTAAGTTTAGACTGGGTTTTTAAAGGCAGTAGTTTGGCTTTTATTCATCCACATACTGACATACAGTACTACAGCATGTCCTCATCAAATCTTTCATGGTAAAGATATGTATTTTCCCCCACTGCTGCTGATACTGTAACACACAGGGGGGGAAATCCATGAAAGTAGACAATTTATTTTCATTTATTTTTCTACTTTAACAGGCGCCACTTAATTCAGCCCTCCTACTGACTGAGCCCACCCGCCTGTCCCTTGCCCCTCTTCTCTTGTGAAGAGGATCTATCAACTTGTTTATATGAAATGGACTGAAATGCGTACTTGAATTTATGAGTGATCATCTGCCAATGAATCTACTCTCCCCTGGCTCCATACAACCGAGATGGGCAAAATTAGCAGGTTTATATAAAAGGCTGAATTAATTGTACATTTTTAAAAAAGGATGTCTGTGCTCTGCATTTAAAGACAAAATATAGTATACTTTGATAAGATTAGAGGAGAGGGGATTTAATTAACAAATGTGTTGTTTTTTTCAGTTATTAGGAAACTGCCTTAATGAGCAGAATACATTTTAACTTATAGGGGTATACAAACACTTTTGCCAATAAAGATAAGTTACTGAGGCACATTTAAAATTCTATTAATTTTAAATAAGATTTTACCTAAAAACAATAGCATTGCACAAAAGGCACCAAATTACTAGTCAGAAAGAGAGAAAGCCGTTGTCAGCAAATTAGCCTTGGTTCTTTGAGTGATAGCGGGAAAAAATCCATGATTACGGCCCAAAATCGACGCTTTGCACAAAACAACATGAGGACTCTGTGCCACGCAACCACTGCACCAGTCTTGCGTGTTCACAGTAATCAGTATTCAAGAGGAGATCCTTGCGATTAGACATGTCGTGAGAAAACCAGGCACAAACCCACCCGCCCACTTCATGTTCAGCTTAAAGGCCAATTATAAGCAATCAAACACTTGGCCTAAAGAATCTTCGACAACAGCCTGACAGGTGAGTTTGTAATGAATATTCCAGAGCCATCTCTATCTGTTCCACGTATAGAGTCTTGGTCCTCCATAGGAAATTACATTTTAACTGCCGAGCCAATCAGGGACCAGGAGATTGCAACTTTTCTGCTTGCAGGTCGCTTAAACGTTGCCGCGCAAACACTACACACAGGGCTGCATTAGTCACTGCACAGAAGGTGAAGGAACATGTTTGGAATAGCTTTTAAAATCAGTCAAAGCTACTACCATAAATTTCCAGTGAGATACAAAGCACATTGTTAGTATTTCACCACACCAGATATTTTTTCTTTTGAATTTACAAACTTGATATGTACCCCAGATTGTGACAATATGTACCCCAGATTGTGACAAGGTGAGTTAATAGAAATGGCATCTCTGCCATCCGGAGTGTTCATTTAGTTGTTTCTACTTTGGCTGAAAGTGAATTCCAGAAAAGGGCCAATATTAGCGTGAGCCCTGCTGTATTTAATTTTTTTTTCTGCTAGAAAATGGTATGGATGGTAATTACTTTGTGGGGGTCACTGGCCTCAGCCTGTGCCAGAACAGCCCTGCATCTATTGATGGTGTGTGACGAAATCTAGAAAAATATTCCAATTAACCTCCACCTAACCAGGGAAAATGAGGACATCGACAGCCATTCTTCAAGCGGGATGAATTTGTGGGGGATTTTTCAAACCCCATTGTCTCCTACAGTCTTTCAGGAAGACTCCGTTGAACAATACAGCAAAGATGTTTTAGCAAATAGCCAATCCAGAAGACACAGAGTACAATTGTGGATATTGACAAAACCGCTTCTGCACTGACTAATGCTGTAGCTCAGGTCCCACATTATAGAAACAGGCAGGACATTTCAGTGGGGCAGCTGGGCTGAGGTTTACAGCGTGGGCCGCAGCAGGAGCAGGCTTTGTGTCTGGTGGGCTGGCCGGCCTTTGCACACATGATGACAGATGGTGCGGGGCATGACTTTGCCGTCTAAGCACCGGAACGACAAAGAAACGACGCCATCAAGGGAGGGAACATTAATGGCTTCAGCATTTCAGGAAGTAGGTTTGAAGGTGACGAATACTGTACGTGCAGAATATCCGACGATTGTCACAATTTTCAGGGGTTTGAAAGGCGGTAAGGAGGTCAGTCCTAGCAGCGGTACGTGGCGGTAATGGCAGGTCAGCTTGGCTAATATGAACACCCTGCTGCACCTTTAAGCACATAAGGCTATGGGGGACATTTCGGTGCTCAGTGCACTGAGCAGCAGCAGACAGCTCCACAGCCCCAGTCCATGTTAAATGGTTCAATTCGAGGAGATGGTTTCCGCGTACTCGGGAACTTCTCAATGATCAAGGCCCTTGTCATATACTCATTGAGAGGTCTGGATTTACGAGGCCTCTCTCATCCCTGCAAGTTTCGCGACCAACTGCAAAATTGACTGCAGTTTTTTTTGGAAGAGAAGCTATTAAAGGCGGACACTGCGCCATTATAAAGAACATTAAAATGCGTCAATTCCTTCGTATTTCCCAAGAGGAAGAGAATGCCCTGAGCTTCACTGACTAATCCTGGGCAGAGTAAAAGAAATGTGCGAATCTCATATCTCCAAGCCATGGTCAAGTACATTAAAGAGACTCCAGAGAGAGAGGAGATGGTGACAGCAGCATTCATGAACCTAAACTGCATTTAATTTATTACAGCATATTCTTTGGATGAAAAATTATGCATTGCATGACATAGAATGCATATTTACTATATGTACAGTATGGAACAGTGGTCCCTGGAATAATTTATCCGCAGGCATACAATATACAAAAAGCCTGAAGGTGGCAAGCACAATAATGCGATGTGGGTCGGGAGGAGAATGTCTCGTGCATTTGCACAGCTACATACTCTACTCCATTTCTGCAGGAATCATAACTATCATAAAGGCAGAGAGCTGCATTTCATTTTGTATGCATGGCTTTCCAAGACTATTTCTCCAAAAGTAGAAGCCGACTCATCGGCTTGATATTGCAACATAGTATAGCACATTAATACATAATGAAGGCATTTAATCTATTTCATGAGAATTTTGTCAGCCACTACATTATAAGAAAATGTGAATTGCAATTGTCTACTGTAGACTTTCTAATCGTTCAGTTATGGAATAATTGAAATAATTCCAAATAATTTGAGGTTAACCCAGTGGAAGGAAATGTGTGAATGCAACATTAGAAGTATACGCAACCTCCACATAACTCACTCTAACTCTTTAAACAAAATCCTATTTTAGTTTCTTCAATCAATTACTGAACAATTACTGTGAATATGACTCGCAAGAAGCCATTAACAGCACACTGTTAATGAGCTTTTCTGAGCCTTATAATGGAGATTATGATATTGTTTAATTGCTTCGCTCTTATCCGTGTGAACAGAGGATTACTCTGAGCGGTATGTTTTTCATTTTGTATAAGTAAAACTCACAAAGATATGTTCAGGTATGTTAAGCTTTCAATCACCAGATTCATGGCACAGCCATACAGCTATGAAAAGCACGTTGTCAGGTACGTTTTCCTGGGCCCTGGAGGAGGGGTGGAGGGGGGTAAATATTTGTAAGGAGGGTTGGGACACGAGGACCAGACGCGACCGTAAGGGGATCAGAAAGTTGCCCACAGAATAACCAATAGATAGGTTAGGAAGTCCGATAATGGAGCAGAGAAAATAAATGAAAGGAGAGAAAAACCTCCTGGCGTAAGCCAAACTAAAGACAACCCCAAAAGAGAGCGAAAAAGGCTCGCAGACTCAAAACAAAGCAAAACAAAAGAAAACAAAAGAAAAGGCCTCTAGCTCAATAAACGAATGAGCAATAATAAAGAGGTGAGAAAGAGAAAAGGGCAACAAAGGTTATTGCCTCAGAGAGGACAGGAAAGAAACCAAGGCAAGGAACAGAAAGTGCAAACGAGAAAACAAACTCCTAATAAGGAATCTCTAAACAAGCACCTACGGGCAAGTCCCGCGTTACTTTTTAGCAAAAGCTTAAAAGCGAAGTCGCCTGTACCTATACCTGTTACCGGCTTTACGTGGCAAAGTAAGACACAAAAGCCCAGAGCCACGAGGGAACAGAGCTTAAGTAGAGAGGAGCGCACCTGTAGGAAATAATTAATCAGTCCCGGAGAATGAAAAATAATGACAGGAGCGCCCTCTCGCAGCCCCGAGAGGCAACGCCCAAAAAAGGAACCGAGCAGGCAGAAAACCATGACAATATTATTGTACCGAGCCTGGGAATAATGCCTCTACAGCCTGCTTGGTAAACTATTTTGTGATTCAAAGTATTTTTAGTTTTATAGTTTTATCCATATCTCATTCACATTTACTTCATATACAGTACCAGTCAAAAGTTTGGACACACCTACTCATATAAGGTTTTTTTTAGTTATTTTTTACGGTTTCCCACATTTTAGAATAGTAAAGACATCAAAACTACGAGATAACACAAATGGAATTATGCAAACACCAAAAAGTGTTAAACAAATCAACAAAGTCTTATATTTTAGATTCTTCAAAGCAGCCACCCTTTGCCTTGATAACAGCTTTGCACATTCTTGCCATTCTCTCAAACAACGTCTGTGGTAAACAGGTATTCCACAGGTAAACAGGTGATGCTAGCATGACTGTATAAAAGGATATCAAAAGACTCTTGATATCTTATTTCCAGGTACTCTTAGAAGTGATACTATAACCTCTCTGCATTTGAATGGATCTCTATGGGAATTGGGGGGGGGGTGGGACTAGATTAAGCTGTAAATTACATGGGAATAGTGTGGAACCCATGGTTGGCTAAATGGCTGTAAGTCATCAAGGGTCTTAGGTATCAAACGAGCCTCAAACCATCACTCTGCTGCCAGATATGCAGTAGATATGGATGGATCTTTTTAAGGGTTGTTGCTCCTGACTCATTTTCCTATTGAACTCTATGGAAAAATAAGTCAGGAGCAAGTTTACCTGTGGAATACCTGTTTACCACAGAAGTTGGTTGAGAGAATGGCAAGAATGTGCAAAGCCGTTATCAAGGCAAAGGGTGGCTGCTTTGAAGAATCTAAAATATAAGACTTTGTTGATTTGTTTAACACTTTTTTGGTCTTTGCATAATTCCATTTGTGTTATCTCATAGTTTTGATGTCTGTACTATTCTAAAATGTGGATAACCGTAAAAAAAATAACTAAAAAAAACCTTCTATGAGTAGGTGTGTCCAAACTTTTGACTGGTACTCTATTATCAACATATTTTTGAGTTTTAATTCAATCATTTCTCCACTGCTGTATATTTTTGGTGTAGTAAAGTAAATACTTCCTTGTTTCTTTTTTTTTTTAACAAAATCCACATCTTGAATCGCAAGATATTCCACCCTCCAGACAAATGCTCAACTTCCCCACTCCGAGCTGTAGGACTAAACAATGGGAGGAATATTACAGTTCTTGGGCAATTGGCTCATGTTCCATTATATAATGAACACAGGTGTCCATCTCCTCTTTCTTGCCCTGGGCAGATACATATTTGAATCAGAATGGAAAAGCCACTGAGATCGTGACACGGTTAGCTCCTTGCTGTGCACAGAAATTAATTCCCCCTCTACAAATGCTCTTGGGCCTGATAATAACAAAACAGGTTTGGGACCGATCTGTTTTAACGGTGACAGTTTTTTCTTGTTCTATTTTTATTTTATGAAATGTATGCTGTAGTTTTTCCTTGCATTCAGAATTTTCAGTGGAGAAAGAACATTCATTGAAAGAATAACTTTCTTCTGCCTGCACATAGCATGTGGTTTTCATGTATAGCTGATCCCTGTCGTAGATTTAAGCCAGTTGGTCTTGTAAGGGTTAATGATACAGACATTCTATGTACTGCCCTCACCATACACCTTGTGGTAAAATTGTTTCAATTAGCTTGTCAATGGATATGATATGGTGTACCATCAGGGTTCTCACAAGTCACTGTGCCTTCTGTGTCATCCCTCCACCTTTCCACCTAAAAATGGGTAAAGGCATGCTTCTGTTGAATATTGTCAATAATTTGTTTCCAGTCCTGAAAAAAAATCAACTAGAAACATATTAATACATATCGAAAGTGAATACCAACTGACTTTTTTTGTCTCATTATTCCAAAGAATGCAATTTTCCCCTGAAAACCATATGTTAGACAGGCTTGGAATGTGATCTAATATACAACTGTCAGAGAAATACAGATTTCTCACTGTCAAATGTGTGGATCCTCACCTGGTACTGTATCTCATATTGTATGCCACCTGGGGCTTGGATGGAGGCAGGGATGGGTAGAGTCCTCAAAAACCTTACTCAATTATAAGTCTTGTTACTTTAATAAAATGTACTCAAGTAGAAGTGAAGTATGTAAAGTAGTAAGCCCTCCGAAAAGTTATTGAGTAAGAAAAAAAATCTGGTCAAAAAACAAGTTCCTTAAGTGTTAAATGTACACATTTGTATTTGTAATCCTTCAACTGGCAACTGAAATGTGTGGTATATACTATATGGTCCACTGAAAAACAACAGTAGAGTATGACAGTGTTCAAAGGGCTCTGTATAAAACATTTATTTTTTGAAAAACTGCAGGAGAGCAAGTATTGAAGAAATACTGTATGTTTTACTGTTACGGAACCAAAAGGCGTAAGTACACTCAAGTGCCATAGCCAGGGTTATCAAGATTACTGAACAAAATAAGATGTACAACCTGCTCATTTCTGTGGAATGGTGAGCAGCAGAGTTCCTGTGTTGCTATGCAAATTGGCACGCTCCAGACAGTGCGTCCACCACAACTCAAACCGAAGGCTATGAAATGTATGGACCACAGAAAGACGATGCAACAGCGCAGAACTGGAAAATGTAACAGAGTAAAAAGTACATATTTTCCTTTCCTTTTAGGTAAAGCATTGTGCATAGAAAATACCGAAGTCCCTTCAAAGTGGCGGCAGTGTAGTGTAATGGTTAAGGAACTGGGTTTGTAACCGAAAGCTTGCAGGTTCAATTCCCAGGTAGGTCACTGCCGTTGTACCCTTGTTCAAAGTACTTCACCTGCATTGCTTCAGTATCCAGCTGTATCAATGGATACTATGTATAAAATGCAAAATGCTGTGTAAGTTGCTCTGGATAAGAGCATCTGCTAAATGCCTGTAATGTTATGTAATAAATATAATGGAGTACTTGTAACTCTTTACTACCCACCTTTAGATGGAGGGAATCATCTAAATTCAAAACACTGAATCAGCCAATACATCAGTCTGATTTAGAAATAGCCAATATTCTGTATTGTAGTCAGGTTTGAGGTTCACCTCTCCTATGAGTGATGACGACACAGGCCAATGACTCAATAGTTATTTATATATGCAACAAGCGCCTCAGGGATAATTTGTTTACTTCATACAATATTTAACATGGGCTTGGTAAAAAAATAAAATAAAATAGACATTTGTTTAACATGCATTTACCACGTTAATTTGGCAGCATTCATTAGTTGGTGTTTTTATCATATTATTGAGAAAATGCATGTATGCCCACAGCATTCAAATTAAAAGTCAGATAGTTGTCAACAGTCACACTTTAACTGTTACATGTGAGTATTACAAATTTACATGGGACCTCAGTGATTACATATCACAAAGGTACCCTGAGGGTCTGTTTATCAAATACAATATCTCGGTTTTTAATTTCCTCATAGTTGTGTGGCAGAATATGATTGGTGTATATGGACTCTCTTTTGATTCCTGAGAGGATAATATGCACATCAGATCTCCATCTTAAATGAGATCACAAAGCAACTTGAATGTATTACATAAATAAATGATACGCATCTTTACAATTATGTATATTGTCCTCAAATTATGATTGTATAAATAGTGTAACATGGTGTAAAAGAGAATGTTATATGAGGCATATATGATAGAGTGTAAAACAGATTTCAAGATATTAAATTGGATATTTAGATTTACTCAGCTGATCATACTACTGTCAAAACTGTTCATACGTCTGGGGCTACATGTATAAACAGTGCTGAGCAAAAAAATGCCCTCAGAAAGCCCCGTAAGGGAGTTTCCACACAGAAATTCAGATGTATAAAATAACACGTTCTGTGAGAATCTGTGTACCTCTGCACACGCTGGACACCATATGTACGCAATGCTTGGTGTCAGTGTGATATGGTCACATAGTGACCGAAAGGCAGAGGTAGAAAAAGCAACTTTTTTTAAGCAGATTTACGACTTTAACCCTGAGCGTTCTTTTACGCATTCTTTTACTCAGAGTTTTATACAGGTGGCCCCTGGTTTTCTAAGCGAGGTAGAATTTTTGTGACAAGCTACACTCCATTGGGTACCACATAAATAAAAACTATTTTTGGTGTGTACATATACACATTTATATCTAAAACATCAATCTACGGAAATTCTGAATACATATCTGAAGTTAACCTACATTCAATGCTGATTCAGTTATATACCATTCATGCAGAGTAAGCTTTTTGAGGTCAGGTCAGTCGGCCAAGTGAAGATGTACATTTCCCAGCTCTGCTGGGTGACTCTTTTTGCTTTATTTAAGAAGGGCGTCGGTAAGTAGCCTCTCAAGGAAACCAGTTGCTTTATCACACCGTCATACTTAGAGCACACGGCTTAACTCTTTGCACTGTTATGATTCGTGTGCAGTCGCAAAAGAAATTGTGTTCTATTTTTACGCCTTACGAGTATTCATATCCGCGAGGCTATTATTCCTGTGAAAGATCTAGTCTTGTGTTATTGAAAATTGATATCGATGGCTGATGTAGCTGCGATTCTGGCATAATTGGGTTGTCCGTAATCGAGCAGCTCGGGGAGGGAGATGAGCAGCCTTCTTCACCGCTACACATTCGTCCCAGCGGTTCTTTCCGTTTCTCCTCGTAAGAGGCTCAAACTGAGCCGCGATTTCTAAAGCCATGCAAAGTGACACGCGCTCCTAGACACTTCCTACATGAATGAAGAACGATGAAAGCCGTCAAGACAGACAGTTTGTGCAATTGCCTTTGATCGCTGAAGAATATGTAAGTGATTCTATTTGACTTTTTTTTTATAATTCACTCTGCCTTTCAAGGGATCGGAGATGGAATCCAATCCAAAGACTTTGTAAGGGTGAAAGACCCCCACACAACTCATTGTCCTGCGTCTGCCTTTTCTCATTTCTCCCCACAGATCTATTCTACCCACAGAGCTGCACAAAAAGACAACCAGGTATACGTAGCTTGCATGGGTGCCTTATTTTATACAGCGGTTTACTTAAACATAGAGGAGAGATGTAGCAATCATTCTGAAGAATGAGCTAAATGCAAATGCCTTGGTGTCAGTTTTGGTTCCCAATCAGATTAGTTTCTCCTCAATAAACAAGGCAAATAAATAAAACTGACAAGAGAAAACTCCCAGAGCTTCTGTTTGATATTATTAAAGATGGGAGTAAATGAACATTGATAGACACAGCCAGCTGTGATGTACTCTAATTAATGTTAATTCTTGAGGCATATTCTTACAAATTGTTCCTAATGGATCCTTAAGGAGTCTCTCCATTTTTTCATCTTAATCAAGTAAAAACTTTCTGTTGTCTGCATGCCGGGGAACCACAATTTTGCCCAAATTAATTTTTACAAAAGGAAATGAACAAAAAAAAGTTAATAAAAAGTAATTTCTTGAAACAAAGAGTAAAGTAGTTTTGTGAGAAAGCAGAAGCACTCTGCGTTACTTCCACAGATCGGATATATAATTAATCAATATTCAACTGTGTTTGGAGGTGGGGTATAAACAGTATAGTGTGGGTTTGTTTCCAGAAATTCATGAATATTAAATACTGAAAAATACCAATACTGCTTATTGAGTTTTAACAATAAGAGCAACAAATCAGTTTTGTGAGGAAAATATATTTACTTTTATTATTTTATCAGACAGAATTATGGTATATAATAATAATATATAATAATGGTGCATTTAAAAAAAAAAAAACTACTCTTGCTCATGTAGCTGATTTGTTACGGTATCACCCTTTAGAGACACCTCTGCCCTGTTGCAATTCAATATTTTCAAATGTATAGCATTTAATTTATGTGTCAAATGCTATAAATATATGCTATCGTTATGACATTGCGCATAGAAATCTTGGACCATATGTAAACTTTGGAACTTATTTTAACTGTATGCCCATCTGGCTCTGTAACCCCCAACATCCAGGCTTAACATCCAAAAAAGCACATCACTGTAATGCCTCTCATTTCTGCTGTGCTCTTTGTTAATAGTGCCCAGTATTAAAATATGCCTGTTCTGTAAATTCAGAAAATTCATTCATCAGCAAGTGGAAAGATCATCAGACAACTGAAGAGGGACACACTGCCCAATATCTAATGGGCTTATATCTCCAGTAGGTATATAGATAATAAGGAATTGCCTAGTCATTTTCACAAGAATGTTTGGCATTCTGCCATATGTCCATACAGTACCATTATCATCACTTTGGAAACATGTTCGTCATCTGAAGCGCTGACCTGCTGAGAAATCTTGTATCTCTTCTTTACCGCCTTATCACAGAGAGCCATTTTTTTTTTCCATCTGCCGTGAATAATGGACATTTGCAAGTGGAATTTCTCTGTGGGAGACCAATGGATTGAGCTTCCTGTTTCATGTGGTCTCATTTGTCTTACTGACTGAACAAACATGTCATTTACTCATGTCATTTTAATTCATAGAAGAGTAATAATATAGTTTCTAAAAAGAAAACAAATAACCGGCAACATAGGGGGAAAGTGAAAACCCGTTTGTATTTTGTAGACAAGTCATTTATATGTATATGATATCGTTTTTTTAATCATAAAATATTACTTCTGTGGTTTGTCTCGTTATTGAGGGACGGTCATTGGGTACACACAAATTCAAACAAAAGTCAACATTGGTTCCTATCGTTCCAGTTCTCTTTTTATGTTAAACGAAGACACACAGTAAAATTAAAAGAACAAAACAAAACAGACAGAGAAGCAAAACAAACAAATAAACAGACAAACAAAACACCACATGTCCCTTCCCCTATCCCAGTGGTTCCCCAGCTTGACCCTGGGGACTCCCTGTGTATGCTGGTCTTCGTTCCAACCACAATTGCAATCCCATAATTTTAACAATCTGTTATTTTCTCTCTTAAGCCACATTATATCAGAAATAGATATGCATGCTATGAAGAATTAAAGTATCATGTTTAGGCTGTTTTGCTGTGGCCCCACTTGATGCAGCCTGTAAGATGTGTGAGTATGACTGGGCAATGTACACCTAACTATCCATATAGCATCTGTAAGCAGGATGCCTCTTGCCTTTCAGGTCAATCAAAGTAATTAGCTTCATTAATTTAGCAATCCTTCATCTTTCGCAGTAGCTGTGACTGTCATCTGGCAGAATGCCATATGGTCATGAAATGGTTGCATGACTGCATCTGACGGTCTGCACTCTCTTTGAACTGAAATAGGACATCACAGAAATAGAACAGAAAAAAATTGAGAAACATAAATAAAACTTATTGCCTTCTGGAAAGTCAGAAAGTTTTATTGTTCATGTTTGAATTCCACACTTTTCTTTGCATTTTACCAAGAAAAGAAATAATTGGTTCTACCCATGTGGAGTAACAATATCTGTTTTTATCTCCTTACTTTTCAAAGGTTTGTCAGAATTGTAATAGAAAAGGAAGTTGCACAGGTTGGAAACCGCAGATAACAATATACTGCAAATAATGCATCCACCATAAAATAGTATGAATTAAATAGTATAGGTGTTTATATAAAACGTCTTTTATGGCAGCAAATATTTGGTTCCTTGATTCTGCTAATTGCTGGTTTACCCTTGTGTTTGAATGCATGTGATGTTTGAATACATACGGATGTGGAATGTAGAGTTGGATCAGGATGAAAGGATGGTAGATGAAAGAGCTGTGTGAAAATTAAGCATTTAATAAGAGGTTGTTAATTTGTGAATGAAACTAAATGAACCCAGTGTTCCAGAACAAAGGTCCAAATTAAATATGGTTTAAACTGTTAAAGTTCCTGCTGGCATGGAGTCAATATCAATAGAAAATTCTAATATCCATCTATGGACAAACATAAAAAAAACACCTTTACAGATATGTTTTTTTCAACCAGCATGACCATGCGTATGCACAGTGACTGCTGGTCATAAGTACTGACAAGACACTGATCACAATGACTGATTAACTTTGTCAAGTCCAAAATCCCAAAAACCTTGATTTAAATATTTCTGTTTATATTTGAATGTCAGCTTCAACTGCCTTTGCTGGTATTCTACCTTAGTATTACTTTTCCCATGATACAGCTACATGATTGTCACCCAGTTCACACCCACCCTTACAAAACTGGATAGTTTGCCGCAAACTTGCAGCTAATATGTAGCACATTTGCCGCAAACTAAATTGTTTCCCACAAAACGTTGCCAGAGGTTTGTCAGAGTTCGCCAGTAGTGGTGAACTAAAAACGTTGCCAGAAGTGAATGGCAGTTCCCACAAAGCTCATTTGCATGTGAAAATATGAGCTTGCCGCAAAACTTTGGCATTGTTGCCACAGGTTTGCGGCAGGCTCATATTTTCACAATAATTTTGTAAGGACAGCTTAATGTATTTGTAATAGTATTCCTCTTTGAAATGACAATACTTGTTATTAATCATCATTTTCATTGGTCTTGAGCCTCCCAGATAACAATGAGCAGTGCTGTTTTTTCACAGTTTTCTGTTACGATCCTGGGGAAGGTTTAGGACCTAAATGCACGACTGGGAGACAGATTCAAGAAAGGGGTTTTATTTCATTAAGTCTTGGGGTAGTCCCAAAAACTGTACAGGAAAGGCAAGCACTAAATATAACACAGGGTAATGTCAGGAAGCCCGGAACGGACTGCTCCAAGCCGGAGCTGGACTTGAGGATCCGGAACGGGTTCCAAGCCGGAACTGGACTGGATAGGTGGTGTAGGTAACACCTGGACTGGACTGGAACTGGACCGGGAGGTCCACTCAGGAATCGGGTTCTGGAACGGATTGTTCCAAACCGGAACTGGACTGTACAGGAAGGTGCACGACTCACACCTGGACTGGACTGGTACTGGACCGGGAGGTCCACTCTGGAAACGGGGTCTGGAACGGGTTTGTTCCAAACCGGAAGTGGACTTTCAAGGGAAGGTGAACCTCACACCTGGACAGGACTGGAACTGGACCGGGAGGTCCACTCTGGAAACGGGCTCTGGAACGGATTTGTTCCAAACCGGAACTGGACTTGAAGAGGTAGGTGAGCGACTCACTACGGCTGGACTGGAACTGGACCGGGACGACTACACCGGTACTGGGCAGAAAGCAGAGGGTGGTTAATTTGGGAGTAGGTAAGGGAAGGACCGGGAGGTTCTCACAGGGGTGCAGAGTTTGACAGGTAGGTAGCCGGCGAAACCCGGCAGAGCTGGGTGGTGTGGCGTGGCTCAGGTAGGTCCGGTTGGAGCTGGCTGATCTCCAGAGCTCCCGGAACCGTAACCGAAGAACTTGGAGGCTGCTTCGGCCGGACAGGAACAACTGGAGGGTAGCCAGGATATAACGCCACCACGGATCCTACACGAGCTGGAGGTGGGGGTACCGCAACACACACACACAAACACGGGGAAACGAACACTGCAACGGATGAATGGAAGCCGGGTAAGCTGGTGGTTAAAGGAAGACAGGTTAGCTGCATGCAAAACAGAAACGACAGGGGAGATAAACTACCAATCCGTAGTTAGAGAGAACTAAACGCTGTAAGGGGATAATATCCCACAACCAAGCGAACAGAACTTTAAAAGACCAGGAACGACAAGCATTAACACCGAGTGAGGATTGTTTAACAAACAGTAACAGGGTCTGAACGGAAACACACGTAATGAACCGACAAAGAAGGGGAGACAGCAGGTGGGTTAAATAAGGGAGTGAGATAAGAATCAATAAGGAACAGGTGCGGAAAGAAACCGGGAGTGATTGCTACACACAAGGGTGAGGAATGTATGCAACGAGCGGGGAAGGCGATAGGCGGAAACTAAAGTGGGAAATCAAGAGAGCGAAACAGAGGGGAAACGCCCAACCTGAAGCAGAGGGGAAAACACGGACAAGGAATCCAACAAGACACGGAGGGACATGACAAAACCGGGAAAACGGACTGGATGGGAACGGAACGTCACATTTTCCTCTATATTTTCTCAACTTTCTTTCCATCATTCACTCATGCTCAACTGTTGTGGATGGTATTTGACTCCCCCAATCATATTTTGTTATGCTGATATTGATTGACATACTGTCATTTGTACCACCCTCTGATGGGTGTAGCATAAATATCACCACAGGTGGATGCTATTTCAAAAGATAGTTAAGACCAATTACTGTAGAATTACTTGGTTTAGCTCACTGCATCACCCAGCCAGAGCAAGGCAGGCAGTGAACGCCTCTTGAAAGGCCTATTCAAGTTTTTGCTACCAGGGGTGACAATTATTTATGGCCACCAATGAGATAAGTAAATCAACAGATCACAGTTGAGTTAAATGCTTGGTGACTGTCTGCACAGGATGCAATCAAACCTTGACTTATTGTAAAAGCTCTTCAGCTACAACAGATACATTCCCCATTCCCCATGCCTCTACCTCTTGCACCAAGGTTCTGGTTTCAACAATACTGTAAGAACAATTATAACTCTTCTACTACCACATATCAGTTTTAATGCACCACAGTCATGTAAGGGTCTAATATTTCTCATAATGTGGTTGCATATTATTGATAACCTGTTACATCATCTTGAAAATCACTTTTTCAATTAACTTGCTCATATCATTCACTTAAGAGGACCTGGGAGTTCTCGCACTGTCTCCCATCTGAGTGGCTTTGTGTCTGTACCTCCATGCACAAATACACTAAGGATTTGGCACCCTATACTTATACTTAACTTTAATGATGCAGGTTAGATGCGTCAGCTCCTATTGCAATGAGTCACATTCTTCTCCGGGTTATTAAAGTTCTGGAGTGCTCCGAAACAAAGTTGTATGTGATTTGCAATTATCACTTATTTATAAACTATTTAAATACCCATGAATATGTTCCTAATCATGGTAGGCTTAGGCTTAACTCATAAAGAGCAAACAAGGTGGCACGGTGGTGCAGTGGATAGCACTGTCGCCTCACAGCAAGAAGGTACTGAGGTGAAATTCTGGCCGAGGGTCTTTCTGTACGGAGTTTGCATGTTCTCCCCGTGTCCGCTTGGGTTTCCTCCGGCTACTCCGGTTTCCTCCCACAGTCCAAAGACATGCAGGTTAGGAGACTCTAAATTGCCCATAGGTATGAGTGAGTGAGTGAGCGAGCGAGCCTGTCCAGGGCCCCCGTTTCCCAGAAGCATCTTAGAGTTAAGATCATCTTAGAGTGTTTTGTGTTTGTGCTTTATTCATTTTATGATTAAAATTATTACAATTGACTGACATTACATAAAACAAATGATAAAAATATAGGAAGACAGACAACAAACAAATGATAAAAAACAAACAAGCAATGAAAGTAATGTAAAAACAAAATAGCCTAAGAATCTAAGATCATTTTGGGAAACGGGGCCCAGGGTGTTTCCCTGCCTCTCACCCCAATGCATGCTGGGATAGGCTCCAGTCCCCTGTGACCCTGACCAGGAATAAGCGGATTAGATAACGGATGGATGGATGGATAAAGAGCAAATAATATGAGTATTTGGGGATGAATTTGGTTAACGGTTGTAGCACTTTGGAAATTTTGCTTGTCCCGTAAAGGTCACATTCACTGTGAGTTTCTGTGTGCTATATGTTCTGTCTACTTTTGTTTCCAAGTTTCACATTTGTGCTAAATGTATGAACGACCTGGCACTGTCCATTCATATTCAGTGCCCTTCTTTGAGCTATCTGTTGATTTGTCGGCTGTCATTGCGCTGTTTCTACGGTCCATCAGAGGGAGAAAGGACTAAGGCCCTCCTCACCCTGGCACAATAACAGCACCTGGTCACCATATCATTATTCAGTCACTTTCTAGGTACTACATATGACTACCTGGAATTTATTAGAATACATTAACATTTATGGCACTGATAATCATGAATCATTTTACTACAAACCCCAATTCCAAAAAAGTTGGGGCAGTGTGTAAAATGCGCATAAAAGCAGAAAGTGATTTGAAAATTCTCTTTGACATATATTTAATTGAAAACAGTACAACGAAAAGATATTTAATGTTTTACCTTATCAACTTTATTGATTTTTGTACGCTAATTCCGAATTTGATGTCTGCAACACGTTCCATAAAAGTTGGGACAGGGGCAAAAAAAAGACTGGGAAGTTCACAAAACACCTGTTAGAAACATTCCACAGTTAAACATGTGATGCTATCATGACTGGGTATAAAAGGATATCAAAATACTCTTGATATCTTATTTTCAGGTACTCTTACAAGCGATACTATAGCCTCTCTGCATTTTAATGGATCTCTATGGGAATTGGGGGGTGGGACTAGATTTAGCTGTAAATCACACAGGAATAGTATGGAACCCATGGTTGGCTAAATGGCTGTATGTCATCAAGGGTCTGCAGTATCAAACGAGCCTCAAACCATCACTCTGCTGCCAGATATGCTGTAGATATTGATGGATCACTTGAAGGGTTGTTTCTCCTGACTTATTTTTCCATAGAGTTCAATAGGAAAATGAGTCAGGAGAAAAGTTATTAAAAAAAAGAAAGCTATCCATCCATATCTACTGCATGTCTGGATATAAATGTCTAGTTCATTGCTTTTCCATTGAGCAAAATAAGAAGTCATAAACACGTACCAGCTACAAGACAGTGATCATATTTAACATTTACCACATTAAATACAAGAGTAACTACACTAATTTTTTCCTGTTTATTGTTTTTTTTCTAGTCCTTTTAGGTATCCCCATAAAAGTTTCCCAAAGTGAAATTCAGAGATGGTGGACAGATGAAATGGTTGTCTATTGCCACTGAAACAACGGCACTTTTATTTGTGTTAAAGTGCTCATTTCAATGCTGCTCAGGAAAAATAAGAAAAACAGGCACTTACAAGTTGTTCTATTTCACACGTTTGCTGTTACGGACTTGCTTTCGCAGTTACAGTAACTGGAATACTAATTTAACTGTTTCAATATCCGTTGGCTGAACAATATTTGACTTTAAATGACCTTTCCATCTTTTATGGGATGGGAAGGTAGTATGGTTCTACTCCTTTAGAACTTTTAAGGCTTTTTAGTGATGCTCTAGGCAGAATGGACTAAATTTAATTCAATCACTGCTACTGGAGAATTGAATTGGAGGCAGGCCTTGGAAGTGAAATTGTTGATCTATTGAGTTTACAATTCCACTCAATCCAGTTGACTAATGAAAGCCCGGGGCGCAGTATAAAGTGTTCTTGTTACAAACCAGGGAAGGACTACGCTGAACTGAAAGAAATGTGTATATAGAACAATATGCCAGGTTAACATTAATTAAAGGTTGTAAGCTAGATAAACAAGACTTATTATGGAATAAAACAAGTATAGCACATTCGTAACAATATATGGATAATATTCTAATTGTATGGATGCAGAAATGATACAATCTGTGGTTAAAGCAATACAATATGTTGCTGCTCATGCACTAGACATCATGGCTCTCTAAATTCATTTTACAGGACAGGGCCAAGAACAACATCTCAATCTCACACTTCCTGTCTCTACTAGAAATACATAAAGCAATCAATACATGCAGCAGTGGTGGTGAAATATATCACTGCCGGCTGTTTCCAGGTCCGGAAGTTCTTTTTTTTGTTCCTTTTTTATGGGATTCATGCTGTAATCGAGACTGAGTATTCTGCAGATCAAAGGGATGTGGCAGTGTCCCTGCTATTTTATAAATTACAATAATGGTGAAGGAAAACACATTTTGCCTAATCATTTTAATCAAAATAACTCTCCCAATCAGCCCCCCCCCCCCCCCCCCCCCCCCTCACTGCCATTTTAAAACGCTAAACAAATACTGTGCCAGCTTTGATGAAAAGCATTAATTACAGAAATGGTATCCTGCGTTTTTTGTAAACACTGTTGATAATGCATTTTTAACATAAGATCTCTCTCTCTACAGAACCTTGCTGAAATGGAAATGTCTGTGCTTGCTGGAATAGCTTTTAGAAACATCAAATCGGAGTAATTTTGCTGAAAAATAGGGGAAAACAGGTAACCATGGACGTCATTTTGAAGGCAGTCTGAAAAACATTGTCTCCAGAAAGGTACATGCAATATTTGTTGAAGAGAAAATCACGAACAAAAACCCTCTCAACTGGATTGAAATGGATTGGATTTTCTTTTAAAATAACAACCAACTATGAAAACATCTGCTGGTTATCAGACAATTACATACTTCTGCTCTTCAAAAAATGTTAAAATAGAAATAATACTACTGATAATGGTTCTGTTTATGCAGTTATAGGCATCACCCCTGTAGGCATGAGTGAATGCATGATAAGAGGAACATGGGAACATATTTGACCTAGTTTGCCTCTTTGCCGTTTAATCCTTCTGAGAGAGAGAGAGAAAGAGAACTGAAGTTAGTGGCCTAACAGAAGTATGGTGATAACAGAGACCAAAGCAATTTGTATAAAGCTTGTGGACAAGATGAGTGGGGATAGTGCTCCTGCTGTTCGTGATCATGTGTCCTGAATTGATTTCCTTAGTTACCTTTAATCTTTAGTTCCTTAGTTACCTTAGTTATCTTTAAGGTTGCCAGCACCGTTTTCCGCTGGTTGAAACTTGAAAGGCTGTCACTATTCACAATGCTGGCTCATCACATATCTGCTGATGGGCGGGAAGCACATGCCACTTTATGTAAATATGGATCATTATTCTAACGAAGTAAACACCTCATACTTAATTAAAGATGAATTAATTAGAATGGTGCAAAAAGGCCAGAATTTGAGAACATTTCCACTTCATTTATTCAGCTATTCATCCATGAACTGAAGTATATCATTTAGCGTGCTTTGATTAGCATGCAACTATGCCCCTCTTTCCTGTATGAAGTGTAAGTGTATGCGTGCTTATATCAGTATCTTTCATACGCTTCTTAGTCATAGATCTTTTCATATCACTTAGGAAAAAAATATATGAGAACAAGTTTGTGTACATATTGTTATATGTTCATTAAATTTGTTTTATTTTTATATATTTTTTAAAATGCACCATTGCAGAACCCTCAGATACAGATGACAATATAATGTAAAATATCAAATATAGTGGTCCTTGACATCATTTTTAAAAAATGCATTGTAAATTATTTTTTATATTTGATGTTAGGGACATGTCTCATTTGGCTACATAAAATATCTAGTTAATATGCCATTGCATCATTGGTTCTGTTGCTGTTGCACCCAAATATTGTAGTACCCACATATACGTATACCTCAGAAAGGAAGTGAAGGAACAGTTACATTTTCTGATGTGCCTCAATCATTCGTTTGACAAGCAAATGACAGAAACCATTAGAATGTGAACATTCTGATAGTGTGCCTTTGTTACGTGTACTTGCATTCATTTTGTGCACAATGGTTACTCCAAAAGTAGCATTCTGAAGATCTGCCTCAGAACATAACAAACATAATAGTCATTATAATGAAAAGCTTCCTGGTCAATGCTAAAATTGGTCAAAATGCTTTGTCCCACAAGACTTCCAGCCACAGGCTGCCCTGGCGTTGTCAGGCTTTCATTCCACACCATGAATCCCACTGAAACAAGCATTGGTTCATTTTGCATTCGTTCAGTCTGGAACCAATTAAACAAACTGTGTTATTTAAAGACACTGAGTCTGGATATATTTCCGGGCTATTTAACACACCGTTTTCAGCTCTGGCTCTGAAAGTTTTGTGATGTTCTTTCTGTGTAATCTGATGATTGGTTCAAGGTCCACTTGTTTGGCGTTATTCTTTTAGACTTCAGTGTGTCTAAGTGTGATGAGTTTGTACCTTCATTGTTGTAATTATACCCAGACTTACTGGCTTCTCTTTGGAAGATAAGAACAACAGTTTATCTTGCGCCAGTGTGTAATCTGGCCTGACCTTTGAGCAGAGTAAGGTAGAAATGATAAGGTACTGGGGTGGACTGCGAGCGCCACTCCCAGTCATATAAATACTATGGCATGGGCCAATTTACACTTGGTTTACTAAACAATAATGATACACTGTATATAGAGTGATGTATCTTTTCATAGGATTATTCCAAGATGGGCATGTATTACTTGTGGGAAATAGAACCATAATTAGTTGTAATATTGATGCACAGTTTCGCAAAATTTTCTCTGACTGTCTCCAACGTATAAGTGTTGTTCATTGACTACTTAAGCAATTTCAATAAAACTGCTTTGTAGTTTAATCTTAGTCCTGTGATTTTATTTAAGCACCAGGCACCTGTAGACTGGAAGAAGTCTCACACCCTCCCCAAATCGGACACGTGCGAGCGTCTGCGTCGTTCTCCATCATGTGAAAATAATTAACACATCTATTATAATCAATTGTGAAAGTACACCAGCCATTGCGTTGCGTCGCGTCACGTTACGCTTCACCCTGCGTTGCTGCTCGCCCTGTTTCTATTTGAGACGCGACGCTCCAGACCTCCTTGTGCAAGTTTCACCTTCGCCAATTGACTGGGAAAAAAGACCCACCCCGATGTTAACGATTGGTTCTTTTTTATCCATTGCGCGATTACTGAACGTGTCTCGTGTAGGTATACAATTATTTTTGACGGAACCCAGACTGATGCAGACGCTCGCTTGCATCCGATTTGGTGAGGGTTTAGACTACGCTTTGCTAGGACATACCGTTTGGATTCATATTTATTGTAATCATCACCTGGTGGAATATGAAATTATTAGAAGTGAATAAAGATATGATGTACAGAGGCTATTTTACTGCATATTTCATCTAAAGCACATCATTCTCAGAATACTTTTGTAATTTTGTTCTTACAAGTAATATTCTGTTCCCAAATGACCACATTATCACAGTAGTTTTTCCCCCATTTGAGTAGGGTAATTTTTTTATGGGAACATTTTAATATTTTATGTTACTGAGCACTTTTACTTCCTCCTCCGCATTCAGATATTTTTTTTGTTGCAATAACCGCTTGTCAGATGTAATTTAATTTCAAAAGTATTACAATAATTAGAAATGGTGGGGGGGGGGGGGGGTCTTCTGTTATGACTCACAAAAGTTTCTAATCCCATACTTCTTGTCAGAATTCAGAAAAAAACAATTAAAGAAGAAATCCCACCAGGGATGGTTTAAAGCTTTTGAGTACCACCACTCACTAACCGACCACTCAACACATTCCTGGGCAAAATTATTATTCATCCATTGTTTATCTAGCTTACAACTTTTAATTAATGTTAACCTGGCATATTGTTCTATATACACATTTCTTTCAGTTCAGCGTAGTCCTTCCCTGGTTTGTAACAATTCATTATTGTTCCTCATTCATGAGGTGTTAAATTAATAAATGGACACACTGATGAAGAGTGAACACTGCATCTGTTAGGCATACACTAAGGATGAGAGTCTCTGGCATGGACCAAACCGTCATTTTACCATGATAATGGGGAAGAGGGTTTTTAAAGAGGGTATCCTTGTCACCTCAAGCATTCTCACTGACAGACAATCTGTTGACTCTATGACCTGTCCATCAACGTCTCTGTGATTTACAATAATGGCTGAACCTGAACCTCTGCCTCAAGCATTCTTCTTACTCAAGTGTACTGATGGATCATATTTCAGATACAATTCTTGTATCCATGTTATAATTGGGGGGGGGAGACCTCATTATACCATTAAAAATGACTGGACACGATATGTTGCAATAATGTCACATACTGTACATCATTTATAGTAAACCAGTATTCCTGAATTAGACATGTCAAAGGAGGACCTCCTCTTTCATTTAACATAACAAAATGTCTGCTACCGTGTGCCCACCCTTCCCCATATTACAGAAAACGTTTTCACAATGACGTGTTTATAAAAAATAAAAAGGAGAATGCACAATGAAGGGCAGAATCAGACATATAAATCATATCCTCAAATAAAAACATAAATAGTCATCAGGCCAGTGGTGGTCCATCACTCCTGGTGGTGCACCAAGTTGTGCCCCAGTCACTTCACATCAGCCCCCATAGCTCTTCACCGTGCTATTTTTGGGAGACCATTGCCTTCAAGTGGTCATCATGGTCCCTATTGCCCGTGAGTCATTTTTCAACTGTAGCAAACGGTGCTTGGTATCGCAACGCTGCATGTATTTCTTGGCTTGAGGTTGTTCTCCGAGCAAGAGGATATAGAGGGCATTGGCAAGCTGATGAAGAGTCTGCCATGCTAGAATGTTCTGCATGATAGAGTCAAGCTGAAAAACAAATATCAATCAATCAATCAATCAATCATTAATCAATCTTTATTTGTATAGCCCATTTCGTACAATTTAATGCAATGCAATGCGCTTTACATTATTAAAAATCAATCAATAATGAAATCAGTCAATCAATAATAAAATCAATAATCAATGTACTGTAAGTCTATAAAAACAATAAAACAATAAAAATAAATAAAAAACTATAAAAACAATAAAACAAATAAAAACTATAAAAACATAAATAAGAAAGCAATACATACATAAAATAAAATAAAAAATGGAAAAATTGCCCATGAATGTCCCTAGGTAAAAGCAAGACTAAAAAGGTGTGTCTTGAGTTGACATTTAAAAATGTCTACATTTTCAGTTGCCCTTAAAGCGGGTGGGAGATTATTCCAGAGGCGGGGACCATATGAGCTGAAAGAAGCCTCATAGAGGCTATGTTTTAGTCTGTGATTTAGGAATTATTAAAAGAAGTGAGTCAGAGGATCTGAGGGCTCTTCTAGGAACATATTTAGGAGTAAGTCTGCAATATAACCCGGTGCAAGTCCATGGACTGATTTAAAAACGAGTAAAATAATTTTAAAATCAATTCTAAAATTTACAGGTAACCAGTGCAGGGACTTTAAAATGGGGGTGATATGTGCTCTCTTCCTGGTTTTAGTTAGGACCCTAGCAGCAGCATTCTATGATAAACCCAGGGTCTGGCTCATGTGAATGCTTACTTGCACACCAGCACTTTATTACAAGTTAAGATGTGCGTTTTTAACTATGAAACCGCATTCTGTCTCCCGATAGGAATAAGGACCAAACCATCCCCATGACTGTGTCAACTGTACGTTAGCGATATCTTTAGCCCATAATATGATGTCAGTGGTGAATTTAGCCTATTTCCTCAGTAGACTCAAGGATTTGAGTCATTATGTGACTTTGACCGGATTTCAAAAGCAATCAGTTCTGAGGAGCCGCATTGGCATTCTGACAATTAATGTTCCCATACAGAGGCAGCCAATGTTTCTGTGTGAAACCTGACGCGCTGAATATTATTTCTTAATATTATTTATATATATTTACCCTTCTTTAGCTTCTGTGATTTGGATTCCCTGCTTGAACTGACCTGTCCTTATCACCCTTTTCTGTAGAAATAAACAGCTGATGTGTTTGTGCTGCCATTACTCTATATACATTTTCTGGCAATATCCTTAACTTCCTCTATCCCTCTTTCCAGTTGAATGTCATATTTTATGCTTTTTTAATTGAAGAATGTATACCCTCAGAGATTTTTTTTTTTTGTTTTTAAAAAAGTTAAAGGCTTGTTTTAAAATGTCAGTACAGATGTTCACTATAGTTAACATAGAAACAAAGAAATACATGCAGTATATTGTAGAGAAAATTATTGGGAGGATGTTCAACAAGATGTTTCCTCCTCCTATTCAGATTCTATAGCCAGAGTGATTATATAATATAAAACATAGAAATACAATGAGAACTGACTTGAAATCCAATTAAATGTATTTTAATACAACATCAGGCAACATTTATTGTTTTAGAATAAACATATGTTTTTTTTTCCACACATTTCAGTGTCCACCAGAATTATTGGCAAACCAGGAAAATATGAGCAAATAACACTATAAAAATATCTTTATCATTGATAAGCATGACCTTGCACTCGAAATATGACAAACACCTAACAAAAGTCTTCATAGAAAATATATATATATATTGTCAAAAAAAAAACGTTTCAATTATTGTCGAAGCTAGAACTTATCTAATAATTACAAACAAAACCTAGTTGAAGTATATTCCCAGCACACCTGTAGGAACTATAATGTGGTCATTCTCAACTTTCTGTTTCACTGGAGTATAAATATGAGGTGACACACAGACCAAAACCCCTTAGCCATCCATCAACATGGGGAAGATCAGAGAACACAAAAATGAAATGAGACAAAAGGTTGTTGACCTTCATAAATCATGCAATGGCTATAGAAAAATAGCTTAAAGGTTGTATCAGCGATTTTGGGTGACGTCACTTCTGAAGCGAAATCCCAAACAAACATACTTATGAATAATTATGTTATGTTTTAAAAAATAGTGTTCAAGCATCCAGAATTATAACCACGTCAATAACGTTTGTAAGAAACCAAACCGTTTGTAAATCCGTCAAGATTTCAGCGAGATAAGAGTATTAGCGTTTGTGCAGATCATTGTGATTGGTTGGAATACTGTTTATTTTGGTTTTGAGTGGTTGGTAGTACCATTTGTTTTTGTATACGATCTCGGAGCATAGGCTGCCTACAGAGACGCGGTTTTTTGACGGCCTGCTTATGGGGCGGGCAGCTAGCGGATCGTGAGGAAAAATCAGATGAATGTGATCATTTATGTTTCCACCCAAAATCGCTGATACAACCTTTAATTTCTGAAACTACCTATTTTCACCATTAGGGCAATAATTAAGAAGCTTAAAGCAACTGGAGCTGTGTTGAACCTGCCTGGAAGAAGATGCAAGCGTACTTTGCCCCCATGCATAGTGAGGAGGATGTTTAGTGGGACAAAAATTTCTCCAAGGATCACAGAATTGCGAAATTTGGTTGCATCCTGGGGTCACCAATTGGACACCACCTCTATGCCAACAAGCTATTTAGAAGGCTTGCCAGAACAAAACCTCTGCTCTCATCATACCACACATGTAAGTGCCTAAGGTTTGCTAAATGTTACCTGAATTTTGATTGGAACTGGGTACTAGGAGATTATTAAAATCTGGCTACTTTCGCCAGAAGGCTAAAGAGTGAGTCATGGTTGGATTTTCCCACTGGACAATAATCCAAAGCATACCACAACCTCTGCACAAAAATGGTTTACCGACTACAGAATCGAGATTTTGCCATGGCCATCCCAATCCTCTTCCCTAAACCCCATTCAAAACCTGCGGGGTGAGCTGAAGAGGAGAGGATTTGAAGAGATTCTGTATGGAGAAATTGTCTCAAATCCCTTGATATGTGTTCTCCAACCTCATCAAACATTAGGCCTACAGCAGAAGACTCAGTGCTGTTATCTTGTCAAAGGGAGGTTTCACAAATTACTAAATACAGGGATGCCAATCATTGTGACACACTAATTTCTCTGAACATAGAATACAATTGATGAACTGTAGACTGAATTTAATCCTGTACTTTTTGCTCATATTAATTGAGGTTGCCAATAATTATGGTGGGAACTGTAGATTGGTGACTATTTCCAACTCAACGTTAAAATCAAACGGGATTTAATGGCTATTTAGTATTTCTTTTAACTGTAGTTGAAATTTGAGTACCTGAGTATTGTTTCATACCTGCTTGTACACAATGTAAAGAAAGTTTACCACTGGTGTTCCTTTCTGATTCAAACATTTGGGAGTTATGTTATATAGCAATCAGTCAGTTATATAATATATGTCAGTTTATGCTTTTTAACTCTTTGACACGTTGTCAGTACAAAATTCAGTGCTTCAGTGATACAGAGGGGCAAATCAAAAGGCTAACAATCAGTTCTAGAGTAGGCACTCTACAAATTTGGATTATCTCATTTAAAAGTAGAAAGAGAACTCTCGAGGCCGTTTTCCGGGACAATCAACTTGAGGGCTGTGCCAATTTTAATGGGGATTTTAGGCCTGTAGTCCTTTTGAACAGTTTCAGAGCTCAGCCGTTGAAATGTGTTGTACTTTTGCTGTGATCAAAGGTTATGACAAAAATAAAGTTTAGTGGTGGTATTATTTCTTGGCCTGCAAGGCAATAATGTCAAATATATCATTAGGGAAAATCAAACCCATACCATGTGACAATTATAGGGGACAGTTTTCATAGGAGACACCCTAATTCCAAGCATTTATTTATTTTGAATTGAGCTCTGTTGATATAATCTCTTGGACATATGATATGTATTGTACATTTTATATTAGTCTTCCATTTAATAAGTTGTATAAGCTTGCAGCCCAAAATTAGGCTTAAAGGGGCTATATGTAACGTTCAGAAAATTTGTCTCATTACTGACACCGGTGGCCGTAAGGGAACTGCAGCCTGTTCTGTGACTGCAGCAGCAGCAGAGAGAGGGAAGGCACTCGGAAGTGCGCATAGACGTCACATCCTTCATTCACAAAATGATTTTCCCGGCAAACCCAACCCGAATTATTTACATAAAAATCAGCCCGTAGGCTCTTATTCACAACGGAGAAAGTCGAGGAAGGTCTCTTGGGAAGGCTTTACAATCTGTTCATACATTGGCAATTGAAAGCGATTCATGCATGTAACAATCTTACATATAGCCCCTTTAATATTTTAAGAAAGCAATTATAAATGTTACTTGCAGTTATCATTTTACATTGAATGCATTGGCAAGTATATACCCAGTGTTATATTTCTTATTATATCCAGGCACTTTTCTCTCGCTTTAAAAAACACAATAAACGTAAAAGGGAGACAATAAATAATGGTACTAAAAACATTCCACCATTTAATTTCTGAAATTTCTATGAAGTATTTGATAAAAAAATTTAAAAAACACACCCATTTCCTGCCTGAACAAGGCTTTCAAATATTTCAAAGGACTCCATGTTTCCATGTCCCCTGCACGGTGGATTTATAAACAGAGAGTTCCAGGTTCATTTCCCAGGTGGCGTGTCTGTTCCACCCCTGAGCAAGCAATGAGGCAATTCAGGCTAAATGCATTGCTCAAGGGTGGAACAGATGTGCCGCTTGGGAAATGAACCTGCAACCTTCTGTGTATAAGTCTGGCTATGTTAATGAGCACTGTGGCAAATGTGCGCTTTTTAGGTTCGCCCAGGAGAATGTGCTAAATAAATTATTGTAATGTTCAGAATGGTTGGCCCGCATTAGTAGAGGATCCGTTTGATGGAGGCTGTGACAACACCTTAGTTATTGTAATGTGTGCTCTTTCAGTCAGCCTGTTGGTGAGTGACATCATATGCTAATAAGTGGTCAGTGCTTATCTCTGCCATTTGGAGGATGTTTTGCCAGACTGTGAACTTCACTAAGTTTAATGTGATGGTTATAATGCAGGCTTGAACAAGGTCATCTCCATTTTAATCATGGTGACAACACTGAGGATGGTCGGAATGTGGCTAAAACGTCTGCTGTGAATTATATGCACTTATTTCACTTTCTGTAAATTTTAATGCACATCAGAAAATGAAGGAAGGAGATTAGGCAAAAAGAGGAGCTTTTCACTTTGGGCCAGTGTATGTAAATAATAAATAAACATAAATACCAAGTATAAATATTATATTAAGTAAAATAAAAAAAAGTATGTCTTGTATATTTGATATTGGAAAATGTGCCTAACATGTCAGCTGAATCCTTAAGTGTTTTGTGTGCAGCAATCCCCAACCCCCCCTGCCACACACACACACACACACACACACACACACACACACACGCAAACACGCACACATTCACACCCACATATCAACTTTGTAGAGTCTGTGATTGACATGTGGACAGTGTATGTGAGTAGATTCAATGCAATGACAAAGTGTGATGCCTTTCCAGTTGTAGTTTCTGGGAAAATAGATCCTACATCCAGCAGATGATCAACTAAATGTGCAGCAGGATGAGTCCAATGTGTGTGCAGAGACAAAAGCAAGAGGGGAATGCGCCTTAATAGACTGAGAACGAGCGATATCTGTAGAGAAGAGCGATATCCACAGTAATTCAATTGCTCTGTCAATAACCCTGAGAATGGTGGGTGTGCTAAAACAAATAGTGAACAATTGTTAAAGTGCTGCGTTGACACAACATGGAATGGAACAGACAATGTAGGGCTCTTGAGGATTAAATTGGTATTGCCACTGAGCTACATCAAGTGATATCTGAATAGAACTCTGTGTGTACCCAAATGGATAGCATTAAACTGGTAGTCAATTGGATGCAGGCAATATTGATTTCAGAAGTGCTAGACACAGAAAGAAGAATAAACAGTACTACACACAGTAAAAAGGCCTGTAATTCATACACGGATCACCCGATACGGTTGTTTTATTTCAAATCCAATGTACTGGAGTTGCATTTAACTATATCATATACAGTGCCCTCCACTATTATTGGCACCCCTGTTAAAGATTAGTAAAAAGGGTTATAAAAAATTCACCCTTTGGTGATGTCTGACGTATCAAACAAGCCTTAAACCATCACTCTGCTGCCAGAAATACAGTAGATATGGATGGATCACTTTAAGGGTTGTTTCTCCTGACACATTTCCCTATTGAACTCTATGGAAAAATAAGTCAGGAGAAGTTCTCCATCCATATCTACTGTATTTCTGGCAGCAGAGTGATGGTTTAAGGCTCGTTTGATACGACAGACCTTTGATGACTTAAAGCCATTTAGCCAACTATGTGTTCCATACTGTTCCAGTGTAACTTACAGCTTAATCTAGTCCCACCCCCCAATTCCCATAGAGATCCATTCAAATGCAGAGACATTATAGTTTTGCTTGTAAGAGTACCAGAAAATATGATATCAAGAGTCTTTTGATGTTGTTAGGTCACAGACATCAGGAAGTCATGGCATGCAAAGGATATGCGACCAAATATTAAAAATGATTACTTTATTCTATATATAAATGCAGGGGTGCCAATAATTGTGGCACACATGGTTTTGTTAAAAATGATTATTTCTTGATGAGGGATTTTCAATTAAAGGTTGGATTTTTCTCATTAAGCTAATTCACCAAAGGGTGAATTTTTTATAACTGTTTTTGCTCATCTTTACCAGAGGTGCCAATAATAGTGGAGAGCACTGTGTGTATATATATATATATATATATATACTGTATATATATATATATATATATATCATCTTATCATCTTGGAGATTGATTGATTCAAGATGTTACACTAAACTAAATTTGATAATTAGATCATTTGATAATTAGATTTCTACCTTAAATGATATAAACATTCACATACAAATGTCTGCCATGCACAACTCATTTTAAAAATGTGCTTGCAAATGCATAAATGTTGGTTGGTTGGGTCAGGAGAAATACAATTATTTCTCCTGACCCAAACCACAGCAAAGGAAAGTTATCTCCTCCTTTATGTGATGGTTTGCTTCCTGCGTCAAATAATCAATTTTGAGGGCCATAAGGCCTGACGATATATAATTTCCTGTGAGTGGCCAATCATTAATCTACTGAAGTGTCCTTGCATGGTTCCTGTTGCTAATAAATGAATCAGAGAATGTCATTCCTTACAAAGAGTGTCATTATATCAGTGAAACAACAGTCAGAAGACCACCTGAGCTTTAGAGCCATGGTCCATGCAGCCTTATAAAGTGGAAATGTTATTTAGCCAGTTATATCAAATATTGCTTTCCAGATCGAAGAGTAATTATTCTGAGAAAAGGCCATACAGATGGGGAACATCAACACTGCAGACACTGGGCATGCTGGGGGGCAACATCGACCAATCATATCCTTTCTTAGATCAATAAACTGAATTTAATATTTTCCCCCTTGCTTTATTTCTTCTTTGTTATGTTTTTAATCGTAAAATTGTAAAACAACATGGCCATGAGTCACAGAAAATATGCTGAACAATGTGAGACTTGAAATGACATATTATGTTTGTTTCAATAAAATGTTTGTTTTCCTTGACTTGTACTATTGATTGTGCAAGCGAAACTTTGACTTTTAACACATTCAACTTTATATGCAAGAGGACAGACTGAAAGATTAAAAGAAATGAGACAACAAATTTAATTTAATTTCTTAACTTCCTTTTTTTTTTCTTTTTACAAACTTTCTGAATAAATTATTTTCAGTTTATTGGAAATCATTTCAGTTTCATCTGAAATGTCATTTTTCACATCAATAGGATGAATTGACTGCCTAAAGCCTGAAGTAGATTTTTGCAACTGATGCAAATGACAGTTATTTAAAGAGTACATTGCAACACATTTTGAAGAAGAGTACCCTGATGCACCCTGTGAAAGGAAATAGCTTAGATTGCAGTGCAATCTATCATTGTTTTTCAATTTTGGAGTATTTAGGAAGGATGGAAGAGCAGGGCAAGTCAGTGTCAGACGAGCGAATGGGGCAGGCTGGGGTGTAGTGGCTCAGGTGTTCACCGATGTAATTGGGGGCAAGACCAGCCAGAGCCTTGTAAGTCAGTATAAGGACCTTGAACTATATTATAGATCTATCTGCCTGGGATCCAAAGGAAACTATAGAGTACAGGTGTTATGTGCTCACTGATCCATGTGCATATGAGAATTCTAGAAACAGCATTCTAAACTAGCTGGAGATTAAAAAGTAAGAGATACTTATCTTCTGATACTTGTGTATCTTCTGATCCACGCGTAAGTCGAAGGAGCTAAGTATTGAATCGTACATTTGCAAATGATTAGAAAATTGGAAACAAGTTAGATAATGTAACATTAGACTCTCGATTGCTTTGAATTTTGTCATGGATTAGACAAAGGTTCTTGTGGTGAAAGGACCTCCAAGTAAGCAGTCTGATGAAAATAAATGAAATATAAAACTTAAAAAATAAATCAAATATAATAAATATAAAAATGTAATTATTTTTTTGATACAATGTATTCAGGTGGATAAAGTATATTGTAATTAATTTATCTGTCTATATTCATGATATTTTTGGCGTTATTTCTATTTATTTGTATGCATATTATAACTAAAGTTTAGACTACTTCCACTATAATACTTGCCAACAAAAGAAATCTCATTAATTTAATCTTTATCCTTACTCATAACTATATGAAAATTTCTTTGGACTGAAAAATACTTCAGTTCAATCCGATGGTTTACATTTGTTTGAAGCAAATCCACTTGGTGAAAGCCTTCAGATTCGGTTTTTACCGTGAATAGAAGGATTGTCCTCCAGTACAATGAAATTTGAGAAGATTATGGTAAATGGCAGTGAATGAAGTACAAACTACAATTACCTCCATTGAGCACCTCTGATGTGAGAACTAGATCACTACCACTCCACTCCACATGTAAGCACTATTGATTTTATCCATGTATCGACCTCTCACTGCGCTCTCTTTAGTTTCATATCATTTTCATTTCCAGAATGTCCCCTCCAGCTCCTCCCATTTGTGTGGCATTAACAGGAGCTTCACATTGACATAAGTTCAAAGCAGTCCTATTAAATAACACGGTCTCATTAATACCCCACCATGGCCTTAAATATTTCTCCTGCCATGAAGTCCAGGTCCGTATGCTATTCTGCTATTAAGTATCATATTGAAATACAACATATTGAGATACTACTGTATGTGTACACAGCATGATTCATAAACAACTTTAAGTTTATGGATTTAAAAAACATTACATTCAGTATTACAAAAAAGGAAATCCCATACGTGCTACAGGCCGGCTATATAAAAGAGGCCTACTAAGGTGCTCAACAACCAGGACAAGCAAACTAAAATAACATCCCTTACCCGGACCACTTCACTGGGACTAACCCGAAATAAGGAGAGCTGGAGCTCACAATGCTCAGAGAAAAATGCCTTTATAGGACAGAGTGACTGACGTTTCGACGTTTTCCTCAGAGTCAAAAGAAAGAAAGAAAGAAAGAAAGAAATATATACAGGTACATTCAGTATGTTTGTAAGTGTGTGCTAAATCTGCACATATTTTTTGTTAAGGCATATAAAATCTGTGTTATATACACATGGTGTATAAAATCTTTACACATACACCATACACCTAAGCCATCTTGAGGACTGGCCTACGTGGCCTGACTAGTGAAGGAAGTAATCAAGCTCAGTGCCTCTAAACACCCAAAGCCTGGTGTCACCTTGCACCTGGTGGAGTTTGTCAAAAGAGAGCAGAGGGGAATTCCATCATATTTTGTTGCTATGACACCCATTATCCAACCGGAGAGCCTTTTCTTGTCTGAGCACAAGTCTGATGCCCTGGAACTGCAATGAGAAAGGAATGCTGTTCATGACCTGATATTCTCACCTCGGTCTTTGAATCTAGAGAAAAGTTTCAGTTTAACTGAAAGACCATTCCCAAGTTAAAGAGAGAAGACAGAACACAGTGCTGTGAAAGAGACACATTTAGGCTCATGTACTGTTTAGCGTTAATTATTAGCAAAGTAATAATTATAAAGATTCAGCGCCAAATTATCTCTATGCTCATGACTAGCAGATAATTTAAAAATGAATTTGTGATGAGAAATCTTGCTTGATGGAAATGGATGACTGAAAGTAAAAAAAATGATTACACCTCCCGGCCTCTCACCAGGAAAGTATCCCATTTTCCCAGTGCGTATTTTAGCCGCAATTAAATGTGTGGATTCCAATCAGCACACAGCAGTGTAAAGCATACCTCTGTGAAACAAGCCTCAATTCCCCCTCAGGTCAGCAGAATGCAGTGGCCTGCACTCTGTCTGTCACTGACACCAATGTGGCATGGAACACATTAGTAACAAACAAAGACAAGACAGAAAAGCAAAAAAAAATCACTACTCCTGTGGATCATTTTTCTCTTCACTCATAATTTATACTGTATCATGCGGTATTGCCGTAAAATAATTTGTCCACATATTTTCAGTATTTAAGAGGTGTATCTCACGTAATTTACTTTTTCCTTCAATTTTATAACTTGTTCTGTTCATTCACAGTTGGTGAATTCAATTTGACCTGCACATTAGGCCTTTCACAATGTGTAGGGGTCACAAGACCAAATTCAATGCGTCAAATAAACCAAAACATGCCACATTCAATCAACGGTTTCTGGTGGTTGTGGCCCCCAAAACGACGGTAGGCCTACTTATTAGAAAATCTCTTCTTCATGACAGGGTTTGTTTGACAGTGCCTGTTTTTCCCCAGTGGATGCAGCATTGTACTATGATGGACTCAATTGTCCTCACAGATTTTTACCTTCACCATCAGTGGAGTCAAAGTAATGGGATTAATCCTGTCTTATTGCCTGTCTGAAGAAAATAGTTGGAAAACTGATGAAATGCTGTGATGAAACTTATTTGCCATGGGATACAGAAAATAGTTTGCTATTACACATTTTTCATAACCAAAATGTAATTCCTCAGAAATAAGTGGATTTAATCCCTAATGCAAAGTAATTGAAGCTTCTTGATATATGCTACACAGTCTCCGGAATGACTGAAAGATCACCTTACATTTCACTATATAATAAAACAAGACACATGCAATCACTTTTATGCAGATGAATTTAAGAAATTACAAGATTATGTAGTAATAACGTCTATATTAAAAGTTATTGTAATATTAATATGTATATCTACCAGTGTACTAACCTTAATCATGAAGGGTGGCAAAGGAGCTTTTTTTTGCAAGAGATTGTAATACAATGAATAAACTCAGTGAAGCATAACAGTAAAACGTAACACCACCCTAGTAGTCCTCAACTGTGTATAGTCCTTTTTATCTTACATATACAATAAAGCTAGCATCAAAATTATTTCCCAACGTTGGTAGATTGCTTTGTGGAGTTAACTTGCTATGTACTGTAAAGCTGCACAATTCTCCTGATACACAAAACATTATACATGTAAAACAGTTTCCTTGAACTCAGTACTGAACATGCATGCAAAATCTTCAGTAATTAACATCACAAATAAACAGTCAACCCAAGCAAATACTGATCTGTTCCATATTCATAGTACAAGTGGAACATACAGTATTTAGAGTGAACTTCCTTCTCGGGATGAAATCAAACAGCAAACACCTCAGTGCACGGGATTAATGTAGAGTCCTTTTGAGCTGTAAAGCCAAAGCCACCTCCTATTCTGACACCATATCATAAAGAAGTTCATTAATTGTCCAGCCATTTCTCAATTTTTGTGCGTCTAACAAGGTAAAAGATAGTGTTTGGGATGAGTGACATCATAATTGCTTTTGTCTTTTTTTCTCCCTCAACGGGAAATTGAATTGAGGAGATGATTAAAAAAAATCACAGGTTGCCTGGACCCTGACTATGTATTAATTAATTTGTTTCCAAGGAATTTTACCGCTTAACCCAAAGTTGTTGCCACAAGGCCAATAGCTCAATGACTGAGGGCTTCAAACCAAGGCCATATGCACAAACAAGTCTCCGTGACACGTTATTAGTGGCAAACAGTGATGAATGTAACATTTAGATGCATATTTCCACGACTGTGTAACCTCAGAGTGATTCAGAAGTCTTAAAAGACCATCATTCTAAATTTTGCTCTTGGATGGATGTTTAAGTATAGCAACTGCAAAGACTTAAATATTTCCTAGCTTTGTGCACCGCAAAGAAGTGCCGTGCCAAATATTTACTCTCGCTTGCAAGCCAAAACGGACCAAGAGATAAATGATTGGAGGGACATGATCAGGTGACACATTCCCAGTTGCATGCCCCAGTGGTCTGGAATGATGCCATGCCAGTACTGAGTCTCACTGCTCATAATTGACCACAGTTAGCATAACCTGCGCTAGCTGTGTGATTACTGCAGTCCTGTGGAACAATGACTGGTGCGGCACAGCTGGCGGTCTGCGGAGCAAAAAGAAGCAACAGCTCCCTGCATGCATATGCTAATTTAACTTCTCCCAAGCTGCTGGAGGATGTTGCAGCAATCAGACCAACCAACACAATATGACTGGGCATTCTACCTTGGGGAAAGAAATAACACACAAAATATTGGGGCTAAAAATGGCTCAAAAACAACAGATAAATGACATATATTATGTAAAATAGTGATGGCAGGTGTGTAGTGAAATCTTGGTAGAATAAAGGCTGGATGATGTCCATGTTTATAAATGGTAAATGTGTTTCCTGTGTCCAGTGTTTAGAGGCGTATTATCTGTGCTTATTATGGTTTTGCTCTAATGCTCTGAACAGCTGTAACCAGAGAAATTGCCAAACACAATTTAATTTAGCGCTACGCTTTGGTGGTCCGTGTTCTATCAACTCTCCTCCTGGAGTACAGACAGGGGACCCTGCACTGTCACTCAAGTTCTACTGAAACAAATCATTTCACAAAGACAAGGACAAACTGCACTTTTACCCTGGACTGGTTTAATCTCTCCAACATACTTCTGAAGTAATGGACTGTATGGCTTTACATTCAGTGATGTTTTTGTTTTACTTTAAAGCAAATGATACATTATTCCCAATGTGGCTGTCAACAGGTTGACATAAATAATGAGTCTGAAATGTTATCTTTCTTGTTGAATTGGTGTCAAATGAAGAAAACCTCCTTCTTACGCTAGTTCATTCTGCAAATTTTCAAACCGGACATAACAACAAACTTAAGAAACAAGAAAAATTAAGTGGAATAACAACGGACCAAAAATATGTCCACAATGTATGTACTAACATTACATCGCATCCATTTAGCAGACGGTCCTATCCAGACCAATTAATAATTTTAGAGAATGTATGTGTATTAATTAACAACACTGCCAGACCTGGCTAACATCTCACAGAGTGTATTATGCAACATCATTTATGCAAGTTAACAATGAAAACCAAGAACCATTTCAATCAAGAGATAGAAAAACTTATGATTAGAAGAAATCAAGAAGCCATTTTACCAATGAAGATGCAGAATGTGGACTATGTCAGATAAGCCACAAAAATGTAATTTAATTAGCATATGCAAAGATTTTGTGTGGCCAATTAGATTAGACAGCACACGTTCCCATTTTTTACACTGAAAACTGGTTAAATGAAGTCATTTCCATGCATGAAATGTACTCATTTATGATCGAGACATTGCTTAATGCCATACTTGCACTGGCAACTCAGCACTTTAGCTGGGTTTAACAAATGCCAAATGTGGTATCAGTTACAAGTGGAACACAACAGGATATAACAGAGACCAGCATTTAAAACAATACAAAAGCCACATGATTACCTGTAGTTGTATCATGACTGAGCAGCCTGTGTAAAACTACCTACTGTAACATGATTTGGTAAAAGAAAGTATGCCTTCTTGGAAATAATGAAATGTATTGTCTTTTCTTTCATTCTAATGTACATGCATGTATGTGTGGGTTATGCTGAATATTTGCTTTAGGTAGAATCATTATCTCAATGTTCCTTCAGAAAAAGTTTGTGCAACAGTTTATAAAAGAAAGAAAATTGTAGCTCTGAAAGTATCAGCTCATTGCAGCACTTTTATTTACTTCTGAAATATGTTGATATCTTTTGAGCATCAACATTCAAAATAACAAATTGAAAATGACAAGTCAGTGTAAAAAATTGTTTAAGTAAAGATTTTATTTACCTCTAAATATGTTTCTTAAAATAATATACAGCAACTCCTTCTTCAAAATAGCGGATTAGGTGATTCTCGTTGATATTGTCACTTTATTAAATAAGCATTTATTTGGGGTCATATTAGACACAGCTGTAAAATCACACGTCCATTATGACCACTATGTCAGACGAAGTCATTTTGGATAAAAGCCTAATTTTGGATAAAAGCTTATAGGAAGGGCTGATGTGATGACACTCATAAACCTGAGAGTGCCACATATTTAATTAATATCATTCCATACCATAACATGCTATCTGTAATCCGCCTGTCATGCCTAATGAACTGAGGCTTCACTTTAAGCCAGGCAACGTAAGACTGACAACAAGCGCAGTTGAAGTCAAAAGTTTACATACACCTTAGCCAAATCCATTTAAACTCAGTTTTTCACAATTCCTGACATTTATTCCTAGTAAACATTCCCTGTCTTAGGTCAGTTAGGACCACGACTGTTACGTCCGCTGTTTCCCTTCCTTTCCACCTCCCTTTCGTTCTCCTTGTTTTCCCCATTCCTCTCGTTCCATGTCATGTCTTTCTTTTTACCTCGTTTCTCTTTTTGTGTTGTGCAGGCTGGACGTGATTTCCCTGCTCGTTTCCTCTTTGTCTCCCCAATTATCCCTCAGCCAATCACTCGCATTCTCCACTCGCATTCTGCACGCACTTTCATTATCTCATTACACTCACCTACATTCCTCACGCCCACACTCATTACTAATCTCCCACTTCACCTGCTTCTTCCCTATATCACCTTCTTTATCATTCTTGTTGCCAGTTTGTTCCGTCTGTTTGTCATGTTTAACGTTACTTGGCCATTGTTTGTTTATTCTAACCTGTCTAAGTCTGATTCCAGTTTTTTCTGTCCAGTCTGCTTCCCTGTCCCATTCATCCTGCATTGTGCCCACTGCTGCAGTTCATCTCCAGTCCAGTCCTGCTTAGTTTCGCCAACCCCGTATCCTGACCGTCACCAGTTCCCTGCTTGTTCGTTTGTCCTGTCATCTCCTGCCTTAATAAATACACTCCTGCCAGAGTTTTTGCCTGAGTCTGTCTTTCTTAACAGAACGAACTGGCCAGCATGGACTCAGTGGACTCGGAGCAGCTCCACCACGCCCTTGTCTGCCAAGGGGTTACCATTATTCAGCACGGTCTCAGGCTGGCAGACGTCCAGGAGACCCTCAGAAGCATCTCCAACCAGGTGGGTCAGATGGGGACGCTTATGAACCAACTCTCCGTCCAGCTTCTGCTCCCAAGATGCTCCACCAGTCCGTCGCCCCTGTCACCTGAAAGTCCAGCAGCCCCGTCACTTCTCCCAGCCAGAGAGCCCCGCATTCCCCATCCCGAGCGCTACCTGGGGGATCTGGGAAACTGCAGGGGCTTCCTCATGCAATGCGACCTTGTGTTCCAGATGCAGCCCAGGTCCTACTCATCCGACACCAGCAAGGTCGCATTTGTGATGGCCCGTCTGGGAGGCAGCACCCGGGAGTGGGCCACGGCCATCTGGGATAAACAACTGCCCTCCAGCTCCAACTACAAGACCTTCTCTGATGAGATGCGCAGTTTTCAACCACCCAGTCTGCGGTCGCGACGCCACTCAACGCCTGCTCCACCACCATCAGGGATCCCGAAGTGTGGCTGAACACGTCGTTGAGTTTCGTACCTTGTCGGCGGAGTCTATTCCTGAACGGGCTGAACAAGCTGTACCTCGACGACATCTGTACCATGACGACATCTTAATATTCTCTAAAACCCCGGAAGAACATGTCCTGCACGTGAGGCAGGTCCTGCAATGGCTACTGGAGAATAGGCTTTTTGTCAAAGCCGAGAAATGTGAGTTTCACGTCCTGTCTGTGTCCTTTTTGGGCTTCATTATTGAGAGCGGAAGCATCAAGCCCGACCCTGTCAAGAGCCAGGCCGTGGTGGAGTGGCCCCTTCCTACTTCTCGAAAATATCTTCAATAATTCCTCGGGTTTGCCAACTTTTACAGGCGGTTCATCCGCGGTTACAGCCAGGTCGCCGCCCTACTCACTAACCTTAGCTCCACCTCTGTCCAATTTGTTTGGTCTCCTGAAGCTAACGCTGCTTTTTCCACACTCAAATCCAGGTTCACCTCCGCCCCTGTCTTGTCCCATCCTGACCCTAACCGCCAGTTTGTGGTTGAAGTGGACACCTCGGATACCGGTGTGGAGGCTATCCTGTCCCAAGCTCGGGTGAGGATTCTAAGATTCATCCGTGTGCCTACTTCTCCCGCAGACTGTCCCTGGCTGAGCGGAACTATGACGTGGGTAACCGCGAGCTTCTATCGGTCAAGCTCGCCCTCGAAGAGTGGAGAGACTGGCTGGAGGGGGCAGAGCTTTGTGGTATGGACCGACTATAAAAATTTTGAATACATTCAATCTGCCAAACGCCTGTCCTCCCGCTAAGCCCGGTGGGTCTTGTTTTTCGGTCGTTTCCATTTCACCATCACTTACAGACCCGGTTCCCATAACACTAAGCCCAATGCCCTGTCCTGCCTCTACTCCCTGGATGCCAGTCCGGCTGTCCCTGATCCAGTCCTTCCCCCTTCCTGTGTGGTGGCTGCGGTCTCGTGGAGGATCGATAAAGCATCAAGGCCACTCAGGTATCCCACCTGGACCCCCGCAATAATCCTGACTCCCGTTTGTTTGTCCCCGACTCTGTCTGCTCCCAGTTCCTTCAGTGGGCGTACTCTTCCCGCCTGTCCTGCCATCCGGGCATTCAACGCTCCATCGCCCTGTTTGCGAGGAGTTTCTGGTGGCCCACGCTGAAAGGGGATACCCGTGCCTTCGTCCTCGCCTGTCCCATCTGCGCCAGGAGCAAAGCCTCCCACCAGTCTGCCGCTGGCCTTCTCCGCCCCCTCCCCATCCCGGACCATCCTTGGAGCCACATCAGAGTGGACTTTGTGACCGGTCTCCCTCTGTCGGATGGCAACACCGCCATCCTCACCATTGTGGACCGGTTCTCCAAGGCGGCCCACTTCATCCCTCTACCCAAGCATCCCTCTGCATTGGAGACAGCGAAGCTCCTGGTGCTGCACGTGGTGAAGCTGCACGGGATCCCCTCCGACATCGTCTCTCACCGTGGGTCCCAGTTCTCCTCCCAAGTTTACCGACATCATAGTTGCGCTCCGCAGAGGACAACTGGCGGGAGAAGTAGGCGCATGGCTGGAGCTTGTGGTCCTCACTGGACCGCTGAGACAGGATGGCCCCCACTCCAGAATCAGATGCGTCTACTTCCACCACAAATTGGCGGCTCAGGTCAGGATGGGTGCGGAGGTGAACCTGAACTCGAGTTTAAAAAAGGCAGTGTTCGGGTGACCAGACAAACGGGACAGAGGTGGAGGTGAGGTAGGTGAGAGGAATGGCAATTTGGCTGTAGCCACGGATAAACTATCTATACAAATTTGCGAACCCCAGGAACTGCTGCAGTTGTTTATGGGTGGTGGGTTGGGGCCACTTAGTGACAGCTTGGATCTTGCTGGGGTCCGGTCGAACGTGACTACTCTCCAGAATGAATCCTAAAAAGGATACTGAGGGGATGTGAAAATCACACTTTTCAGCCTTGACATACAGCTTGTTTTCCAAGAGGCATTGTAAAACCTGTTGAACATGCTGGACATGTTCCTCTGGGTTCTTAGAATAAATGAATATGTTGTCGAGATATACAAAGACTGACCGATTCAGGAGGTCCCGAAGGACATCGTTGATGAGGGCCTGGAACACTGCTGGGGCATTAGTAAGCCCGAACGGGACAACCAGGTATTCGAAATGTCCCAGGGGTGTGTTGAATGCGGTCTTCCACTCCACTTCCAAACATAGAGTTGATTAACGGTAATGGGTACTTGTTACATACTGTGATGGAGTTGAAACCAGCCCCCACAGAAGAAGAGGAGGGGCGAATAATACCAGCAGCTAACAAACGTGGACGTACGTCTCCATGGAGGCCCTCTCTGGACGGGACAGGCTGTAGAGACAACTGGAAGGCAAGGCGGCCCCTGGGAGTAGATCGATACCACAGTCGTACGGTCTGTGAGGAGGCAAGGACAGGACAAGAGATTTATTAAACACTTCTGCTAGATCATAATACTGAGACGGGACCAAGGAAAGATCAGGCGGCAGAGAACAAGAGACAGGTTTGGCGCCCTCTGAAGGCGGTTGAGCAGACTGGAGACAAGTGGACAAGTTGCGTGATAGTGTAAACTCCAAGAGACTGAGATGAGTTGATGATGTGGAACTGAATGATTTCCCGGTGAAAGACGAGTGAGACGTCCAAAAAGTTTGTGTCGGCTCCGGAGTCGATTAAGGCGGACAGAGACAGAGATTGGTGTTCCCAGCAGAGTGTGGCATCGAGCAGGAAATGAGAGTGGGCAGTTGCAGAGGCAGAAATAGGGCTCAACAGTATGCCCAGCTTCACTGATGAGCCGCCCGTTTTGGGCGAGTGGGGCAAGCGGATAACTGGCAACCAGGCTTGCCGCAGTACAAACAGGTCCCGGCTTGGAGCCTGTGACGCCATTCTTCGGTCGTGAGCCAGGTACGGCCCAACTGCATGGGTTCCTCGTCGGGTGAGTCCGGAGATGTGTAGGTGGCGGAACCCGGAGGTTGAGACGGAGAGCCCGAGCTTGAACAGAGAGACTGGGTGGAAGGACCATGGCGACCCGTCTTCTCCCTCATCCTGGACCGTATCTGGTTATCCAGGGAGATAGCCCGTGAGATCAAACCATCTAAGGAGCTGGAGTCATCCTGCACCGCCAACTTGTCCTTCAGCCCCTCCCTCAAACCGTTTTGGAAGGCCCCCTGGAGCGCGGCGTCATTCCATCCGGACACCGCGTCCAGGGTACAGAACTCCATGGAATATTCCGCGGCACTACGGAACCCCTGACAGATGTGGAGCAGGCGTTGGGAGGCGTTGCAGCCGCAGACCGAGTGATCGAAGACCTTGTGCATCTCTGCCGAGAAGGTCGGGTAATGGATACTGTAATGGATACATTCCCACACCGCAGTAGCCCAATCCCGCATGCTGCCTCTCAGACAGGCCATCACGAATGCTCTGGTCTGAAACGTAGGGGACGGGTTGTAGTTTGAACACAAGATCGCACTGCATGAGGAAACCCCGACATTTTCCCAAATCGCCCAGGTAGCGCTCAGAATGGGGAATGCGGGGTTCTCTGACTGGAAGGAGCGGTGGAACTGCTGGTTGCACCTCGGGAGCCTGGACCGGCAGACCAGTGGGGAGCCTCAGGAGCGGCAGCTGGGTGGTGAGTTCTGACATCAGGGTCCCCATCTGACCCACTTGATCGGCGATGGCATTAAGGGTCTCCTGGACGTCACTGAGCTGCTGGCTGTGCTGGCTGATGACGGATCCCTGGCAGGCGAGGGCATGTTGGAGTTGCTCTGAGTCCGCTGGGTCCATGCTGGCCAGTTCGTTCTGTTACATATAAGAACACTGGTATGGACCCAAATGCAGGACTCAGAGGCAAACTCAGACAAAAACTCTGCAAGGAGCATTTATTCAAGAAAAGAGGGAACAGCAAAAGAACAAGGGAGGCTAAGGTGAAGGACTGAAAGCGGGGTTGGAGAAACTAAAGCTAGGCAGGTGAGGGGGCAGGAGCGAACAGGTTCGGGAAGCAGGCTGGATGGGCTGGAGCAGGAACTGAGAACAAACAAACAGGTTATAACACGAGATGAACAGGGTAAACGGAAAACACGAAACGAAATGGGAATGGGAAAACAAGAGAGACAAAAGCAAAAGGTGGACTGGAGGGAAACGGCAGATATTACAACGCCATATGATTGATAGTCATCGACTTTGAGATTGACATGCTAATACATCAAAGACATTCAAAAAGACGCCTGCATATCATTATCTAGAGATCACCTCCTGTAAAGTGTAGTAGGATCTCTGGATTCAATTTTGCATATCATCCACTCCAAGATGATGCTGAAAGATATGCAGCAGGCAGCACATCATGCTAAACTACAAAAACGAGTCAATAGATGCTGGAACATTGCACATAACATTGTACACAATATAAGGCCAATTAGCATTTAGCCAGGCTCTGTTTGAATGTGTTATTGACAAGGCACAATGGCATGGAAATATGGGCACCAGATAAATTTGTCTCATATTTTTTAAGGATGATTCTGAATACAATGTTGTGCCATCTCTGTGCCTCAGCTCATGGTTATAACGGTTTGGACATTATCACTAAATCTGACCATTTAAAATATATTGTCAGCATTCAGATTCAAATATATTGCACCCCCCCCCCCCCAATTCCCATAGAAATTCATTCACATTTTTTCCATTTGAAATCCAATGTGCTGGAGTATAAAGCTAACAAAAAAAGTGTCACTGTCCAAATGGTTACGGACTGCACTGTACAGCTATATAATTATACACTATAAAGTTTTCCCCAAACCCGGGGTCTGTATACTATGTCCAATCACCACCCCAATCTGGAATGTCCAACTGTCTGCAACAGCAGCCGAGTTCCATGTGCGAACCACCCTGCTAATTCCCGAGAGCTGGGACATCCATGGTTCTCCTTGTTCGGCAGTGCTCCTCCACACTTGTCCAACAGCTGCTTCTTTCGTGGTAGACCGCAGCTATGCTCAGACAGATTAGGAGCGCCGTTATCAGCCAGCGGGGGTCGCCCAAGAGCGATGAAACGTGGATCCCTGTCCGACTTAACGCGCCCATGCCCTGCGCGACGCAGGCGCCAATTGTGCTCGCCCTGTGGAGCTACCGGCCACAGTATACTGGCATGACCCGCATTCAGTCCAAATCCGCGAGGCTCATCCATGCACCGCAGAGTGGTGCCTTACCGAAATGAGCCTTAACTGTCCAGCAGCCCTTTAAATTTCACTTTTAAATTCATGTTTTGTGCGGTAGGCCATTTTTTCCAATGTCACGCTTTCTAAATAGCCCTATTGATGTGTGAACTGTCTTGCAGTTCACACGAATGTGATCAATGCACTTTATAACAGTAGGGTATAACAGGGAACACATCCCACCATCTAAAAATACAGTTTTAGTTCATTAAATGCTTTTGTGTTAAGGCATGTTGTGTGTTTTACTGCACATCAAGGAGTGGATTTTCTCATCTAAATAGAATAATTACAAGGATTCATTTTATAAATATATGTACATTATTTAAGCTGCAGTTTTTAGTCTATTAAAAGAGCAATGACTTATAGGCTACTGTGACATAAAACATCACCCATGCCCAATTATATAGTGAAACTTCATCTCATTTAACAATTCTATTACAACTAAATTCATGTTCAAGTAACTCCAGTAAATAGGCTATACATTACAACTATTTGGTAGTATGTGGTGCTTATACCTTTGTGTTTAAATCAATGGCGGTGCCTATAAAATGTGCTTAAAGGCTTCACTATTCCCTCCAATGGAATTTCAAAAGTAAGTGCCGTTACCACTGAACACGACTCTTTTCTCTCCATAAAGATGACGACAATGCTGCTTTGTAATTTGGAACCAACCTCCTTTGGTCCATTAATCCAGGAACATTAGAAATTCCACTGCGTAAAAACAATCCTTACCACTGATGGATGAACGCAGTTGTCCTCCGAAATATTAAAATAATTGCCTTTAAACTGTAAGGGATTACTCAAGTGTTGTTTGCGTCATTACGCGTCAGGAACTTTCCCCCTGTGATTGGGGATTACTATCAACCCACAACTTCTCGTGACATTTAAGAACTATCTGCAAGCTGCAGCGTCCGTTATATTCCAATGAATGCGTATATCCATTGTACCACTGAGCCGCTTTATAGCTGAAGCCGGAGCTCTGCCGCCAGTCTCATCTCCTGAACAAACTATTAAGATTTAGTTGTGATTGGGTTTACCAGAGGCTTTTTTTCTCTCTTGGTTTTCTCCAGAGAGATTGGCTGGCACCTGTATAAATATTTGGTGCGAGGCTACAACCGCATCAGTGCAGCTTGAAACTTCAGCGGACTTTATCAGTACCCAGAGACCCAGAGGAGGTAAGTAGGCTAAACCACGGCACATGGAGATATTCGTTTTTATTTGGCATTTAATATCCCCCCTTGTTCATGTCGGGCTGCAACAGATTTCATGAGATTTTGCAGCTGGTTTTATTTCTCAGAAAGATTGTAAGTTCATGGGACACATATAGCCTACTTTGAAACAACTGGATTCCCAATGTTTTCGAATAGATTAAAAATCTATACTATTATTAAGCATATATTTATTCAATATCAGTTACTAGTAGCAAACTCATCTGTAATATCATCAACAAAGTTGAAATGCCTATTTTAGTCAGTGATCTGTTGACTGTTGCTTCAAAAAACGGAGATAGGGAGAGAAAAAACTGCGCAACATAATTTTTTTTTATTGTTCTAGCCATCATGAGAAGCCAGGAGTAGCTTGCCGTTATGCTGATACTTGGTTTCCTATATTTCAGCTCATGGCGTTACCGATAAACCCCTGTTGGATGCTGGTTCTAAGCGCCTGTCTCGTACTTATGGTCAGAGCTGAATGTGATAAAGACTGTGCGTACTGCACCTACCACATGCAGGGTCGACAAACAGAGATAAACGCTCTTGTAAGTACAACCCCATTACATTTTTAGAAACTGTTTTTTTTTGTTGTACACGGTTTCGTTTGCTTTTTAATTGAACTGGAATTTAACTCGTTTACGAACAGCTGTCATCACCTGTCAATCTCGATAAATGTTAGCTAACTGTTGCTGAACTCTCTTTAACTGCAAAAGAAATCGCAAGAGAAAATTAAGTATCTTTGTTAACTATTCGCTCCATTCGATGCAGGTATCAGGAGTGCAAAGCCCAAATACTTCCTTCCACTTCTGTAGGCTAGCCCTAGCCACATTTTAAAGGGGCTTTGTGACTTGTTAGTAATAATACAATTTTATTTTCAAACTAACTTTGGCTAGCGTATATTACTTTTCTATGACTCTGGCGCGAAATTAGGCTACGTAGCCGAACATAAAAAATCACAATCGTGTAGCCTAATATAACATAATGCAACATGTAAAAACAACTGTAGCTGGCTCATAAAAGTTGCTGCACTGGTATGTCCTAGTTTACATCTTGCTTTGTTCAGTTTAAATATAGGCTATCCAAACGTATAGGCTACGACATCTGTGAAGTTAGCTATATTCGTATCACAAAATATAGCCTAAACGCAATGGTTTAACACTTAAGTCGATTCATCCGTTTGGCAAATTAAGATGAGTAGTAGCCTAGCGGAAACAACTAAATGCGAATTTAGCCTACATCAAATGCGCATTAATGAATTATCAAGTTGTTTTGGCTTGGCTGTTCTACCAGAGTTGCTCATTAGGAGGAACTGCATATAGGCTATGACCCTGCGTAAACATGTTCATTCTGACAATTCGAATAAATGTTCTCCAAAGTTTAACAAAAAAATATACTGTATGATGGTTGGTTATGATTTATGATTTGCTGTTTTTATGAGGAAATAGGCTACGTTTTGAGAATTCCTCCGATGTAGACTGTTACGCCGAATGATAAAAAAAGAACCAGAATAATTCAATGTATGTTATGAATTATTGAGTTATTTAATCAACATTGACAACAATGTTTACAATTATGTCGTTTTCCTTTAAAACATAACACGTCTGTCTTTGTACCGCGTTGCGAAACAGAGTGGATTAAGGGAGTTCAACCCTTTAAATTACACGTTTCATTTACAGTAAAATATATATGGTGGTACATCACACGGGCGGCAGTGTAATATAATGGTTAAGGTACTGGGCTTGTAACCGAAAGGTTGCAGCTTGCAGTGCTCGCGGTGCATTCCATTATGCAAAAGTTTTTTGTTTTTTTTTACATAAAATGCATCATCGTCTTTTGATTCTTAAAACATTCCAAACTTTTGTAATACAAATGTAGGCCTACTGTCTATTATTTTATCTCTCGGCTTTTGCCCATGCAAAATGTGAAACGACAATTAGGTAGGGTGGCTGATTCCAAGGGCCCTGACTGACAGGGGCCCGCAAAAAATGGTGCTGTAATTGTGCAGGGATGGGGTGGCCTGGGGTGGTGCGCCCAATTTGAGATATGTTCATGGGTCCCAAAATCCCTGGTGGCACACCTGCATGTAGGCCTGTGTGTGTATGTGTGTGTACAATCATGTTGTTACTATGTGAATTTTCTGCTTAAATAGAAGGCAATAACTTAAAACATCAAAATTAGCCAGTCATATTACCTGGCTTAAGCCTGTGTTTGTGTTGCTTTTGTAGCCTATAGAATGCATGTCCTGCTTTCCACCACTAGATAGCAGTAAAGTGTCATAATTCATTCTGTCATTAATTTTCATCGCTGTAAAATTCCATTAAAAGAAAGGATATGCTTGTAATGCTGGTTCATGATAAAGATCAATATATAAAATGCAGATGAATAGGTTACATGCATTCTACACGTTTAACTGTGTTTTCTTTACTTTCAAAATTCCTGTAGTCAAGTTGTATAAAACAACATTTCTAACAAAATTAATGTAAACTAAGGTTGACCACTGTTGCTGGAACATATAGCCTATATGATATAAGATTGTGCAGCAACTCCAGCTTCAGTGTAAGATTGATTTACAAGAATTGCTTCAGGGAAAGTTTGGTTTGCTTTTATGTAGTACCACCCCCAAAGAGGAATGTGTGGTTGTTGGTTGGGGGATAAATGACATTATCAGAAAGACACAGAGAGCACAGCACAGTCAAATCTCTGCCACTCTGCGGCGTGACAGGATGCATAAGCTTCAAAATATGTGTTACACATGATCTCGTTAATATATAGGCTTACAGTATGCGCAACAGGTACACTCTTGCAATAAGACACAACGTCTATCACAATTCAATTTATGGCCATTTATCCAGGAGAAAAATAAATAAAAAACATGAATTAATGAATTGACTTCTCTTTTTCAAGGGGAACCTGGCCAACTGAAACTTACATGAATACAACTTTAGACTAGTGCAATAAAACGCTTACGCGCATAGGGTCCGTCATTAAATCTCAGGTGGAATTTGTTTGATTGGACAATAAAACCTTGATATCAAACCAAAACAAAATGGGCTTACAAATAACTTGTGATGTGAACGTGTCTTTAATTTCTTTCAGACGTGCACACTAGAATGTGAAGGAAAGCTGGCCCCTAAAAGGTCATGGGATCTCTGCAAAGGCGTATTGCTAGGGGAAAAGCATGGCAGTTTGGCAGTGGAAGACCAAAGTGTCACTGAGAGCGCCAAGCAGGAAAACGACGAACATCAACTGGCTAAGAAGTATGGCGGCTTTATGAAACGCTACGGCGGCTTCATGAAGAAAACCGCCGAACTCTACGACGTCGAGGCGGATGACGAAGACCACGGCAGAGAGATTCTCGCAAAGAGATACGGCGGATTCATGAAGAAAGACGGAGAGCACGGAGCGGACACGCTCGGCATTTTAAACGATATCCTGAACACGGAGAGCAGCAAAGGAGGCCGGGCAGATTGGGACGGAGAGATCCTGAAAAGATACGGAGGGTTTATGAGGAGCATTAAAAGAAGCACGGATCTGGAAGACGGTATCAAAGAGCTGCAGAAGAGGTACGGGGGATTCATGAGGAGGGTAGGCAGACCGGAATGGAAGGAAGATCAAAAAAGGTATGGTGGGTTTTTCAGGCGGTCCTGGGAGGAAGACGGTGAAAGTAACTCCGAAAACATGCCAGACATGGAGAAGAGATATGGGGGATTTATGGATTATTAATTTCCAAATTAAAAAGACTTTATGAATCATCTTTTCATGTCCCACTGTCTTGCTTGCAATGTACAGTTTTTTTTAACTGTCTGAGCTAAAGATTACCTATAAGTATAGTTCTTCCTCTTCCATTCAACACTACAAGCTTTTCAGTAAGTACTTAGAGATCTGTTTATTTTGGTGAGTGCAGTTAAGGTGTTGTCCACTCTGTACCATACAAGATATTTTACTGAGCAGAACCCTTCTCCTGCCACAGTCAGCAAAATGTAAGGGAAAGTATTATAGTGCTCTATAGTATCTCTCTCTCTCTCTCTCTGAGATAAGTGGATTAGATAAGTAGCCGTGAATGTTACTGAGAGCACATGTTAATGGTATTCAGTGCCAAACAGAGCAGACCTGTAAGGGACTGTCTGAACATGGTTTTACTAAGGACTGAGTCTATTATGGGAAGACCTAACTTCTTCCATGCTTAATTATACATGTTAAAATAAATTATTCTATCCATTTTACCGCTACTGAAAATACAATGTCATATCTTGCACTTTCGAGCCCAGTGAGCAATTTTCTGGCCAGGAAAAGGGTTTGAAATATGTTGTTTACTGATTTGTTCATATTTCCCTGTGTATGTAGTTATTAAGGCTTTGACTCAATTTTTTTCAAATGTTCTATATTTTTTAATTTGAGTGACAGCTGTATCTCCTATTGCTTAGCTTATTACAATAAATTCATCAAACTGCAGAAATGGCCGTGTTTTTCATGAATAGATGTCCTAGGTCATATTTCAAAAAGTATCACCCAATGTCCCAAAGGCATGGTGTAATTGTCTGTTTTAATGTATGCCATAATCAGTTTGAGAGTAATAGTCTACACACATGAATGCGTTCATTGTGCTGCCTGAGAAGAATTGGGTCTCATAGCCACTGCGTCTCTCCTGAACTTTTTTTTCCTGATACGAGAGAAGAACGTATTCCCTATTAGAGGTAAATTGATGCAAATTGTAGATTATTAACTGCTGTGATATTCTATAGCTTGATGGACATCTCACATATAAAATATGAATACCATATTACAGAATATTATACAGCTGCACTCAGACTAATTATGATCATTGCATTGTGCATTTAATCCAAAGGGATGCGTCATACACTCCATGATCCAAATTACAGACCAACATACACTCCATAATCAAAACTACAGACCAACATACACTCCATAATCCAAATTACAGACTAACATACACTCCATAATCCAAACTACAGACTAACACTGCATGATCCAAACTACAGGCTAATTTACACTCCATGATCCAAATTACAGACCAACATACACTCCATGATCCAAATTACAGACCAACATACACTCCATGATCCAAATTACAGACCAACATACACTCCATGATCCAAATTACAGACCAACATATACTCCATGAACCAAATTACAGACTAACATACACTCCATGATCCAAATTACAGACCAACATACACTCCATGATCCAAATTACAGACCAACATACACCCCATGATCCAAATTACAGACCAACATACACTCCATGATCCAAATTACAGACCAACATATACTCCATGATCCAAATTACAGACCAACATACACTCCATGATCCAAATTACAGACCAACATATACTCCATGATCCAAATTACAGACCAACATACACTCCATGATCCAAATTACAGACTAACATACACTCCATGATCCAAATTACAGACCAACATACACTCCATGATCCAAATTACAGACCAACATATACTCCATGAACCAAATTACAGACTAACATACACTCCATGATCCAAATTACAGACCAACATACACTCCATGATCCAAATTACAGACCAACATACACTCCATGATCCAAATTACAGACTAACATACACTCCATGATCCAAATTACAGACCAACATACACTCCATGATCCAAATTACAGACCAACATACACTCCATGATCCAAATTACAGACCAACATACACTCCATGATCCAAATTACAGACCAACATATACTCCATGAACCAAATTACAGACTAACATACACTCCATGATCCAAATTATAGACTAACATACACTCCATGAACCAAATTACAGACTAACATACACTCCATGATCCAAATTACAGACCAACATACACTCCATGATCCAAATTACAGACCAACATACACTCCATGATCCAAATTACATACCAACATACACTCCATGAACCAAATTACAGACTAACATACACTACATGATCCAAATTACAGACTAACATACACTCCATGATCCAAATTACAGACTAACATACACTCCATGATCCAAATTACAGACTAACATACACTCCATGATCCAAATTACAGACTAACATACACTCCATGATCCAAATTACAGACTAACATACACTCCATGAACCAAATTACAGACCAACATACACTCCGTGATCCAAACTACAGACCAACATACACTCCATGATCCAAATTACAGACTAACATACACTCCATGATCCAAACTACAGACCAACATACACTCCATGATCCAAATTACAGACCAACATACACTCCATGATCCAAATTACAGACTAACATACACTCCATGATCCAAATTACAGACCAACATACACTCCATGATCCAAATTATAGGCTAACATACACTCCATGATCCAAATTACAGACTAACATATGCTCCATGATCCAAAGACAGAAGATCTGAATAGATTCAAACAGAATTACAATGGCAGCTGAACCATCGGCTCAAGCCAAACCTGTAAATACCTTCGATTTCTGGTAAAACATTTTATATATTTTATACATGATCTCTAAACCCACTGTGAAAGAGTGGCCTTCTCAATCACATTTAAAAGGCTGACTGAAAATAAATAGTTTAAAAAGACATAATATTTTTTTTAAACCACAAGCAGGCCTATACCATCTTTACCTGGTGGATTATCTTCATACAATGCCATACACAATTATATGCTGGCCATATGGCCTAATTTATAAGTCACCACACCTGTGGGCTGCTGCTACACACACACACACACACAAATAAACAATTAACACTGAATGGATTAACAAGACAACAATTGAGCTGGGAGCATCTGATGATCAGTACTCGTTATTGAAGGGCTTGACGAATGGAAAAACAAAGAACACAAAAACACAACACATTTAACTTTAAAATGAGTCTTCCCAGTCCAAGTAGTGAGGGTGCTTCCTCACACCCACAAATTATTGCAATTAAATGAAAAATGACACAGTGTTGATCTAAAAAGACATTATCTCATGTAAGGAATGGATGATTCATTATATATCAATAATGAACCTAAAAATATAGAATAGTCACTTTTGTTCAGCCGAAACATGCATCTCATTACTGCGATGGACCCTATGGTCTGGTATCAAATCCAGAAATCAAACATAATCAAGTGCAGGTCAGTGTTCACTATGGTCTTCAGCCCCACAATGAATGTGATTGGCTATGGCCTACAGCATAATTCTGGTCAATCGAGAGCCTGCAGTCTCCCTGCAGTCTGCTTGTGTGAGCATTGTATGGCCTATTGTCAGTGTTCTCATCTGAAATAATAACCACATAGCTCAGTTGGGAGTACTGAACTGTGATGAGGAGACCCTCTTGTCTGCTCTCTCCCAAACTGATGGAGGACACTGAGGTGATGTTATAAACAAAATAAATAAATAAATACAAAAAAAGTTTGCTCCAATACATGAATATATGCTAGGCATGAATGCTACCAAAGCTGCACAGAGTATCTGAAATATTACATTACATATTAAACTTGATAATTACATGATCATGCTTACCAATCAGTAAATTCAAATAAATGTAAACTTTGTTTCAAGTGTCCATTGGCTAAGAGGTTATCAGAAACTACACAGAATCTTTAAAAAGCAATGTTACTATTAGACATAACAGGAGTTATGCAAAGGAACGAGCGATTCATTGGCATTTAACCCTTTAAGGTGTATGAGCACAAACTGATTGGAATGTAACTTAATTGAACATTATGCTGATATAACAATCACTACTGGAAACTGAAAGCAAAGCAGTACACTACAAAGGGTTAAGAAATGAACACCCATTAGGCAAGATATTCAGTTACTGGGGTGATTACTAATCTTAACAGGAAGAGGAAGAGGATGCAAGGATATGTGCTGAATGAAAATGTGCTGAATGAAATGTCGTTTGGAAGTCAAATGCAAATTCAGGGACCACAATTATTGTCTTAACGTTTCTATTATGTTATAATTTTATTTGTTTTTTAATTTTATTTATATGAAATTTACAAGCAAGGTGCTGTTACAAGTTTAAAAAAAACCAACACAAAAAGTTCCAAATATCTCTTTTACATATACCGTACTTCCTAATTCTCTAGGATGTCTTAAAGGTGTTTGCTGAAGAAAATAACCAATTTGAAATTATACAAAAACAAAAAGTAATTTTGGATCATATAGACCCTAACATAATAGAAAGGTTAAACAATGTTTGTGATACTCTTGATCACGGAGATCACATTGTGAAAATGGCCACTTCACATTATCAGCCTGAATCTAGTCCTTGAAGCAGAGGTGAAAGGAGGAAGTCTCTTAACGCAGAAGCAGAAGAAGGTGAAAGGAGGAAGTCTCTGAACGCAGAAGCAGAAGAACAATTTAGCAGCGGTAAACATTTGACAAAACGCAACTTGAAAAATTGCAACATATTTTTTGGTCAGATAAAAAAAAAAACAGAAATGGCCATCAGCTGCATGTTTGGTGGTTAAAGGCAAAGCATATTCTGAGAACAACCCCATCCTTCAGCTAAACATGGAGGAGGATCCATTTTGCTTTATTGTTGATTTATATTTTCTGGTCCTAACTCCCCTGTCTGACAAGGTTAAAATGTGTGACATTTTTTGCTAAAACCTTGATCCTCCTGTTAAGAGGCCCAAGCTTGGCTGAGAATAATTCCAGCATTCCAGCAAGATAATGATCCTAAACATTCCTCCAAATCCACAAAAAAAAAACGGTTAATTGAGTTCAAAATCAATATTCTTGATTCGTCACCACAATCTCCAGATCTCCTCAATCCAATAGAACCCTTGTGGTTTGAACTCAAGGAGGCATCTAACAAAATTAATCTAAAGGGGCTGGGGGAATGCTTCTAGAAATAAGTAGAAATACCACAACCATTACAGCAAGTATCTTAGAGTATCAAAGTCAAAGGTAGCCATACAAAAGAGCCATAATAATGTATACAGATTCCAGTCACAATTTAGGTTATGTTTGTTCAAATACAACTAGGGTATTAAAATAAAGAGGATAATGTAGACATTTATTATTTTAAATCTGAACTACTGTCAAATATATAAATTCTAGTCTAATTGTTGAAGTCCATGGGACCATTTGGTGTATAAACATTTTCATTTTAAAATCTAGACCAAAAATTTTGTGGTTGGCCAATGCGAAGCCTGGGAGATTCTCTAAAAGGCTGTAACATTCTTATCTTTTGGGCACAATCTTTGCTTTGTTATGTAAATTGTGACTTATTTCTTCCTATTCTGCTTATTCTATAATGTTGAGTCACCTGCTGTTCCTTTGTAAAACTGACACTAAAGAATTAACACATAATTAATTTCCTATTTAAAATATGTCCCATTATCTTTTTGTAAGCTGAACCTCTTTTGAGGGGCTTTTGTTGACCAGCTGTATCCAGAACATTATCGTGAGCTTTTGGTAGAACTTCAACAATCAAAGGACTAGCTTGATAGTAGGGAAGTACCTGGCCTGTTTCCTGTATTAACATGTTAACAGCAGGGTTGCTTTTGGTAAAAATCCATGAACCATGACAATTACATGTTATACGCTCTGATAATGATTAGGAAGAATGGATTTGACCAGAAGTACTTTTCAAGCTTAAAAGGAGAGGATGGGAGGCCATGAAAATCAATGACTTGGTTAATGTGAAAATGGGAAAAAAAAGACCTTGGGGATGAAGAATGTGTTTGGTAATAATGGCTAATCCTTACCATACATCCTCATTCCAAAGCACTTTGCACTGTGCAACAGATCATGGAGCTCACTCTCACCCTTACAGACAAAATGGGCGTCATAAAAAGGTCTTAACCTACCGTTTAACTCCACCTACTGTGTTGGAAACTGTAAAATATGCCCATGCATTTTGACTAGGTGTTATATGTTTTTAGAAGTAAATTTAGCATCTGCGATTGATTGGTCAGTGTGTAGTCCTGTGGGACCGCTTTTGTTCTGCATTTATTTGACAGAGGTTCCTTCTTAAAGGCGGGAGGGACACGCCTCGGTGGTTATGAATGAGACCAAACTAATCAAGGTTAAGGTGACTCAAGGTAGCGAGGGATAATCTGTTGTGGGCGTATTTTGTGGGCATGGCAATACTGATAAATATAGTGACAGCATTCTGTTGCTTGGCAGATCCTACCTTATGAAGAAACCAATCAGGTTCAAGGAATCAAAAAATAAGTCAGTTACAACTTAAAAAATCAGACAACTCTGAAATATTTCAAAGCATTTATGTCCTCTATATGATGCCATTTGCAGGATAGTGTGACAGTATTTGCTACAGGTCTTATTGTGAGGTGGGGTGGGCCTGGGCTGCATAAAAAATAGGTTTGTTTCTCCCTCTCAACAGCTAAAGTCTAGTACAGTCACAAGGTAGTGTGATGAGGGAAGGCTTGACACATAATGAGAGGGTCACTCTAGAATCGTGGGAATTTGAACCAAACCCAATACGTTTTGAAATGAAAGGATTGTTGTATGAACATTTCTAAGAGCTTCTCACTGGTCCCTAACAAGGTTTCAGGCACTTACGTTATACCAGGAAACACAGTCACGTTTCTATCTGTCTGCCCTGCTATTTCTTTCTACTTAGTGTGGTTTGGTTGTTTGTAGTGGCAGCTGTTTGATGGTTTTACCCCTCATGCCACAGCCTAATAAATTCCTCATCTTCCACTTTTTATTATAATTTACCCGTTTTTTTTGTGCTGAGGTTCCACAGAAAACACTTACAGCTTACCTAGAGGGAGCTAGGTAAGCATGAAGAGACTACTATACAGTGGCAAGCAGCTCTTATTTACCATGACAGAAAAAAGGTCACGTTAAGGCTCATTAATACAAGCTCTTTGTAAATTAGTCAGTGATTGCATGGAGCAGTTGGTGATGAGGGCATACATTCTCACCTAATGAAAGTTGTACTTTGTACCTCTAAGCAGGACATTACTGTTATTGATTAGCTTTTTGTACCAGCCCCACTATGCTGAGCATTATATAGGAGAATGGAGTGTGAGTGATCCATCTGCCAGATACTGCTTTAATTGTAAGTGTACTGCAGATTGTGAGTTCTTAACTTTTTCAAAAGCAAATCTGTTTATCTTGTACTAATGCATTATTCGTTATTACCATTCCCATTAGTGGTATTGTGTGAATTTGAGGCTAATATTTGAGAATTTCTCAGATAAAGAATGTTAACGGACACTTATAGTGTCTAAGAAGGGTTGCACTGACTGAACTAAAATAAATAAGGAGTCTGTTAAACCAAGACTGCTTCATACAATTAGCTGTGGGTACTAGTGATTTGAATAAAAATAAATAATTAAGAAGAGTCTGAGAAGCCAAGCCCACATCAGGCCAGTCTTTGTGTCATTGATGGAGTAGATATTACAAGTTCGAAACTGGCAGGTCTTCTTACAAGACAGTCACAGCCTATAAAGATACCATAATTTCTGGATTAATTTAGATTCACTTCAGATGTGGCTAAACTGTCGCCTGATGGGAAAGACCAAACAAAGACCCATTGTTTCTTCTGGAGATATAGCCTACATCTAAAGACATGTCAAAAGCTTGACATGGTAAACAAATAAAGGACAACTTGCACAGCACAGAGAGAACAATGTCCACCTGCAGTAGCCTACACATACTTGAAAATAACAAAGATATTACAGAGACATTACAGACATTACAGAGGAAACATGGCCAATGAACATGCCGACGTCACGTCATTACATTTGGCCACAGACAGCCACAGGAGGCAGATGATTGTGCCCATTTCCCCCATGTGAAATAATTTCTCGTTTCTGCTTTTAATAGTGAAATCATACCTCCTCAAGCTCAGTCTCCAGTCTTGGTACACAATTAATCTTATCACAGTTTGTTTAATAGCCTGCTAGTTGTAATGAAAGCTGTCATGTCCCGTGCCACTACGTCCTAGTCCGTTTCTGGTTTTTCCGTTTATATGTATTTTCAGTATTTGCAGTCCGTTCCGTGTTTTCCCTTTCTCCCCATTTCGTGCCTCAGCTCCCCGCACCTGAATTGTGTTTCCTCATGTTTCGTCTCACCTGTTCCTCGTTGTCTCTTAGTTAGTCTGGCTTATAGTCTGCCCTGTTTCTTTGTTCTGTGCCAGTTAGTCTGGCTTATAGTCTGCCCTGTTTTTTTGTTCTGTGCCAGATCGTCTTGTGCCTTATCTGGTAGCTATCTGGTCTAACTTTCCTGAAGTAAACAGCTGTGAGTAAAATTTCAATACCAATGAAGTCCTCCTCCTGCTGGTAAAACAATATTGACTGGGTGATAACGACGAGAAAGATTATATATTTCAGCCAATTTACCTGTATCTTAAACATATCCACAGTTGTTCACGCATGAATTTTGTAATTCTTGTAATAATATAATTATCGGGAGATCAGACAGCCAACCAGCCAGTCAGTCAATGTGTTACCCACATTCACACGTTTAGGCCCGCACCCACTGCGTCCGGGCAAAAATCTATTTTGCCACTCAACTAAACCTGAATGTTCATTTAAAAATGAACTTTCATATAACTTTCCTGAAGTAAACAGCTGTGAGTAAAATTTCAATACCAATGAAGTCCTCCTCCTGCTGGTAAAACAATATTGACTGGGTGATAACGACGAGAAAGATTATATATTTCAGCCAATTTACCTGTATCTTAAACATATCCACAGTTGTTCACGCATGAATTTTGTAATTCTTGTAATAATATAATTATCGGGAGATCAGACAGCCAACCAGCCAGTCAGTCAATGTGTTACCCACATTCACACGTTTAGGCCCGCACCCACTGCGTCCAGGCAAAAATCTATTTTGCCACTCAACTAAACCTGAATGTTCATTTAAAAATGAAATATGGATGAAGTCTATTGGAAGCAATTCTGCCCGGTCATTGGCATTGCCAGTTTGTGGTGGAATCTGCATCCATTTTTTATCTGACATCTCATTCCTATAATAATTAGGCTACAGCCAAATTGGATCTCAACGGTTTATAAACAAGCTCGCGCGCTTCTGGCAAAACGTAAACAACAGTTTAGCAAAAGGCCTTACAAGTTCCTACCAGTGACCGGTTAACTCATCACAGCTCTGTTTTCATTCCCAAAATTTGCTGAAAAATACGGGTTTCCCTAGGATGCACGGCTAAAGTATTTATCTTTAAATGTCACAGCAATAGAAAGCGAAAATTATGTAAATTTCGGTTTTATTTAGGCTAAGTATCATGCCGGTGTTCATAAACGCAACTAGGCCACACTGGACAGTGGACACATGAACGAAGTCACGGCAATTAAAGGGTTACATTTGAAACCGCGCCTTCATCTACATCCTGTGCACCGTTAGCTGCCGGAAAGTCTGTGTGGAATGAACTTTGTATTTGTGCGCGTTACTAGGCGCATTTTTAGCAGTATAAAGGTTGTGTAAATATTCAATTGTAGGCTATAACACTCTTATGCCCAAGAGGACTGTCCAAAACCATTTCGTTACAGAGACCGAAGCTTGGGTCGAGTAGCCTATCTTCAGTGGTAAGTTTGTCTGTATAACAGTTAGCAGTGTTATTATACGCACTTCTGGAACAAGCGAAGGGCGAGCAGTTAGGCTACTTAGCATCTAACGTTATGACGTTCAGTTAACTTAAATCATCTTCGCACTTGAGTGAAGTGCATGTGACGTTAGCCTTATTACTGAAAATACTTGTATTTAACGTTACTTAATGGCGAACTAAATATTATAATCTCAGCTATGATTTAACATCAGATTTCTAGCATCGCTTCCAAAGCCTTATTGAACGTAATTTGAGTTCACTCCGTTGAGTGGGGAAATAACAGTAATAGGATTAGCAGGAACTCATGGGTGGCGGTGACCTGAGAAACCCGCACACTGTCCTTTAATGTTAATTTGAGCAAAATAAAATGCATTTAACTTTATAATAAATGTTTTGTTCTTTCTTATTAATACGAAACAGATTCCTCTGTTCGGCACGATGAACTTCTTCCAGGAGACACTGAAGGTGCTGATCCTTTCCATATACTTCTACTTGGAAGCTTTTGTAAAACTGTTCATCCCAAGTAGGAGGAAATGTGTGGTTGGGGAGATAGTGTTAATCACAGGTGCTGGTAGTGGCATTGGGAGGCTAATGGCTTTGGAGTTTTCAACTATGGATGTCATACTAGTGCTGTGGGACATCAGCGAGGAGGGTAACAAAGAGACGGCTCGTCTAGCCAAGGAAAAGGGTGCCTCCGCAGTTTACACATACATATGTGACTGCAGCAAGAAGTCTGAGGTCTACAGAGTTGCTGATCAGGTAAGATTTTAACCGAAATGGTGTTCTGTAAACATCAAATCCTTTGTCCAGTGCACATTGCAGTCCCTTTTGCTTAAAGGTGCCACAACTTGCTCACATCAAGTCAAGAATGTGGCGCTATGGGGGGGGGGGGGGGGGGGAGCACACGTGATGTTACTGTGACCTGTTTTGGTCAGTGTAGTTATCCAGTTGATTTAATTGTAAATAAACTTAATATTGTTAAATAAATGCCCAAATTTGCAATAAATATACAACTCATATATTTCTTAAATGACCCCAGTTTTCAACCAATTTGTAATTTTAAATTTGTGTGTTCTTGTTCATCACCACAACCTTATACTCTGTACCTCTTGTCAGTATATGGGGTGTCATTGTACATTTAAACAAAATCCAGGATTAATTTTATTATTTTGGTGTATATATTTTTTAATATGGGCTTTTATATTTCCTGTCATTTGTGTATAATCCATAGCTGTGTCACCCCATATTTGTTTGTGACAAGAAATCCCTGGCTTTAGTTCCTCATTAAATATCATGCTACCCTCCATTGTGGAAAAAATGCAACCAAGATGGCGGGCTCTTTCCACATTAAATTAACAGTCCCTGTAATTAACATTACACAGTAATTTCTTAGCTTGAATGTAAGTAGTGGCCAGATTTGCATAGCAGGAGTGTGAGAGGGCTGTGTCCATAGTGTCCATAGTAGCACACTGCATTTTCATCACATTGGGTCTCAGAATGGTAACACAATCTTCCAAAGTGTAAAGTAGAACTGTAGCTGTGATATATACACAGTGATTCCTGAGCTTCCATTTTAGCATTCACAGTTTCTAACAGCTTTGATTAATGGAGAATATTTAGCAAACTGACAACTCACAGACGCAATTCATAATTTGACAGTCGTAACAAAACTTTACGTGTAAAATTCCATTATTTACATCTGTTTTTTGTGCTTGTGGATTATGTTCCATGATCGCTTCCCAAAGGAGGAAGTGATCTTCTTGTTTTACATATTTACAGGTGGAGCTGAAATAGTAACATAAGTGTAATTTGGACATATGTGTAATACACTGAAATGTATTTTTGAATGACATTTAGTTAACATCTGAAAGAAATGTAACTTCAACATTGCATTTAATAAATATAACCTACTTGTAGATGTAGATACCTGTAGTACTGTAATGCCTTTGTGAATAGTTGTGCCACAACTGGTGTGGGATGCAAATTTTTGGAAAGAGTAGAGGGCCAGGGATAGTATCCTGGTTGTAGTCAGATACCGGAGGTTACAAAGAGATGCTTTCGGTAACTAGGTTTCGTAGTCTGAGAGTCGATGGCTGTTCACCTTTGTGGAAGTAAAGGGCCCCACCTTTGCTCCCCAATTAAATGAAAAGTATTTTTAGTTGGATTGTGTATTCCTCTCTTATTAAAACTGGTTATTATCACTGGTGTAGTATGGCTTCTCTCATTGTCTGCAAGAGAAGGATCTAGATGTACAGGATTTTGTTAGGGATACACATAGGCTGAGATGCACATGACAGTGCTTCACACACAATTTTAGTTTTTCAGGGTTTCTCTTTTTTCCTGTGGCATCACACAGCAATAACTTGTTCTGTTTTAGGAAAAACAGTTGTCCAGTATAATTCTGCCTCATCTGCTTATTTGACTCACAAAACCGGTTTTGTTACCTAGGTGAAAAGAGAAGTTGGTGATGTTGGTATACTCATAAACAATGCTGGGATTGTTACTGGCAAGAAATTCATCGATGCACCTGACAGTCTTCTTGAAAAAACAATGGAAGTTAATTCAATGGCCCACTTTTGGGTAAGTTAGATTGATCTTACCAAATGTTTACATTTTTGCCTCCACAGTGATTGAAAGTCAAACATAAACCACAAAATAGAAGTAAACCACAAAATAGCAGGATTGTATTACTAGTGTACTAGTATCACTTAGTTTTAATATTGGGTAATTCCGGGGGGGAAATGGCTCCTTATCAATCTTGACCGCTCAGATATTTCTGATATTTGACACATAATGTAACCTTAAAGCAATGACCATTGGTATACATTTAACCTTAAAGCAATGACCATTGGTATACATTTGACAGAAAAAAACCACAAACCACCATTTGGAAAATTTGGGACAAAGTGTCAATTTTCACTCCACTTTTTGCCTACCCATCTCTACTTTCAAGACCTACAGTTTGATAAAAACTAAATTCTAAAAGCAATATCTTGGTCTTTTTGTAATCACAAAGAATTGCTCTACAACATGAGACATGTTTGAATACTTTCACTTAATTCTTTGCATTAATTCATTAAGAATTTAAATTAATAATCTGATTATCCTCAAAACTGCTCAATTTTTCATATCTTGTCCTATACAGTTTGATGTATACACATGCAAATTTACGGAGTGGGGGATTTCTTGTACTTTTTGGTGTACAGTACTTGTACAGTGTACAGTTTGTCACATCAGTGATCTTAACCATGAAATCCTTTGTTCTTTAAGACTTACAAAGCATTCCTTCCAGCAATGATGGCAAGCAACCATGGACATCTAGTCAGCATTGCCAGTTCTGCTGGACTCATTGCATGTAATGGCCTGGCAGGTAAGATTCACTAACCCTGTCAGTTTTAAACCAATGACACTGAAACCCTCTTCTGTCTTTGTAACTCTATTACATGGGGCTGGAACAAAATCAAATTATTTTTACTGGGGGCAACCGTGGGGTGTATTGGTTGGGGAAATATAATTGTAATCTGTAGGCTTGCAGGTTGGACTGTAATCCTGCAGTTTTACTCCGATTTGGGAAAGGCACCATAACCTGAATATAATATTAAGAAAAGACATGCTCTACTCATCTAAGACTTATAATTAAGCTTATGGGTGCTGTGGCCCAGGGTACCTATAATAAGAAAAGAAAACGGCCAGCACTCTCCAATATAAGTTAACATTTTTTTAATAGCAGTCACGGACGCGTTTCAGCTACACAGGTATGCTGATGAAGGCTGTGTAGCCGAAACGCGTCCGTGACTGCTGCTATTAAAAAAAATTTGGAGACTGCTGGCCGTTTTCTTGCCATAACCTGAATAGCCTAAGTAAAATATCCTGGGTAATGTCTGGATTATACGTAAGGCAGATTTAAATTAGGCTTTTCTAGGATAGGGTCATCTGCTAAACAAATAATATAAATATTATGTAAGACAATTTTGTGCCTTGTATCAGTTAAACATGTTGCTTAAATATGGTTCATATTTTAAATACATATTGTGGATGAAGATTGATGGGTTCTGAGTTTTGTCCTATAAGAGTAATGAAGCATGTGTGTGTATTGATTAGGGCTGGGCGATATACAACATCGATAATTATCGAATGCAATAACGGCCGTTGCCACCGTGTGGGGCGCCTTTTTTTTTCGTCTTTTTTTCTTTAAGTATACCCAATATACGGCAGTAAAACATCCAAACTTCAGGGGCCGTGTGAAATGCTTCCGGAAAAAAACATCACCCCGCTGATATCTATTGAGTGTTGATAAGACAGCCCAACCAGCAGCAAGGTCGTACAGCTTTCACATGATCATGTGATGTGTTTTTGTCAATCGCATGAAAGGTGCAACGCCTTTCTGTGATTGTCCACCTTATCAACACGCAGTAGATAGTGATGACGTTTTTTTTCCCGGAAGAATTTCACACGGGTATGATGAGGTATGATTAAAGAAAAAAAGACGAAAAGAAAGGCAATACCCCACATGCTGGCAATGGCCGTTATTGCAATCGATAATTATCGTTGCGGTATATCGCCCAGCCCTATTGATGAATGATTGGTGTAGCAGGTGAGGGCTGATCTTTGTAAATTATATGGCCAGAGGGCAAAGGCCAAGATTTCACAGACCTCTGCCTTCCCTGACCGGACATCTGGGTGCCATAAGTTATTAGACATGACTAATGGCATGTGTTGTTGATAAACAAAAGCACATGGTATTATGGAACAAAGAGATATGTCTAGGGATGGGAATCGTTATATTTTATTGATACCGATGCCATTATCGATCCGATTCTTTATCGATTCCTTTAATATAATTTGCTCCCAGGCTATTAAAAGATCAACTATTCACTATTACTATCGGGTGTTCATCAAAAACGACAGCGCGAATGACGTGACGCTGTTTTGCTATGCGTAGCTGTCGGGAATACAATGCTGGAATCGATAAGAGAATCGATAAGCTCGAAGGAGAACAATTCCGAGGAATCGGACAACTTGGAATATTATCGATGAGGACATATCTAGGGGTGGGAATCGAGAACCGGTTCCCGTCAGGAACAGGTTCTCGATTCCCACCCCTAGATATGTCCTCATCGATAATATGGACATGTGCATCAAGTCCAAGGCCTCCAAGGGCATTTAAGCCTGACTAGGTGACCAGTGAGTTGAAGGTTGCTGTACCGCAAACTTGTGCTGGATTTCAATTATCTTCCCGCTGGCCGGCTTGACATACAATAAACCTTAACTTTTTCTAGTAAAGTGTTTGTTGTGTTGGTGAGTTTGTGCATTTTCCTGACTTGGATTACAAGGAAATAAGATGGGTCCTAACGAGATCTTATATGTACATACAGATAAATAAATAATGCATTGTAATTTGTAGTGAGAGTGTACATTTAAGGTGCTTTGTTTCTGATGTCACCATGTTATTTGTCACCCAACTTATCTCTGAGGTGTGTTAATAGTCCCTAAATCGGATGGTACACAGACTGTAGTTGAGGGTGAATACTGTACAGTGTCTTTTCACGCAACATAAACATTCCAGCTTGCAAATCATTTAGGTTTTTATGGAATATGTTGAGTCAAAATGCTAAGACATCAAGAATGGCTTAGCACAGTTCAGAATGGCAATGTTAGTAGGTGACTGCAGTTTTGAAATGCAGCTGTGAAATTAAATGATTACGTTACATTCCAGAACACCACAGTTAAACAGTTCAATATTAAACTACACATACAGTAAATATTAAACTACAAAAACAAAAAATCCTCATCTTGTTGACCTCTATAATGGGTAGTTATTCATAGATTTTTTTTTCTTGTCGGGAAGCACTTCTTGTGATGTGATACAAAGTAAAAAATGTAATTTAAAAAAGTTGCTAAATAGAAAGGGACATGACAATAATTATATAATTTGTAGACAAAACTAAAAAAAGGGTAATTACGTTGGATGTATCTGAGGATCAACAGTCAGTCTATATCACTGCACCTGAGTGTTTTTCAAATGTGCATCAATTATTTACATGAAAGCATTTGAGTAAAATGCAGGCTGCTTTTTTGCAATTAATAATTCAAGCACAGATCTTCGAGCTCACATTGGCACTGCAAAGTTGATCATTACATTTGTAAAAACAATGGAACAAATCCGCTTGTATGCAGACATAGAGCCCTGTGTCTGTGGATGGTAAACTTGGTTGTGTTTACTTTACATGAACAGGATTATAGCAAACATTTTAAAAGGTCCAACATGAGAAGATCTAAGTGCCTGTGGGGATATAATTTGATGTTTAAATGAGGATCATCATGTATTTCAGTGTTGGGATATAAACTCCTCAAAAAAAGTTTAGAAACGTTATTTCGGTCGATTATTCCTCCCCTTTAATAATACCAATTGGTATTGTATTTTATATCGTTGGAAAGCCTGATTAGTCACCTTTACAATGAGGTACAACTTGTAAGGATCATGCATTCGTGGAATGAGCAACACAGCTAACCGTGTGGGTAGCGGCCCAAAAAAATGTGCCAAAATCCCCTGCAATATTCTTCTGTTGGTATTCACTCTCGTTTTGAGTTGCTTGGTGGATTGGCAGGTGTATGCCAGTCGCAGGTGTGTGACTGGCACCTGATTGGCACCTAATTGACCTTCACCGTGAGGCCTGTTTGCGCTGGTGTCGAGTCGACAGCACCGACAGTGGAACCTAAGAATGTGGGGCAACGTCATGTTCAGTGATGAATCAAGGTTCTGTCTGCGGAAGCTGGATGGCAGGATCAAAGTATGGAGATGGCATGGAGAACGCTATGCTGATTGCTGCACAGATCACGTGACACCTTTCAATGGGGGCAGTGTCATGGTGTGGGGCGGTATCTCTCTCACAGGCAAAACAGAACTTGTCATCATTGAAGGCAATCTCAATGCAGTGAGATATCGGAATGAGATTCTGGAGCCAGTGGTGATCCCATATCTCCAGAATCTGGGACCTAACTCCATCCTCCAGGTCAACGCTCACCCCCACAGAGCCAGGATCATCACAGAGTACCTCCAGAATTTGGGAGTGGAGAGTATGGAATGGCCTGCCGTGAGTCCAGACCTCAACCCAATTGAACACCTGTGGGATCAGCTTGGGCGTGCTGTACGTGCCAGAGTGACCAACGCAACCATGTTGGCTGACTTGCGGCAAATCCTGGTTGAGGAATGGTTCAGTGCCAAGCTGTTGTGACTGCGTATGGATCTTCCACACGCTACTGAGGTCCCTGACAGTGTAAAATGAATAGTGTAAAAATAGCCAATATGTGTTGTTTTTTCTTTATTACTGTGGGAGAGTGCAATCATCCAATCCACCAAGCAACTCAAAACGAGAGTGAATACCAACAGAAGAATATTGCAGGGGATTTTGGCACATTTTTTTGGGCCGCTACCCACACGGTTAGCTGTGTTGCTCATTCCACGAATGCATGATCCTTACAAGTTGTACCTCGTTGTAAAGGTGACTAATCAGGCTTTCCAGCGATATAAAATACAATACCAATTGGTATTATTAAAGGGGAGGAATAATCGACCGAAATAACGTTTCCGAACTTTTTTTGAGGAGTTTAGTATATGCCATTGTACAGTACTACAGACCACAAAGATGCATTCCAAAATGATCAGGAAAAAACATTCACATTTTCTCTTCTTTTTGGCAGTGTATTACTGAAATTTCCAAGGAGGAAACCACTCAGCCTCTCTCCTTGGAACCAGTATAAACAGGAAGTCGCATTTTAAAAATGCATTATATCCATCTCTAATCTGTAAAATATTATCTGCAGGATTCCACCAGTGGTTTAAACACAAACCAGGGTCATGGTTAGTTTCTCAGTTGTAGTCTCTCTTAAGTTATTTTCTCATTTATCAGATGCTAATCCAGAGAGGGTTATAGGGCCGGTATACATAAAATATCCACACGTTTTATTTGCAATGTTGTCTGTTACTCAAACACTGTATGCTTTCGTCAGATTGAGAAAGACAAAGTTCTCATTGCCAATTATGTTATGAAACGGAAAGGAGAATAGACTTTGAGCTGTTGATCTTTGACATTTTCTGCAGGTTACTAAACATATGTCCATCTATATGCTTACTTCACACAGATTATTGCGCCAGCAAATTTGCTGCTGTTGGCTTCGCTGAATCCGTAGGCCTGGAATTGCTGGCCTTAGGGAAGGATGGGATTAAAACCACGATCGTGTGCCCCCTTTTTTATCAACACCGGAATGTTTGATGGCTGCAATACGAAGTAAGTTGTGTAATGGATATTGTTTGCTGCTGTGCTGTCACCCTATCGTGTGCAATAAAGTGCAATATTGCAGGAGGTTGCGGTATATGGAGTTCACAGTGAAAGTGGCACAATCAATAAAGGCTGAGTCTAACACATTGCTTGTTAATGTATGGGCCACGTTAGTGTCTATGGCTGTGACAGGAAGGTCCACAGCAGTAGATTTCATCCTGCAGGGACAGGGTTGAGTTAGGTTTGCCACAGTAGTTACCCTGTAGCTCCTTCAAGTCACTCAGTGAGAGATTGACTTCTGCTCCAGTTAGCTATTACGTTGCGTCGCGTGTAGCGTGGAAAATGGACAGACTTGCAGGCGTGTGCGCCAGAAGACTGCAAGCACTTCAAGCTCATGCACATGCGGCTGACAAAGAGGAGACTCCATACCCCATGCAGATGAATGGGTATGGAGCAAGCCAGGTCGTTTTTCCACACTAGCACATCATTCTGCCCAACTATTTAGTTATTTTAATCAGGCATACAATTGTGTGAAATTCAATCAAAATGGTTCAGTCTGCACATTTAGAACTTCTCAATTTGATTTTATTAGCCTATGTGCTTGTATATCTGGCCAGATAGAGGGATAATTAATTGTCATATTCAGGCATCCAACCTTTGGAAGTTCTTATGTAAAGGAGAATAAACAAATTAAGCACTTGAAATGAAACAAAATCATTTGCTTGATAGATGTTAGATACTTGAATTGAATGCTAATATTTGTGGGTAGGCTACTTACACTGTATCCCTTAAATGTTGTCATTTTATTGGTATTAATCTGAGCATTATGTAGATAAATTATGAATTGGCTGACCATTCATAAGATGTTACTTAGTGCTGTTTTATTTATTTAATAGTTGGCAACAGTCTACCCTGAAGCAAACTCTTAAATTTCTGTTCAAATACCGAATGTCAGCCATCTCTTGCCTTCAGACCGTGGTTTGGTAGTTCTATACCAAAGCACAGCACAACCTGTTGTTATTCTAAAAGGTAATCAGTAAAAAGTATAGCAGTGAATTTGATTCCTATTGGCTCTTGCGTGAACCATATTTTGCAGCTCTGACTGCCGTTATTCTAGGTTGGTGATGGAAGGCAGACGGATTTACAGGTAACAGAGGAAACAGAGTCTTCTGAGTAGGTGCCGCTGAACACAAGCACAAGACTTGTGTGAGCATGAGAACATGCAGACCTTACTTATTTCTCTCTTGTGAGCCATTTTGGGAGTTTTGCCCCCCCCCCCCTATTTTCCTCAGTCCTGAGTCTGACACTGAAAATATTCGAGCTCAGGTGCCTGATCCCCTGATTCACCCTGCAGCCAAAGTGCAACTGCCTTAGTTGACTTCTGTGTGTTTATGCAGGCTTGTGGCAATGTTAATGAGGCGTGGCGCTGTATTTCTGCCTGCGTTGATGCCTCGGGCATATTTTTTCTAAATTGTCAGCTCCAGGTCAGTGTTTTGTGTAAGCTTAACCTTGGGGCTTAGGCAGAGGTGTTGTGGATGCTTTCTGACATCCTCTTTGTGGCGTGCAATGCTGCCCATCTGTCCCACACCACCCCTCACTGATGTGAAGGCACAGACAGGTACTCTTCTCTGCGTGACATTCCCAGAGCTCTGTCCTCGAGCCATTAGGAGTGATGTGCCCCAGAGCTTATCTCTGTCTGCATTATTTAGACTATTTAAAGGCCATGTTTAAATGTTTTAAATGTTTCTGTTGAACTGTGTTAAGCTTTGTTTTTTTTTGTTGCAAGGAACGTTTTGTCTGGTCACCTGTTCACAAGATCAGATAAACTTTTTAATTGCATGAGGAAGCTCCTTACCTCTTTACCTATCTTTTTCAAATTTGCAGTGTAATTAAATGTTTTCTTTTGTTTTTCAGGTGGCCCCGTATGATTCCTGTTTTAGAGCCAGTCTACGTCGCCAAAAAGGTTGTGCGTGCCATCCTGACGGACCAAGTGTACCTTCTGCTTCCCAAGAGCATGTACTTCATAGCAGGTTTAAAAAAGTATGTTTCTTTTTTATTGTTATTTTTACTTACCACAACATTAGAACTTGTGTGATAGACTTTGGTGCCTCGGCCAATCAAAAAGAACAAGAAACGGAACCTAGCATTCTGTCTGTCAGATGGCCGACAGCAAGCTTTTGAAATTTTGCAGGCCTGTCTGCTTAAAGCACAACTGAACTTTGGTAGAACTTTAGGTTGTGTAGTTACCTGACCATGAAACGAGTCCAAATGGTGGCGAAATATGTTTGGTAGTTGCTCTGTGCTCCCCTGGGGTGATAATACAGAATAGGGGTATTTTTGCGCCCAGTGCAATTACAGATAAGCCTAAAAACAAACAGGGAAAGTATAAAGTACATTGGAACATATTCGTGGCTCTTTCAGATGGCTCTTTCAGTAGCAGTGTTCTGTTGAAAAAAGATCTGGATCCATTTTGAAGAAATGTAGAAAGTACTGTACAGATGTATCTGGAAGAACAATTAATCTTGATGGTTTTGCTAGAATATTTTTTTTATCCACTAGGGCTGACATAAATTCATACTTAATTGCTCAAGTTTGAATTTCAGTGAGGTTTTGGACACTCAAACCTGCTTAAACCTCCAACTTATTAGTAATAGCTGATGATATGATAGCTGCTCGTATGTATATTTTGAATAATGTCAAATATTACATACAATATTGATGAACGGATTGCAGAAAAGAGAGAATAGCAAAATACTTTATCACTTTATTGAAATTCTATATAAGGTGCTGTTTAAATGCTGTCAAGTCCAAATTTCAAGCTACTACTTTCTAAAATGCTGAATAAGTTATGCTTGTTTGCTTGAACAAGTTGGTTTTTTTAGGGTAACTTTTGCTAGTGAAAACACACTCGACAGAGCTGAAAACATGACTAATTCATGCACAAAATGGAGACCAATTGACATTTCCCCAGAAGAAGGGAATGGAATGGTAGACAAAGGTTTGAGGACTGTTGTATATGCTGCTCCATGACAGTGACTGGCACCTGTTCAACTACTGACATGCATACTGTGGGGAGCTGAGTCATTCTCCAGTAAAATTGCTCTGGCAACAGGGTGACAGAACAACGGTGTAGGCTTTCATTGTCCCCTTTTCTTGGCACACTGCCTCAGGAGCTGTTTAGTTCATGAAAGGAATATAGGCATAAATTACCCGGATGGCATTAGTAACTTAAGCACTACATTCATACTTAGAAATGCTACCAAAAGGTAAACAAAAAAAGGTACTGAACACACTAAGGTAACCACACTACAAATGTGAGCGAGACAAGATGCAATTCGTACCCCTTGCTTCAACAACAAAACATTTTATGCTCTGGAGACCCTGATTATTAAATGTACAAGGGATTCTGTAATATTTACAGAATACTGTGGGGAGCTGAGACATTCTCCAGTAAAATTGCTCTGGCAACAGGGTGACAGAACAACGGTGTAGGCTTTCATTGTCCCCTTTTCTTGGCACACTGCCTCAGGAGCTGCTTAGTTCATGAAAGGAATATAGGCATAAATTACCCGGATGGTATTCTTCCAAGACTGGTGTGTTTTGTCTGTTCAGGTGGTGCCATACTCTGTCAGGAGCTCATGAGTATAACTCCTGCTGCTCTGTAACATTAACAGTTGGTTTGAAGAGCTGTAATGGGAGTCTAGTCTCTAGATTAATTGGCCCAGTTGGGGCCTGTTTGGAACCAAGGCATTTTTCTTGAATTGCATGTCTATGCAAAGGCACAGAATGCTGTTAAAAATATGATGTGCCATTTTCATCCTTTTTTGTTTAGTTTTTTTCCCCAAGATGCCAGATTAATGGTTTGAAACTACAGGGTAGTTTGAATTATAATTTACTGGGGGATGTTAAACAAAAAGAGGCTTGGAGTTACAGTGTTGAATGACCTTTTTTTGGCCGCTGATTACGGTATATTACCCTTGTTTCATTGCTTGTGATAGCGGGGTATAGTCTCCGTCCTTGGATCAATAATGACTCATATAGTCATATGATATATGGCTTGTGATATTGGAATCATACGATTGTTCAACCTTTACCCCAGTTATGAAGTAACAGCCAGCACTTATTGACATCACATATTTATCCAGATATTATGGAGATTGGAGTGTATGCCTTAACTGTTCCAGACTCTGTCAACCTCTGATTGGTTCAACAACTTAAAGACTGCACATCCTGGTTCTCCTGTACAAAGTTAAGAAAAGTCAGAGCCTAC